>OX457085.1:39957171-40425421 GCA_949752835.1 Empis stercorea
CACGTGAAGATAAGGCTGCTACCTTCAGGTCCTTCGCATCTCACTCTCGTCTGGTCCCCAGTGCTGTAATTGCTCAAGAGAAACATATTAAAACTTTTCTTAGCTTAAATACAAGTTCTAATCTTACCTGTATTAGCGTAAAATAACGTATAGTTTGGTGTTCTTAAACCCTGGATGGTGTTGTTATGTATCCAGGGTTCTTGCAACAAGGCTACATCAATCTGGTTGTCCACCAGCAATCGCAACAGATTTGCCGATGCAGCCTTGCAATGATGAAGGTTAACTTGGGTAATCTTCAACATTTTTCACCAGTTTTTTCTTCTACCTCCAGCTGCGGCAGCTAGATGGATATAGTGCCACAGCCGAAGGCTAATTTCCAACCCCTTTCCTTTAGAACAGAGACCGCTTCCCTATCCCATACCAACAAGAAGCGCTGTCCACCACCCTTGACTGGTGGGTCCCTGTCCACTAGCTTCAACCCTCCATAGGGACCCCGATGTTTTGCTTCCTCAGTAGTCCCAAGATCTTTTGGTCCTGGTATACTGGGGAAGGTATGGTGACCCATGTCTGGGGCAAAACCAATGTGGAGCGTGGCACCACATCAAATTTTGTGCCTTTCCATATCTCCCCTAGCTGACTAATGTATTTAGTCAGCTTCTTCAGAGTGGACTCGTTTTTGCAGAGCATGGTCCGCACCCCCTTGTACCATCCCCTCTCGATGATAGTAAACGAGTCCACTTCTGTAAAACCAGTTGGGTCTGCAATAAGATGGTCAGTTATTGCAGCTTCTACCAACAGCCAGCGTTCGGGGGAGATCTTGTGATCTTGGTCACTAAGATCTCTTATTGCTACGTGAAGATGAGAAGGTATATCCGATGGTACCTGACGTGGTCTTTTCGGCGCGTTTTTCTCATCATCAGTTGAGCGAACCCTCTTCTTCTGAGTCCCTTCCACATTGGTGTTTGCCAATGATGGACTGGATTGACCGCCAGAGCTTGGTCCGTCGGTTTTTTTCTATTTTTTTCAAATTTTGCGCCTTGCAAAGTTGAAAACTTTAAAAAGATTTCGCCCAACGGAGTCTTCTTACCTCACGTTCGCTAAGATCAGCCAGATTCGTGGACCCGAATGATTTAATCGCCCTTCTAGCGAGTTTCCGATTATTTAGAGCGCGCTCCGCCTTGCTGCGCCCGCTGACCACCACTGTGAAACCAGCATCAGTAGCTGACGCATTTTCCACCGTAGGTGTCGTAAGCGCAACACTGCGAGGCCCGCTCTCGCAACTAGGAATGCCGTCAGCGGACACTGAGGTAGCAGAAGTTTCTTCCGCTAATTCCACTGCCACTGCCGGAATTACAGTTACATCTCAAACTTCATTATCTCCCGCTAGAAGATCTTCCTCAAATTCATCCAGGTTCAGGTTCATCCGGCTAAAATCGAGTTGGGAGCTTGTGGTCCCAGTCGAACGAGGGGATGATGGAGGTATTGAGGGATTTACAGATAGGATGGACAGGGACGGGGATGTTGGAGCAAACGGGAGGGACGACATAGAACATGGTGAGGATGGAACCTCAACGGTTTTCTTTTTATTTTTTGATTTTTTACAATTCATTTTTGAACCCACGAGTAACACGGGAAAGGACTCGTTTTTGCAGAGCCCTGTATAGTATGATAAGGCATTTTATTAAAACCAGAGGTCGCCCGGTATCTGGAGTCCGCTTACTAGCAACTAACCACTCCGTTAGCCACGCAGCCCTCGTCGTAAGCTGTTCCGACATATATTGGCTTGGAAAATCTAGGAGTTCACATTCGAGATAAGTCTTAGAACAGAAATATCTTCAAATGAACTCCTATACGGAATTCTCTTAGTTTTCAGACCTCACCCGCAACCTTATCGGCATGGTTAGAATTTCCAGACACCGTTCAAATCACAGCGCCCGCCGACATCGCTTGCAAGATCATAGATCTTACTTAAGCCCCACCACCGCGACAAGGTAGGTGGAATCCAAGGTGGGGACTTCTATATGTAAAAAACTTTATATATAACTTTTTTGTCATTTACTTTTACATATGAGAAGAAGAAAAAAATTTTAAACTTGAAATAATTGGGTCATATTTTGGGATAGGTTATGGTTTTTGTAATATAAACATTTTTATAATTTTTATTTATAAAAAAATTTATTCTTATTAGAAATTATGAATTTTTCAAAAAAAAAATATTGTTTTTATATTATGAACGGTTTTTATGTATATTTTTTTTTTATTATTTTACAAATACAAAATAATTTTTTTTTATAATTTATTTCATTATTTTATAAAAAAAATTTTTAATTTATTTTAATTTTTTGGCCATTTTTCTTTAATTATTTATTTATAAAATATATATTAAACATTTTCTAATTTAAACCAATTGTAGCATTTATTTTATTTTAGTAATTTTCTGTTTATTTTTCAATTTTACAAAAAAAAAAAATTTTTTAACATTTTAATTTAAACATTTTTCTTTTTAAATTTAATTTTGAACAATATTTCCAATTTTACTTTAATTAATTTTAAAATTTTTACATTTTTTTTTTAATTTTAATAGCTGGCCAAAAAATATATTTTATTACCTTTTAATAATATTACAATTAATACAATTAATTCTGGATTGATAATTATTATATAAATTAATGAAGATCCGTATCTTCCTAGTGAATTTGAATTATTCATTTTTTAAAAAAACTATTTATATATTTCTATATATATTATTTATGAAAAAAAAGAATAGCACTTACTGCTTTTTACTGCTTTTTCTCTATTATATTTTTTAAAACTGCTACTACTGCATCTTCTTCTGCTCCCAACTACTTCTTCTGCTATTTTACCACTTAAGTTTTATTAATTTTTCTCCGCTTCTTCTGCCACCACTGTTTTCAATTTTTATACTAATTATAATTTTTGTATGAAAATTTATTTATTTTTTTAAATTTTTTTTTTATTTCTGCTACTGTCCAATTATATTATTATTTTTTTTATAATTTTAGTTTGAAATACCGTTTACCGAACACAAAGTTTTTTTAAGGTAGGAAACATACTTCCTATCCTGTCCGCAGCGCCAATAAATTTGTCTAGTAGTTTTATTTTATAGTTTTTATCTCACCTTTTGGAAATACTTTTCTTTTCCTTCTTTATTTGATTTTTCTTTGATCATAAATACACATTTTTTACTTTAATTTATTGGTTTCCTCATTTACCAGCTTTATTTATTATTAATTTAAGTATTACAATCTTTTTCAATATATCTTAATTTAACTATTTAAATTTATTATTATTTTTCTTATATATTTTTTATAATTTTATTTTATTTAAATTTTCATTTATAAATATTCCATTTAATTTAAATATATAATAATAATGTTTTTGTTTTAACATAAAGTTTTTTATATAAAATTTAATTAAATGTTAAATTTTTTTACTGTTAAAAATCTTTATTAACTTTTTATTTCTACACGTAATATTTATTTGGAAATTATTATTTACACCTTTTACTAAAAACTTAATTATTTTCCACTAACATTATTTAGACAATTTACTTTAATTAAATTTTTTTACTGACATTATTCCCAACTGATAAAAAAATATATTTTAGCAGAATAACTGCTCTAACTTTTCAACTGCCTTTTTTGTTCCGATCGACTGACTCTAATTTTAAATTTTCGTTTCAATTATATTTTGTTGGAAAGCTTTTTTGGTTTTCCAAAATCTTCCCAATAATTTTTGGAAAAATTATCGCGTTCATGTCCCATCGCGTTCATGTCCCAGAGCGAACATCAACTTACCTAAACATCAACTTACTTAATAATACTTAATTCCGCTGGTCACCGACCATGCCAGCCTAAAATGGTTGATTAACCAAAAGGATTTCGCCGATCGGTTGCCCGCGTTGGATTTTGAAGCTTCAGGGTTTTGATTTTAAAATTGAACACAGGAAGGCAGCGACAATATTGTAGCGGACGCGTTAATTTTTGGAGAACTCGATGAGATAGCCGTGGAGTTGAAAGAGCTCAATATTATCGACTCACAAGATCCTGCTTTTCAAGACCCTGAATATCAAAGCCACGTGAACACTTTCGCCTATAATCCGAGAAAATTCCCAGACATTAAAATCGTGGTTGGGGTCATTTACAAACGGCAACATTTTAGAGAACATCAACTTACTAATGCTCCCGTTTGGAAATTGTGGGTGCCTTCTGCGTTAAGATCCAGTGTGATCCGACACTTTTACGATGATCTCTTGTCTGCACATTCGGGGGTGGACAAAAGTGTAGAAAAAAATCAAAGACTGTATTTTTGACCCAAAATGCGAATTGAGATAACCAATTATATTTCATTGTGCGAGGCGCGCAAAGAATCTAAATCACAAAACATCTACTTAAGGCCGCCTATGGTTATCCAAAGTTATCCCGTCCGCAATATATTAATAAAAATCTCCTAGATCCACATCCCAGGTCTAAAAAGGGTAATACATACATTTTTGTAGTTTTAGATCAATTCTCAAAATTTGTTTTACTCAATCCTTCGCGTCAGGCAACAACAGGTCTCATCATAAAACTCCTGGAATCCGAAGTCTTCCATCTTTTCAGCATTCCAGAAGTGTTGTTGTCTGACAACGGTGTTCAATTCACTGCAAAGGAGTTTGACAAATTAATAAAACTTTAAGATATTCACCACAAATTTACCGCTCTATACCAACCTCAAGCGAATGCGTCGAGACGAGACAAGCAGAAAATCGTCACCGCTATCCCAATGTACATCTGTAACGCCAATCACACAGAATGGGACGACAAGCTGACACTCGCTGCGTGCGCTTTGCGAAACGTCGTCCATAACGCTACTGGGTATGCTCCATTTTACGTAACATTCCGATATCACATGATGATCGACAGTAGTTCGTACGACGTACGATCTGCACCGAAAGTTTCAAGCGTTCGTTAAATGAGGATATCATCATTGACTATCTGGCTTTGGCACAGAAGCGGCTTGAGCACAGCTATAATTTGCGCTCGAACAATGTAAATTACCGCTTAGAAAAAATGCTAAATCAATTAAATGTGATGGATATTTTAATAAATGGTTCTGTTATATAATATTTTATATAGTAAATAAATTGAACTTTTATTTTTGGTTGTTAGAAATAGACTGATTTTATTTTGAACAATTAACTTATAATTACAATTTATTTTTACAAAGTTCCTCACGCTTAATAATAGAATAGAATAGAATAGAATAGATAAGGGGTCGAAAAGGCACTGATGCCACTCAGCACTGCGACCTAAAAGATCTATTGTGCAAAACCCTACTATAATTAGTGTCAGTCGATTCCAAGACTTTTGTAAAAGCTTAGAATTTTCCTGATTGGTGAGTCTTTAATATCCTGAGGGTTCAGGAAACCCCTTTCTAGATATGTTAGCCACTTCCGCGCAATCGCTACGCAGGAGCAGAGAATGTGCTCCGCAGTTTCCGGCTCCGTAGAGCAGAATCGGAATATGTAATCAGTGGATTTACCGATTTTATGTAGGTGATATCTAAGTGGGCAGTGGCCTGTGAGTAAGCCAGTTACAACACGAAGTTCGCCTTTTTTAAGTGTGAGTACCTCAAGTGCTCTCTTTTTCGAAAAATCTATAAATAGCTTAGCTTGTCGCATGCCAGGAGAGTTTCTCCAAGTTATGGATTTCAAGTTAGTTTCCCATACCCGTATTTCTTCCATAAGGTGGCTTTTAGAAGTCCCACAGAAGGGTTCTGGTCCTTTGAATGGGCGGCTGGCGCCGTTTCTCGCAAGTTCATCGGCCATTTCATTGCCGGCAACTCCCTCATGCCCTGGTACCCACATCAGAGTTACTCTGTTGAGGTTGGCCAGCTGCTTGAGTGAGGATAGACACTCCCATACAAGTTTGGATTCTATAGTATAGGAATCCAAGGCTTTGAGGGCAGCTTGACTATCTGACATAATTATAATATTCGCACTACGAATGCGTCTATTGATACATTCTTTCACACATAGTTCAATAGCGTGTGTCTCCGCTTGGAAGATTATAGGCGATTTACCTATTGATTTGGAGAGGGGTAGGGGGGTCCGAAAACCCCAACACCTACCCCGTTGTTAGTTTTTGAACCGTCCGTATACCAAACCATCGAATTCCTATCAAGGGAGGGCCCATACGGTCCGGTCTGTTAAGACCACTTTGAAGGGTTTATCGAAGTTTAGACGTTTTTCCATGAAATCTGACATTTCCGTAGTAATATATAACTTTTGGAAATCCGAAAGGATTGCAAGGTGTCCACTAAGGTCACCTGGTTTAAATGTAGTTGTTCTGGATAGCCTTAGCGCCCCTAGGAGCGCCTCCTTCTTTACCTGCAGGTGCAGCGGGAGCAAATTTAGTAAGGCTTCCAGTGAAGTAGTGGGACAGGTTCTCATTGCACCTGTAATGAACAGGCACGCAAGCCGTTGCACTTTTTGCAACCGAGTCTGCGTTTGCCTTTGATTGGTTTTAGGCCACCACACCAGGGCAGCATACGTAACAATGGGTCTTACGATTGCTGTATATGACCAGTGTGCTATTTGTGGTTTTATCCCCCATGATTTACCTAGAAGACGGTTGCAAGCCCAAACTGCCCTAGTGGCTTTTTCAACCGTCTTATTGACATGTGGGTTCCATGTGAGCTTCTTATCTAGCAATACTCCCAGATATTTTACCTCATCCACGAACCCAATGTGAATACCATTTATTATGGGAGTTTTTAAATTAAGCTTCCTTCTTTTAGTAAATGGTATTATGTACGTTTTGCGCGGATTAACACTAAGACCCTCATTCAGGCACCATTGTAGCACTGTGTTTAGGGCACTCTGCATTAGTTCCGAGATAATTGTGTCATGTTTACCCCTGATGATGATTACAAGATCATCAGCATAACCTTGAACGCCAAAGCCAAGGTCGGATAGTTTATGAAGTAGGTCGTCAATTACTAGGGACCATAGAAGTGGTGACAATACCCCACCCTGCGGACAGCCCTTATTGGCCTTTACTGTGATTGATTCACTACCCATGTTAGCCGTGATACAACGACATTCCAGCATGGCACGTATCCAGCCAGACGTCGGGACCTCAACCCCTTTTCGATGTGCCGCGCGTTGTATGGAGTCAAAAGAGGTGTTATCAAAGGCCCCTTCAATGTCTAGAAAGGCACAGAGGGCCACCTCTTTGGAACTAATAGAGCTTTCCACTTTGCTAGTAAGCATGTGGAGGGCTGTAACCGTGGATTTTCCAGCTTGATAAGCAAACTGGTACTTGTGTAGTGGTGCTACCTTAAGAGCTGTTTCTCTTATGTGCAGGTCTATTAATTTTTCCATTGTTTTGAGAATGAAGGACATAAGACTAATGGGACGAAAAGACTTAGGCTGGGCACATGATCGCCCGCCAGTCTTTGGGATAAAGATCACATTAACCATCCTCCAAGCTGATGGTATATATTGGAAGCTATAGCTAGCCCTGAATAGTTTGACTAGTACTGGTAGAACTTCTTCAAGCCCTTTCTGTAAGAGGCCAGGGTAGATACCATCTGCGCCAGGCGATTTGTATGGTTTAAATGAGCCAATGGCCCATCTAATTCTGTTGGGAGTAAACAGCCTGCCCGACAGACTTTTTACTCTATTCGACGGTCTAATGTAGGCAGCACTATTGCGTGCATCTACAGGGTCGTCGGATAACGGAGTATTTAAGCAGTCAGGAAAGTGAGTTGCCAGAAGCACCTCTAGGGTTTCCTTTGCATTGTTGGTATAGCTGCCATCCGGTTTTTCCAGTAGACCAATACCGTTTGAATGATCCCTCGAGAGTACTTTTTGTAGACGAGCTGCGGTCGGTATCTTATCTACCCCTTCACAGAAGTCTTTCCAGCTCTTTCTTTTGGATTTCCTAAGTTCCTTGTTGTAGCTCGTAAGAGCTAGATGATATTCATCCCATTCGTTGGTGCGTTTGGCCTTATTAAAGAGCTTACGCACACTATTTCGAAGCTTACCTAACTCTTTGTTCCACCAAGGCACATCCCTGTTTGTGACCTTCTGTTTAATAGGACAGTTATTTTCATAAGCTTTTATTAGAATATGTTGTAGCTCGTTAGCTACTAATTCTAAGTCAGAAATGGACTCTATGTTATTGTTTAGGGAGCCTAACTCAGACGCAATTTGCTCCTTGAAGGAGCACCAATCTGTTAGTTTAGGGACCCTATTGTTGAAAGTATGTAGACATGTACCCTCTAGCCTGTATCTTATATGGCAGTGGTCAGACATAGAAGCTTCATTGGATACATGCCAATTTAACAGAGAAGGTGTTAATAATGGACTGGCTAAGGTTAAGTCAAGGACCTCTCGCCGAATCGCATTGATAAAGGTTGGCTTATTACCCTTGTTAGTAATATCTACATTGTTAGCAATTAAATATTCTAAAAGACACTCACCCCTTTTGTTGACATCCGAGCTACCCCATACTGTGTGGTGTGCATTGGCGTCACAGCTGATGATGAAGTTTTTGTTTGAGTTTGCAGTATTTGATGAGTTTCTTGACCTCTTCAGGAGGTGCATCATCGATATCACCAGGAAAGTAAGCTGAGGCCCAGATGACCTCTTGCTTACCACCTTCAGTCGGCACCTCTACTAACACTGCAACCAAATCCCTTGAGATGTGTTCTGAAATGGAAAGAAAGTTTATTCTTTTACTGAGCAGCATAGCTGCTCTTAGTTTTTCATGTTTGTTATCAAAAATCAACTTACATGTTTGGGTAGGAAGACCCTTAATTTGACCATTCAGTGTCCAAGGCTCCTGGATGAGCGCTATGTCAATTTTACTTTGGATAAATCTTTCGTAAAGCACGGATGTAGCAGCTTTTGAGTGGTGAAGATTTATCTGCATGCAGTCAATATGACTGCTATCCATTTACCTCTTGGCTTTAGTATTCTCCCCTCTCCTTGACCTGGGTTCCGTGCGACCCTTTTTGGAGTAGCCATGGCTGCTCCTGGCGGGTTTCTCAGACCCATGCTTGGTTGTGGTTTTGGAGATGGGGACCTTCGCTCTAGGAGATCGGCTACTACTGGCCTTGGAAGTGCTAGGCTTCGGAGAAGAGTCTATAGCGGGTGAAGCTATGGAGCTTCCAGCCAGAACAATGTTCTCTTTGGGCTCAGCACTACCAGGAACAGCAGTAGCTCCATCTGGTGTCAAGGCACTCCTAAGCCTTAATTGAATCAAGCCAAACCTGAAGTTTAGCTTGAAGTTCAACTTCTTCAGCTGCTCGGCCGACTGGTGATCGATGGAGACGGTGAGTTGTACATCGGTGTTATGTACCTCTCTCCGAATCACCCTCCATCTGTCGGAATGCACTTCAGCATTTTGGCCCTGGATGATGTCCAGAATACGCTGGTTAGGCGTATCCTTACAAGCTGGGAAGAAGCCAACGACGATCGCCTTCTTCGGGATCTTGTCCTCTTCAGCCGCTATTAATTGCGCATTTTCCCATTGCACAATGCTTGATATTGTGCCCAGTACCCAGTTTACAGTTGCACTGTCAGCACAATTCAGCACAAGCCATCCTGGTCTGAAAGTTGAGCCAAGGAACTTCGGCTTGGTAGCCGCATCCTTTTGCTCAACAATCTTGTCCATGATGGCTTCCTGAACGGCACTCATCTCTTCCGTAGTCAGGAGGGTGTCAGGGTAGTCCTTGGATAAGATTCCCAATCTTATGCCTTCGACTACTTCCTTGTAACTCAACTTTTCCTTTGGAGGTACGGTAATGCTACCTCTATCTGAACCAAGAGTGGTGGTTGGTTTGTTAGTGGATGTTGAGCTGGTGGTACTAGTGGAAGGAACTTTTATCCTTTTCTCTGGTGCATCAGGAGTTGACCCATCAGATCTACTCCTTTTGGTGGTAGATTTTGCCTTTAAAGGTTCGGAGGCCAATTTTCGTGCCTCTGCTAACTGATAGCCATGGGCTAACAGCCACTTGAGACGTTTGCGTCCAGCACCACTTAGCTTGACCCGCTCACTGTCAACAAGTTGGAGCTTACTAGTACGCTCCTGTAATTTTGCCACTTCTCCTTGTGAAAGGGGAGGCATTTCTTCCTCATCCGAAAGTGGAGTAATATAGCCATCCGAAGCTGGAGGACTAGTATCCTCTGCTGTTTCAGATGAACTAGGCACAATTGCCTTTGTTGGTGTTTTTGATGCACTTGGAGCAGCATCCATCTCTTGATTTTTTATATTTAATTGGTCCATAAGAATCCCACGAGTAGCTAGGGAAAATAGGTCACCTGTGCCAGAGCCCCGCATTACCACAGGAAGCCTAGAATAAAACCAGAGGTCGGCAGGTATCTGGAGTCCGCTTACTAGCGACTAACCACCCCGTTAGCCATGCATCCATCGGCGTAAGCTGTTCCACCAATATTGGATTGGGATATCTAGTACTACATTGGCAGATACGTCATAAGACAGAGGTATCCTAGCGAGAAGTACACGATTGAGCTGGTTCGCGGCCCTGATTTCACGAAAACTAACCTCATATAGAATATAGAAGTAGAGAATAACATTCACAGACGCTGTTAGTTTTACGCTAGTACAGGACTCACTGCGGACGAGAAAAATCCTAAGATTTTTGCACCGCAGCTACCACTATCCACCACCTGTGGACGCGCCCGATAGGGAAGCTCACCCCACGGGCACGCTTAATAATTATTCTTATTCTAAATAATTTTAAAAGTGCAAGCTCGGCATCTGCGATTCAAAATTATATTTGATACTTTGAATTTAAATTATATTTGATTTTTTGTATTTTAATAAAAATTAAGATAAAAACTGTGGGAAAGGAAATTAGGTTTTGAATTATTATGGAATATGGAATTTAAGAACAAGTAAACGTGGGAAGTTATAGTCCGAATATAACACTTCCACGCCTTGATTTTACTGTCTCAGGAAAATTCTCATTAATAGATTTATTATTTATTTCAGGTCGATGTGTTTCTACTACATTGTTTACATTAGTAATATTTTTCTTATTAGTTTTGACAAATTTGCTTATAAAAAGTTTGAGATTGGCATGATAATTTTGCTATTGTAACTTTTGATTGTGTTTGTAAATTTTGCATTATTTAATATAATGTCACAATTAAAAAATAAAAAAATAATAAGATTGTTTCTCTCGATATTAATCTCTTCGTTTGAACAAGTTTGTTTGACTGAAATAGGAGCAATATTTTTTGTAATTATTATGCCACTCTCTAATTTTTCAATGGATTCTTTTTTATTTCTAATAAAATTACATGTGTTATTTTTCTTAAATAAATTTGAAATACAACTTTTTGTATGATACCGTAAATTTTTCTTGTTTACAATTTCGTTTTCATACTTAAATATAATTTTATTTTCGGATACAATAATTTTTTCATTACTAATTTCTAATTCTTCATTATTTTGGTTTGGAAATGGAATGACTAATGCGTTATAGTATTTCTCCTCGGTAAAATTAGGTATTAGAATTGCAAAAATTAGAACTTTGCCTTTTAACATTACGCTATTTTTTATGAAAGGTAAAGTTTCCATAGTTCTGTTGAAATCTTTAATTTCTTTTGAAGTAAAAATATCATGTGCTAAAATATTGAATTTACTAAAAAGTATGACGTCTTTAATTTTATTTATGTCTTTATTCAAATTTGAAATATCGGAATAGATTTGCAAAGCATAAATGGATGCGTCATGATCTTTAAAAAATCTATTTGTTTGATTAACTATTCTACTTAACCCTTTCCGACCCAAATTAAAAAAATGTAATTTTGGTAAATATTTATATTACTAAATAACTTAAAAATAATTCAATTCAACATAAAAATTATTAAAAATAAATACAAATTAAGATAAAGTGTACTTTTGAGGTGGTCTCACCAGCTAACCACTGAGCAGGAAATGTATTTAAGTTTCTTTTGTAAAAATTTATTTTGTATGATAAATTTTTTATAATTGTATTCCTAATCTCAATTATAATTGTATTCCTAATCTGTGCAAGTGGTATAGTATCGTCTTCACCTATCTACGGTGTTTTGATAGGCTGGCTTATCAACTAAAATATCTGATACTAATATTTCCGCAGGTATTTCACCGTTATCCTCAGTTTCCGACATAACCGATTCGTTATCAGATATTCCGTACAAAATTCCTCACTGGAAAGATCTTCTAATCTCAAAAATTTTCCTAATCCCAAAAATATAAAATGCATACAAAGGAAATTAAAATTACAATAAAAAAATTTAAAAAGCATACAAAATAAATTAAAATTACAATCAAATTTCTTAGAATTTTTTTTATCTACCAGCTTAGTGGTTACATGTTGAAACCGTTACTATTTTCAATTACAAGAATATTATCATAATATAAAATTCTTAAATTCACGAAAAACGTGTAACATAATAATAAACGAAAGTAATTTTACTTACTTGACATATTTATAACTAAACGTATAGACTCACTAAAATTAAAAACTGGACTTATATTTTTTTTACTACAGACTGCAATGTAATACTCACTACATTGCACGTTCCAACAATTAAATCCTAAAAAAAATTTGATTATCATTTACAACATGTTTGAAATCTAGTATGCATTATGGTTTGCCAGTGAATCTACAGAGATAGTCGGAAAATATTTTTTAAACTGTGGTTTCACTGTGAAACCAGTAGTCCGGAAAGGGTTAAGTATTTGTTAAGTTTTTCTTGTTGACTGTTTATATGTGATTCAATTTTTTTTATTGAACTAATAAGGTTTTCATTAATTTTTACTTGTTTGTTAGATTGGTCTGTTAGTTGTTTTGTATTTTCTTTTAGATTTTCAAGGTCTATTGTCCATTGTTCCTGCAATAAATTTTAGTCCTTTGCCTATAATATTAACTAGACGTCTTTTATTTCTATGAATAATAGGAATTATGTTTTCAAGATTATGATATAAGTATGACTTTTCCCTTTTTAGTAATATTAGATTAGGATTTTCTTCGTGTAGATGCAACGAATTTATGTTTGATTCTATTATTTTGGATAGGTCTTCATATAGAGTTAGGTTGACTATGTGTAGTATCTTTGTATAGTTTTCTACCATTAATCGTTCATCTAATTTAAGTATTGTATAACCGCTTTCTCCAAATAGAGGTGTTATCTCCATTTCCTGTGCGTTGATTAATATCCAAGTTATCATTAATACAATTATTGTCCGTGTCATGTCTGAAAAAAAGGTTAGTTTGATATTTAAATTTACGTTTTAATTGTGATTTATAAAATTTTGTATTTCTTTTGGTGCTTTTATCTATTGTATAATTGTTTGTTTTTGAATAATCTTTGAGCTTTTTATATTTCGGAACACATTTCGCTATGTTTCTACTTTTAACTATATTTGGAGTAAGAGTAAAATCTGTGTCCCTACCTTGATTAGTTTTTTCTATTCTATTTATTTTTTCTGCCTCGAATTTATTTTTAAAATGCTGAATATCTTTTCTGTCGAAGTTTTTTGTTATAAACTCGATAGGTTTTAATTTAGTCGCAGAGTGTATAGTATTATTGTAACATGTAATAATTCTGAAAATTTTGTCATCTAACTCGAGATTGTTTTGCTTTCCAACACTAATTATTCTAAGATGCTCATTTAAAGTTCCGTGTAGCCTTTCAATATACACCTTTCACCATCAGAAATCAATTTTTTCATTTTCCCAATAGTTTGAATTCTTTCTTTTAAAGCTGTTAAAATAGCGGTCCAATTTCTGTCAGTTAGTTTATGGATCGTTGCGTATTTTGAAAACTTATCTATTGTAGTCAAAAATGGTTTGTTTCTCTCTGGAAACCGTATGTCGATGTGTACTATGTCATTTATATTACTAGGAGTTTCTGTAACATTAAAAGCGATTTTAGGTGGTCGTCGATCGTGTTTCGCCAAGATACATACTTCACAATTGTTAATAAATTTATTTATTTCTATACATAAATTTGGGTAAAAGTATTTGTCTTTTAATTCTAAATATATTTCATTTATTCCCCTATGGTTGTTTTTTAAATGTTCTTCTTTAATTAATGTAATCATTTCGTCTTTATCTATGATATTTATTAAGCTTTTGGAGGATTTTAGGACTTTTAATCCTTTATTTTGCGAAAAATATTTTTTGTATAAATCCTGAAATTTCAAATATAAATTAGTGTCGTCGCAATATATGCATGTAGTTCCTTTATCTATTAGGACATTTTTCATAATATTTAATAAATTACTATTTTTTGTCACGCAAACTTTGTTTTAATTTTTTTTATGGATTATTTTAGATATTATACTTTCTTTATTACTTTTACTTAAATATATTTGGTGTTTAAAAATGTTAATTGGCCTTTCAGTTATAAAAATTAAGTCATTTTCATTTTCTTCTGTGCTATGTGCTGTAGCATTATTTGATGAAATTTCATCGTTTTCTGAATTAAGTATTAGCTTACAGGCATTTTCATTAAAAAAATTACATAAGTCAATTTCCGAATTGAACGATTCATTTTGGACAATTTCGTTTTGTTCGATTCTAGATAAACAGTCAGTCACATAATTTTGCTTTCCTTTAGGTATTCTATATTAAAATTAAATTCATTAAGTCTAATTTTCCATCTTTGGAGTTTTGAGTTAGGTTCTTTTAAATTGTTTATCCAAATGAGTGGTCTATGATCAGTTTTAATAGTAAATTTGCGACCGTATAAATAAGGCCGAAATTGTTTAGTGGCCCAAACAATTGCGAGTAATTCTTTTTCAATTGTCGCATAGTTTTTCTCGTGTTTATTAAGAGTTCGTGAAATAAATGATATGGGATGATCGTGTTGGCTCAAAACAGCGCCGAATGCGACGTTTGGAGCATCTGGGGTTAATGTGAAATGTTTATCAAAATCTGGGTATTTTAATATGGGATCAGAGGTTAATAAAGTCTTTAGTTTATTGAATGCATCTTGATAATCTTTATCAAGTAAATTAATTTTTGTCCTTTCTTTAAAAATTTAGTTAAGGGATATGCTATTTTAGCATAGTCCTTTATACATTTTATGTAATACCCAGAAACGCCAAGAAAACTTTTTATTTCTTTCTGAGTTTTAGGTAATTGAATTTTTAGTATTGATTCGATCTTTTTTGGATTTGGCTTTAATCCTTTATCTGTTACCACATGTCCAAGGAATTCAGTTTCATGTTTTAAAAATGAACATTTATCTAATTGGACTTTTAAATTAACTCTAGAAAGTGCGGCGAAAATTTTCTGAATATGTTCTATGTGTTCTTGTAGAGAAGTTGAGAAGATTAGAATATCGTCCATGTATACTATACAGATTTTATTTATGTATTTATTTAATACTTTATTCATGAGCCTTTGGAAAGTGGATGGCACGTTCTTTAAACCAAACGGCATCCTTAAAAACTCATAATGTCCCGTAGAAGTAGAAAATGCGGTTTTAATGCGGTCTTTTTCGTCTAGTTCAATTTGATGAAAACCTTTCGCAAGGTCAAGAGTCGTAAAATAGTTCGCGTTTCCTAATTTTTCAAATATGTCTTCTAGGTTCGGTATAGGAAATTTATCGTCGATAGTTACGTCGTTTAATTTCCTATAATCTATCACGATTCTCCATTTTTGCTTACCGTTGTTGTCCAATTTTTTTGGAACAACCCAGATAGGCGAGTTATAAGGAGAGTGAGAATGTTGAATAATCTTACTTTTCAACATTTCTTCAATTTGAATATTCACCTCGTTTTTATGGACTTCGCGATACCTATATAACTTCGAGTATATGGGGATTTCATTTTTTGTAATAATTGAATGTTTTGTTTCATTAGTAAAAGTTAGGTCATCGTTCTCTTTATAGAATACAATTTTGTTGCTCAAAATTGTTTTTGTTAGTTGATTTTTTTCTTCATTGTTTAAATGCGACATTTCGACATGATCAAGAACATTAAAATTATTTACTTCATTAGAAAATAATTCAATGCAATTTTCTGTATAACTATTCGCGAAGTATTCTTCTTCTTCTTTGTTCAAGAAAAATGGAATAACTGAATTTTTTGTCTCTATAACGCGATTTTTACAAAATTTGTTATTTGTTAAAAAGTTAGTTGTTACCAATAAGTCCGTCGAACTTATTGTGAAAATCAACTTCCAAAAATTCTACATAGAAATCTCTTTCTTTAAAAATATCAAATAAAGGAAATTTACATTTTATTGTTGAAGATACTGTATGTTTGAGTGTTTTTAATTCTTTAGTTTTAGTATGACTTTTCCATTTGGGATGGCAGATATTTGGATTTATAACGCTGAATTTTATTGGGTTATTGACTACTATATAGGGTAATTGTTTAGGCAATCTTTGTGAAAATTTTCATTCATTGATATATCCATTGGTTCTTGACCATTTCTATAAGTTTGAGAGGTTCTATTTTCGTTATACCTATTATTATTATTATTATTGTTATTGTTATTTCTATTAAAATTTCTAAAAGAATGATCAGTGTTATATTGATTTTTATTTCTTGAAGAATTATTATTATAGTAAACTCTTTTATTTTTATCTGAGTTTTCCGAAATATTGTTTTGTGTGCAATAGGGACAATTATAATTTGGTTGTCTTTGATTGTTTTTTTGTCTATTATTATGCGAAAATCTAACTGGCCCTAAGTTTTGATAATTACCACTTTTAATAATATCGAAGGCTTCGTCAAGTGTGCCTGGTTTTCTACTATAGAGAATACTACGAGCTGGTTCAGGAAGATTATTTTTAAAAGTGTTAAAGGCAATTCTCTTATTGCTGTCAACATCTTCTGTATTTAGACCATCATTTAGGAGATAATAATTATTGAGCCTACATAGATAATGATTAATTTTATCATAGAAATCCTGAATATTAGTAATTACTCTACACGATCTCAATCTAGCAATTAAAATTTCTGGTTTTAATTTTTCTCCGTGATTTCTAATAAGTATTTTTTTTATTTCGTCCCATAAAGTCGGATTTCCGTTTTGTCTTAAACTCATTTTAGCGTCATCCGTTATTTTGTCTTTTATGTACCCTACCAAGACAGAACGGTTAAACTCGTCAAGTAAACCCAGAGAGGGTTGTAGAGTATTCAATCTTTCTATGAACTCCGGTAAATCATTGGGACATTTGCCATTAAAAGGAGTTAACTTATTTACAAATTCAAGAATTAATTTAAATTTTTCGATTCCTTGCATCGTTTCCATTTTCAAACCAAATTTAAGATTTTAATTTTAGCAAAATAAATTTAATATTCAATAATTTAATTTAACAAAATTATTTTTTTTTCTAATTTTTCAGAAAGGGAAAATTACACAAGTTCTTCAAATTCAATAAATTATGTAATATTAATTACAATTATTTTCTCTTTCTTCACTATTAACTTATTTTATTTTTATTTATTTCGATTAGCAAATACTTAAAATTAATTTCACTTAAATTAATAAAATATACGCTTACCGATAAGTATTTAATTAGCTTCGATGAAAATAGAGATGATCTGATGCTTGTTGAAATAAGGTGATCAGCTTTTATGGTGATGATATTGTTGATATTAAGATGAATGTCTTCAATATGTTCGCCTCACAAAATTCTTATTTTTTTTTAGAGATGATCTGATGCTTGTTGAAATAAGGTGATCAGCAATTATGATGATGATATTGTTGATATTAAGATGAATTTCTTTAATAAGTTCGCCTCACAAGATTCTTATTTTTAGAGAATATTATTTTTATAATCTTCAAAACAAAATATAATTTATTTCACAAAAAAATATTGTTAACTGATTTTAATATTTGGTTATTATTAGAATAGAAAATATTTATTTATTTTAGCCTTAGAACTCTAAGGTTTTATAAAGGCCCTATTTACATATGTTATCTTAAGTACTACTTTAAAATATATGTATATAATTCAATATAAATCATACAATGTATGTATACATTATGTATTTCATTTTTTTTTTTTTTTTTTTAATTTAAATTTAATAATATTTTATATTTCATTTTAATTTCAATTTTATAGTATTATAATGTTTTATAATATTTTCTTGTTTATTTACATATAATTTACCTATTTACAATTTTTACATATGTGATAACTAATGAATAAGTATTATTGTATATATTTAGTTTAGTTTAATAATTTCCTTAAAATAAATTTAAATTTGATTATACATTTCAATTTCTTTTATAAAATCAATTATGTTTTTCAGGTCATTAAAATCATCTGACGCTAATTTATCTATGTTATTTATATTATATTTTTGTCTTACATTGTAATTATGATTACAGCTGAATATATGTTTTATATTTAAGATATTGTTACAAATGCATTTTGGAGGTTCGGTTTTTTCAATAATATATTTATGGGTTAAATTACTATGACCAATTCGAAGCCTAGTTTTCAAATATGTGTATGTTTATAAATTTTTTAATATCTTTATAATAAACTTCGAAGTCTTCTTGGACAGGGTCATTAATGGATTCTTTAGCTAATTCATCTGCACGATTATTATGTCCAATGTCCATGTGACTAGGTATCCATATAAATGTTATGGTTTTTTATTTGAAATAATTTCTTTGATTTTTATAGCAAACGGATGTGTACAGTACATATGTTTTAGAATTTGCAAAGAACTTAATGAATCTGTACAAATAAGAAATTTACTTCCCGTTGTTTGAACGGCGTATTCTAAAGATTTTTGTATAGCATAGAGTTCAGCGGAACATATATTTGTGAAACTATTGAGATGAAAATATTTTTCTACACTACCAAATTTAAAAGCACATCCAGTTTCTTGATCACATACGGAACCATCTGTGTAAATTTGGTTATATCCTTCATATTGGATATTACATTTTTCATTAAATATTGATTTATATACAGTAGGAATAGTTTGATCTTTTTTAAAGTTAGCTAATGACATATCTATTTCGAAAGAGGGTGTAGTCCAAGGTGGTGTATATTGAAATTTAGTTTGATTAAGATTAAGATTAAACGGAATATTATTATGTTCTAAGCATAGTCTTAGTCGTATATTACTGGGTAAATAATTATGATTTCTATTTTTCAGTGTATTATAAAGATGTTCATTATGTAGTTTATTTGTTAGTGGATGGTTTTCAAATGATAGTAATTTGCAGATTAAATTCAACTGTTGTTTTCCCCTTCTATAAGATAGAGGGCATTGTCCTGAATCAACTAGAATACTTTCAACTGGGCTGGTGCAGAATGTTCCAGTGCAAATTCTAATTCCGAGATTATGTACGGGATTTAGCGTTTTAAGGGTAGTTTTACTTGCTGAGTTATAGACAGAACTGCCATAATCGAAAATTGGTAAAATTACCATATTATATATTCTAAGCAGTAATTTACGATCTGAACCATAATTTGAATTTGCTAGAATTTTAATAATATTTAGAGCTTTTATTGCTTTTCCTTTAATTTCTTTAATATGTTCTGTCCATTTTAATTTTGGATCAAGTGTCATTCGTAAGAATTTAAATTTTTGTACATATGTTAATGTTTTATTATTTAATTTTAGTTCTGGGAAAGATACATTTTTAGTTTTTCTAGTGAAAAGCATTACTACTGTTTTATCTTCTGAAAAAGTAAATCCCGTGGTGTTGCACCAGGTATTAAGATAATTTAGATTTTGTTGTAAAGTTTTTTTAATTAAATTTAGGCTTTTCGATGACATAAAAATTGTTAAATCATCGGCATACATTACATATTTAACTGGTTCGTTTATATTTTCTAGGATTTTATTAATAGCAATTAGAAAAAGCGTTACGCTTAGGACTGAGCCTTGAGGGATTCCGTTTTCCATATTTCTTACTTTAGAAAAAGTATTACCTATTCCTACTTTGAAAGTTCGATCTTTTAAGAAATTTTGTATAAATTTAACTATGTTTCCTTTTAAACCGATATAAAGAAGATTATCTAGCAAATTTCTATGCCAAACAGTATAACAGTATTTTAAGATAAAAAAATACAGCTAACATATACTTCTTGGAGCAAAAACTTTCCATAATTTCGGATTCAATATATAACAGATTATCTAAAGTGCTTCTATTTTTTCTAAATCCAGATTGAAATATATTAATTATAATTATACTATTGTGTTACCATTGCAATCTTTTATTTATCATACGTTCTAATATTTTGCAAAGACAATTTGTTAAAGATATTGGCCAATAATGTTGTGAATTTTTTGGGTCTTTGCCTTTTTTAAGAATTGGAATTAGTATTGCAGTTTTCCAAGAAGTCGGAAATGTACCGGAAGTATATATTTTATTATAAAGATCTAAAAGAAAGTTTAAATCAGTTTGGCCTATATGTTTTACGATATCATAATGGATCATATCTGGACCTGCAGACTATCCTTTACATTCTGAAATAGAGTTTACCAGTTCATCAATAGAAAATGGAATATTATAACTTTCATTTTGGTCATTTGGAATATTTAATTCATTTGTTTCCACAGATAATTTATGATTAAGAAATTTCGTCGCATAATTACTACTACTTGATATTTCCGCAAATGAATCTGCTAGTTCTTCACATATTTCGCTTTGTTTATTGAGTATTTGGTCATTTGAAATTAATGATGTTATTTTTGAATTTTTATTTTTTCCGTTCAATTTCCTAATTTTATCGAAAACTTCAGAGGGTTTGGTGTTGCTATTTATGGAATTAACGTAATCTATCCATGATTTTTTTTTACAGTATCTTATAGTTTTTCGTACCTTATATTTAATAGCTACAAAATTTTTGTAATCATTTAAGTCCATGGTATTTCTGTAAATTCTTAATAATTTTTTCCTTTTTTTAATTAATATTTTTATTTCATTATTCCACCATGGTACAGATTTATTTTTTGGGTTGGGAGATGAAATTGGAATTGATTTTAATGCTGCATTAATAATTTTTCCTGATATAAAGTTGGTGTGTTCATCTATATTATCAAAATTAATGTCTTTAATTTAGACCCAATTAAGATTTTTATTAAATAATTTCCAATTCGCTTTTTCTATTAAAAATTTTTTCCTACAGTTACTATCGTAATTATTTTCAATTTCGGATATTATGATAGGATAGTGATCACTACTATATAAGTCTTCTTCGATAGACCAATCAAAAATATTTTGTAAAATCGGGCTTAGAAGTGTCAAGTCTATAGCACTGTGGCTTTTATATGCAAAACTGAAATGTGTGGGGTTACCATTATTTAAGATATTTAACGATTTTCTTGCAATTAATGCTTCAACCATTCTACCTCTAACATCTAATTTTTGTGAGCCCCATAATGGATTATGGCAATTAAAATCTCCTACCAAAAGAAATGGACAAGCAAATTGATTAATAATATTTTCGATATCTTTTAAGTTAATATTTTCAGATCCTGGTAAATACACATTACAGATAATGAATTTCATTGGGTAATAGACTTTCACTGCGACTGCTTGAAGCTCCGTTTGTATGGATACTTCATAGCTACTAAAATTTTCATTTATTAAAATAGCTACCCCTCCATGTGCATTTGTAAGAGATTGACAATTTTTGTAATAAGTGTTAAAATGTTTAAAATTTGGAGTATAATCAAATTTAAATTTAGTTTCCTGTAAACAATAAGCAAATGCTTGATATTTATTATCTAATAATTGAAATTCTTCTAGATGACTAAAAAAGCCATCACAATTCCATTGAATTATTTTTTTATTTTTATAATTCATAATTATAGAATATCGCTTTCACTACCTAAGCTACTGCTATCATCATTGGAATTATTATTATGTGTTTCTATGTTCTTATTACTATTATCAGATTTTCTTTGATTTTTTTTAATTTTCTTTTTTTCTTTTTTTGAGAGTTTATTTGGGTAAATTTCTAAAGTGTTATTATTAATACCTTTAATTGTTAGTTTCTTCAGTGGTGATTGTTGTTTGCTCTCATCGCTCAGTTCTTCGTTTGTTCTTTTACTTGAATTTGCTTGTGCAGTTGGTGTTGAAGTTATTGTGCTTGTGCAGTTGTTGTCGAAGTCCATTTTCTCTTGTTGCTTATGATTTGTTGAATTTTTGTTATTAGTGTCAGTTGTCATTGTTTTTTCTATGATATCAGATGATTTTTTTTGTAACAAAAAACTTGAATCAATAGGCATATTAATATTTTGTGTTTGATTTGTGCAAATCGGTGGTGTGTTTTTTAATATAGTAGAATACATTATACTTGGTAACAGCGGATTTCTTTCACGATATCTTTTATTCGCTTCTTTGACGTCAACTTTTTCAATAATTTTTATTTTTTGTATTTCGGTTTCTTTTATATAATTTGGACATGTTTTAGAAAATGATTGATGTGGTCCTAAACAATTTACGCATTTTGCAATTCTATCACATGTTTCATTATTATCATTAAAATGATAATCCATACCACAGTTTGAACATGATTTATTTTTGTTGCAAATAGCGGTGATGTGTCCGAAATGAAGGCAATTATAACATCTTAGTGGGGGAGGAATATATGGCCTAGTTCTTATTTTAACATATCCTATGTCGATATATTCTGGACGTATTGTTGTTGAAAATAAAAGAATATATAAGCTGCTATCTTCGAGTACATTGGTTTTTTTATTTTTGCACTTTAATCTTTTGAAATCAATTACATGTTGATCATTTAAATTTTCAAGAATATATTCTTTTTCCATATAATAAAACTCTGGGCAGTATACAACCGCTTTAGTGTTATTTAGAGTTTTATGCTCAGAAATATTGACATTAGTAACACCATCAAAGTTTTTTAATTGTACCAGTTTTTTTGCTTGGTTTATGTTTTTTGTCTCGATTAGTAGTTGGCCATTTAGTAGTTTTATACATTTCTGAATATCTCCTGCTACTGTTGTTATAACTTTTTTAATTAAGAACGGTGACACGTTTACCATTGAACAATTAGTATCTGTTCTTTCAACTACAAGGAATTTGGGCCCTGATGTTTCATTGTTTAAATTTTTATTTTTATCAAACACCAATATTTCACTACTATTGAATGTTTTTGGCAATTTATTTATGGGATTTTGGTTCCCATTTTCACCCTTTTAAAATTACGTTAACTTTATAATGTTTTTAGTTTTTTTTTTTTTTCAAATTTAAATGTATTAGAATATTATTATTATTATTATTATTTTTTCACTAATTTAAAGGTTTTTGTATGCGTTTCCCACTTTTTTAGTTATTCACTATTAGTTATTAAAAACACGTCTACTCACTCCAAGTATTCACGTAGGAATGTTGGTTATTATTATATCACACAAAATTGTTTTTCGTGTCGTTAGATTATTATTTAACCAAAATTTATTACACAAAATTGTTTTTTGCCTTGATGAATCTATTATACCAAAAATTGTTATTTATTTTTATAATTTTTTTTGTTAGGATCTTTAAGTAACAGTAAATTATTATATTACAAAACTTATTTTTGTTTTAATTAATCTTATGACACAAAAATTATTTTCCTGTAGTCTATAGATTATTAATTAATAATTGTAGCGAGCGAGGTTCTTATTTTTTTTTAATACTTTAAAAATCCGGAAGACTGCGCCAGTAAATAAATTGAACTTTTATTTTTGGTTGTTAGAAATAGACTGATTTTATTTTGAACAATTAACTTACAATTACAATTTATTTTTACAAAGTTTCTCACGCTTAATAATTATTCTTATTCTAAATAATTTTAAAAGTGCAAGCTCGGCATCTGCGATTCAAAATTATATTTGATACTTTGAATTTAAATTATATTTGATTTTTTGTATTTTAATAAAAATTAAGATAAAAACTGTGGGAAAGGAAATTAGGTTTTGAATTATTATGGAATATGGAATTTAAGAACAAGTAAACGTGGGAAGTTATAGTCCGAATATAACAATATATAATATTTATATTTGCAGCATCCTACCGGCTGCGCCATATGTTATATAATATCTTATATATAATATTTATATTTGCAGCATCCTACCGGCTGCGCCATATGTTATGTTCTAACATAAATTCCTTTTATATTTACCTTTTAATATATGCAATGCACCTTTTAAAAAAACTGGTTTTATAATTTTTAAATATTTATTTCTTATTTCCAACTTTAATTTCCAATTTACAGTTTCAATATTTTACTTTATTCTTTATTACAATAACTATTGAAACAAATGCTTATTCAAAAAGGAATGGCTTAATCAATAGAATAGTCAGAATAATAATGACTAATTTCCAATTAAAATCCATGACTTTTATACACAAATTTGTTTGTAAATAAACAAATACGATATATTATTAATTATACTAAATAATTTCGTCATTGAATATTTTAATTTAAATTTAATTTGGCTTATTCGACAAAAATGTCGACCAAGCATTTTGTATTTTTGACCGATATAATTAATTTAATTTTATTTTGATTTAATTTTACTTTGACCGATATTCTAAATATTGTATAATAAACAATTATTGTGTAATAATTATTTATTACTGAAATGATACAATTTTAAACTTTTTTTTTTTATTTGAATAAATATTTTGTTGACCGATATTGTTAATATAATATTTTATACTTTGTATATAAAATATTTATTACCAATATTTTCATGTTTTATATCGGGATTTTTCTTAAATTATAGTTATGTGTATTTTTACACATAACAGTTCCATATTACATGTATACGTACATATATCAGATAAACTATATACGGATCTAAATTGAAACAACGATTGATTACATCATAAACTCCCTCAAAGAAAAACCAAATTTAGGTGCTCCAGAGAGAAATACCCCTACTTATGTTGATATCGTTAAAAAGCTACCCGAAAAAGTCAATTTACCGAATATTTTAGTTAAACCTAAAACAAATGGTCTATCATCTGATTCAACAGAAAAAAAAATTAAATATACAATTGTTCTTAGTTCTATTGGAATCTCTGTTAATTATGTTGGTAAAATAAGTAATGGTGGTATTATAATAAAAACATCTAATGAAGACCATACAACAAAGTTGGTCAACAAAACGAAATCTACGTTGAAAGATGACTATGATATATCTACTTCAAATATGAAATTACCAAGAATTATTGTACATGGAGTTGCAGATAAATTTGAACTACTTGAAAAAGATAAATTACTAAATATATTAATTAAACAAAATGCTCAAATAAATGCAACTGACTCTATTAAAATAATTCATATAAAGCAAATTTAAAATAAATATGAGTACATAATAGAATGCGAATCTGCTACTTTTAGTAAGTTAATAAATAGATATATTAATATTGGTTGGAGAACATACTATGATAAAGAGCTTATTTATATTAATAGATGCAATAAATGCCAGCCATTTAACCATATTGCTAAATATTGTAAAAAAGAATTGAACCTCTTTGCTGGTAACCTACAAACTCATGAATGCACTAGCATAGACAGTAAATGTGTGAATTGTTGTGGTAATTCTATGAATGATTGTCGACATTTTGCTAGCAGCTTTTCGTGTTCTTAAAACAAGTTATGAAGTATATTTTCTTAAAACAAGTTATGACGTATAAAAATAGAATTGCCTATTAATTTTGTTTTTTTTTCTTTGTATTTTATTTATTAATTATAATACCTGTATATGATGGAGAACAACATAAATAATATCAATATTAAATAATATCAATACTGCTAGTAACCAACTTCATTAATACTAAAAGCATTAGATATAAAATATTGGATGAAATTGAAGCAATTCTTAAAAATCTAGATGATGATATTCAAGCAATAGTTTTATCAGAAAATTGAATATATTCATATGAAGAAATGTACTACAATCTACCTAAATATAATGTTGTATTCAACTGTAGAAATGATCTTCTAGCATTAATGAAAATGAGATCTATGAAATGAGATCTATGTCATGAGATCTATGAAATGAGAAAAGGAAATCCTAGAAAATGAGATCTATGTTTTAATCTGTTACATAAAGATGATAAATTTAATACGATACTTATTGAATTACTTAATACATTGAATATTTAGACTGGATTTTAGGAGCGAATCGTAATGTTATTTTTTGCAGGTGATACAAATTTAAACTTATAAATTGTTAGAGACTGTGACACCGAATTTTTTTGTTATATTTATTCCTAAAAATAAATTAATATTTACTGACTGTGTTCACTGACTTTTCAGAACAGTTTTGGACAGCACACTTTAGCACAGAAAATATCAGAAAAGTACACAACTTTGACTATATAATATATGGACTGCTAGTAACCAACTTCATTGCTGTAGCTATGACCGACTATGCGCATACCACCAGAGATGGCGAAAAAAGGAATCGCTTATAATTTCCTCCAGAGATGGCGAAAAAAGGAATCGCTTATAGCAGTCCATATATTATATAGTCAAAGGTACACAACAACAACAAATGTCAGACCATTTAGAACAGAAAATATCACGAAATCTCAATGAACGCTATTTTGTGAGATATTTGGATATTTTTTTAAATTTGACTTTTCATTTGTTTACAAATAGAAAATTTTTATTTTCATTCTAGAAAGACTTATAAAAGGAAAATAAATTTTCAAGCAAAATAATTTTCATTCTAGAAAAAATTATCAAGGAAAAATAAAATTAAAAACATTAGCAGTAATAACAATCATTATTGTGTGAGTGAATATTTTTATCTATTTTAATATTATATATCCGATACATATCGTTATTTATAATGAATTTTTTGTAGATATGGGATCTACGAAGGAATATATAAAATTCCAGCTCATACAAACTTAATATCCGATGTTAAATATCAAAACGATGGTGGTAATTTTCTTGTTACTAGTAACTAAGATATGATAACACGACGAAGGTAAAAAAACTATTATTGTCTTAAGGATATTTACTTCACTACAATGTATACATCTTTTCAGATTTGGTCAAATAAAACAACTTCTTAATTTGATAGAACATTCAAATTATGGTCACCTGAAATGTAAAACAATAAAAAAACAAAAAATATATTTGTAAATAAATTATTTTTTATTTGTTTATTTTTTCAATATAAATTTCAAAGTTCTTATTATAAAATGAATTTATAAAACTTTTATTTAAAAATTTTTTTTGTTTTCTTTTTTACATTTTCAATTGTAGTTGAACTTAATAATGATGTTGTGAAAGCATCGCTATTATAGCTAGTTTCATAATTATCTGTTGTAAGTATTTCATTTGTTGGTTCATATGTAAAACCCGATTTTTTTCTTTTTTTAGCTAGTTCCGTATCTATTTGATTTATATTTTTATCTGATTTACTAATTCTGTGTTTGACCACATTTTTTGAAGATGATTCAGAAATATTTTGTTTATTGGGAGGTTTTAATTTCATAGTCAAAATTTTCTTCAGAATATCGTTCATTGAATTATCTACTGAAGTTATTAGTCCGTTGTTGATTTTTGCTTCCTCCTTTGCTTTATTTAACACCTGTGATCAGTGATGCCAAACCTAGCACTTCGGTGCTAGTACTTTTCATTGACTCTTAGCACTATAATTTTTGAAATTGCACTTAGGTGCATTTCTAGCACTAATGATATAATTTAGCTCTAAGCACTTTACCCTTTTCTCTAAAAGAAATTTGTTTATATATATTTACATTTGAAATTATGAAAAAAACACTGTTTTTCCATATAATTTTCTGAATTTTTTTTCATTTAAAATTTCTGGTTTCGTTTTATTAGAATTTACTGCCCGTTTATGTATCGTTCGTTTCGTTATGGATATGTGGGGAAATTCTTTTCCTCATGCTTTCAGGGTTTTTCAAATTGGCCCTGTCTAAATTGGTTAAAAAACTTCCAAATTCAAAATTTTGACATTCAAATTCATCTTTTCCAGGCGCAAGAAATTTAACTTTTACGACTCTTGAGTAGCCATAAATTTTGACAAAAGAGTTAAATTTCATTCTAAAGGCCAGTATGCTACTCGCGATTAGGGAAGATTACCATACAAAATTTAGCTCAGCTAAATATAAGATTACGATTTATCTCGAAATTTCGCTGAAGTAGTACGCTACTCAAGATTACTAAAAGCAGCAAAAATCGGCGCCTTGTCAAAAGTCTCCACTAAATATTTCACGTGAAATAATGTTCTGAACATTATTTCGCGTGAAATTTTGACGTTTGAAGAAAAAAAATAAATTTTGCAAAAATTAAAATATCAAAATGAGTGAAAAAAATTATTTAGACTTGGAATATATCGATTCCGAAACACATGGAACCTCTCAAAATTTATCTCTACACAATATTTTTTCACAATATTTTATCTCTACACAATATTGAGAGTTTGGAGATCGCGTTAAAATTTAGCTAATCTTCAGTAGCCTCTACACAATATTGAGTAGTTTGGAGATCGCGTTAAAATTTAGCTAATCTTCAGTAGCATACTATACTTAATCTAAAAAAATTTTAATACTAGCGTAAAAGTTAATTGTAATGACAATATTTCAATTAACATAAATTGTATATTAAAGGGAATGCGGAAATATCTAAATCTGCATTGATTGTTTTTAAAATATTCCAATAAAATGGTTATATTTGGAAATAATTTTTCACTATTGTACTCATCTTGAATATAATTTTTAATTTGAATTGTCAACACTGTAAAAAATATTTACCACGATTAAATATCTTTCACCTCGGTAAAACTTATTTCTCCTTTTTTTAACCTTTTAACTAGATTAGACATGCCCTAAATGGCAAAAAATTCAAACGTAATAAACATCACCAACCACCTGAAACAGTTAAAACTTTAAGATTGTGAAATAAAAATATAAAAAAAAAATGAATTAGTTTGAATAATAACTAAATTTTGCATTTGTTTTTAGCGCTTTGCATTTATAACTTAAATTTTACCATCTAGCACTATTTTAGCACTGACACGGACTATGTCTAGCACGCCTGTCATTTTTAAATTGGCATCACTGCCTGTGATTCAGTTCTCTTCACTAACACACGCAACAAAATATCCGCCATAGAATCTTCTACTGAATTTGATTGACTCAGATTTAGACAATTTAACTTCGTCCTTTTCCTTATTTTTCAAGTCTAGAGTATTATTTACAGGTTCATTTTCTGTATATATATATATATATATATATATATATATAATTATCATTTGTGGGTTCAGATGTAAAACCCGATATATATATATATATATATATATATATATATATATATATATATATATATATATCTATATATATATATATATTTATATATATATAAAGTATAATAAAATATATATTATATTTGCATATACTTGTATACTTGTGTATACAAATTTCATTATACTTTATATATATAATAATAACTTTATATATATAAATATATATATATTAGAATAGTACCCACCGGATCTTATTTGTTGTGCCGTTTCTGGCGAACATTGGATATTGATTTCGCCACCATTGTGTTGACACATCTACCAGCTGATCTGGCTATGATCAACAACGTAAGATGTGGCGAACTTCACGTAGTAGAGATGCAAACCCGCATGCATGGAAACCATCATAGAAAGGGAACAACTGGACATGAAATTCACCACAACATTATCTATTTTAACATTTTAACAGTGGGGTACACATATGCATAGGAGCATTGATTAAATTTTCTTATCAATATTAAATATTATTTTTTTTTTACAATTTTTATCTTGCAATAATTTTAAATTATTAAAAGGTTCTTGATTTTATAAAGTATTAACTAATATAAAAAAAAACAAAAACAATAAATATTAAAAATAGAAAAAAGAAAAAATTTCTAATTATTAAATAACAATAAAATAATTATAAGTTATTATCAGTGAAAACAATGCCTGATTGTGCGAAGTGTGGTAAAAAGGTTGAACGAAATCATAGTTCAAGTTCAATAAACTGCAGTGCATGTAAAAAATTTTTACATGCTAAATGTGAAAATCTTTCGCAAACCGATATCGATTTTTTGAAAAAAAGTGCAAAACAATTTAATTGTTCTGCATGTAGTGTTACTAGAAGATTGTCAATGAGTGAAAATCGTATTATTTCACCTACGTTACCGTCTACATCTTTATCTTCCAATAGTGCTCAAAAACAGTTCTCTAGTTCTTCTTTACAGTAAATGATAACAGTTTTTCTGTTACAGTAAATGACAATAACTTAAATAAATTTGGTGATAATTATACAGCGGCAACTGATGACAAAATCTCTTTGAAGTCTTTGTATTCATTAAATTTAGAAATGAAAATAATGATTGCAGAGAACAGTATTCTAATTAATAATTTGTTAGCTGAGAAAGTTGCATTGTGTGCGAAAATCAATTCACTTGAAAGTAAGGTCAATAAACTTGAATTATACCATAAAAAAAAATTTGTCGATGTTGTGGGCCTTAATGATATTACTAAAGAGAACGCTAAATCAAAGATTTTAGCACTCTTTAATAATGTTTGTGATGTTGATAACAAGATTAATGATGTTGATATTCTGAGCTGTAACATTAAGCCAATAAATGGTGATACCAACAAAAACATCGTTACTGTTAAATTTGCTAAACTCGAAAATAAAATCAATATTATGAGAAACAAAAAAAAACTATTAACAGCTGAGAAGCAGAGAATTTATGTCAATGATTGTTTTACACCGTTTTCAAGATCACTATTCAAAAAAGCGAGTGAAATCAAAAAGTAAAAAACTACAAATATCTTTGGATAAGTAGATCTACGATTTATATAAAGAAGAATGAGAATGGTAATAAAATGGAAATCAATGGGCTTGAGGACTTAGATAAACTATAATTTGATTAATTAATTAATTGTCGAATCTTATTTCTTAGTGAAGTAAATTTGTATTGATCCTCAAACTAATTTCCATTTTATATGCAAAATTTTCATTTTTATACTACTATTAATTATAATTCTCGCTTTCTTTTTTGTGATTTTCAATTTAACTTTAAATATCTGAATAGTTCGTAATGGTTTTAAAGAATAACATTGATTTTTTTTATGATAATTCTTCATTTACATTAAATAATAATAATTGTGAAAGTGTATTCAAGTCTGAATCTAAGTTTGAAAATAATCTATTTTGTGTTCATCAAAATATTAGAAGCCTACGTGAAAATTTCGATACTCTAGTATCTCATTTAGAAGTATTTGTTAATAAACCTGATTTTGTTTTTGTTTCTGAAATTTGGATTTACAACCGAGAAATTTGTAATTTTAATTTACCAGGCTATAATTTTTATGCTACAACTAATTATAGTTATGCATCAGGTGGTGTAGGATGCTTTGTAAAAGATACCTATAATTGCACTGTATCTCATTAGTTTTTTTGAATGAATTGTCTGATCTTCTAGATAATATAAATGTAAAAAATTTAATTGTTTTGGGTGATATAAATTTCAATTTGTTGAGTGATTGTGAGTATCTTAATAATTATTTAACTGTACTTGCTAGTCATGGTCTTTCTTCTCTTATTTGTGAACCCACAAGATTAGCTTCCAATACATGCTTGGATCATTTATATGTTCGATTAGAGAATATTCCATTATCTATGTGTAATAGTGCAGTTTTTGACTTAAGAATAACCGATCATTGTATGACTGGATTATTAGTTGAAAATTTACAAAAAAATAAGGCGGAGAATTTTTATAATTTTTCCAAAACAAAAATTGACTTTGTAAAACTTAATAATAAATTAAGATATGAATTTTGGGAAAATGTTTACTGTGAGTCTAATGTCTCAAAAGCTTTTGAAATGTTTTATGAAACATTAAATGGTCATATTGAGAATTCTAGTACCTCTTTTACTCCTCATAAAAATGAAAAACGCCTTAAGCCTTGGATGAATGAAGTATTATTAACTAAGATTAAGAAAAAAAACAAACTAGGATTGAAATGTTCAAAGCATCCACTAAATCGCAATTTAAAAAAATTCTATGATAAGTTGTATAAGCAGTTAAAAAAGAAATTCCTGAATGTCGGGACAAATTTTATGTTAATGAACTCAATAAGTATAAAGGTAACAGCAAATATGAATGGAAAATTATTGATAATATATTGAATAAATCTATTACTTCACGTAAATCAATTTCACTAAAAGTTAATAATGATTTGGTTTCAGATAATACTGTTGTTGCAGACTCTTTTAATAATTATTTTTCAAATGTGGCTTCAAATTTAACACCCATACATACAGGTCCATCGTGCTCTTGTGGTAATAATTTAGATAATGTGCGGGATATTTTTCAAAGTAACAGTTTTTTTTATGAACCGATTACTAGTTCAGAAGTTCTGAATACAATAAAAACACTTAATAATACAAACTCGTGTGGTCAAGATGGTATTACTAATGTTTTACTGAAAAATATTGCTTTTTATATAGTTGATATTCTTACATAGGTATTTATTTAATCTAAGCATTAATGCAGGAATTTTTCCTGAAACATTGAAACATGCAAATATTTTACCTCTCTTTAAAAAAGGAACTCCAACTGAAGTAAATAATTATAGACCGATATCTATTCTCTCTTCCATTAGCAAAATTTTTGAAAAATTGGTGAAAAATAGAATATTAGACTTTTTGAATAAGTCGTCTTTTTTTAGTTCGCTTCAATTTGGTTTTTTGAAAGGTAAATCTACAGAAGATGCTCTTATTAACTTCTGTGCAAAACTATATGAGAATATTGATAATCAAAAATGTACAGCATCACTATTTATTGACATTACGAAAGCGTTTGATATGGTTAATCATGATATTCTGATATAAATTAGATACAGCAGGATTTAGAGGGTTTATGCTTAGTTGGTTTACTACATATCTAAGGTCTAGATCACAAAGTGTAAAAATAGGGAATTGTTCTAGTAATAATAATTATATCAATTTAGGTGTTCCTCAAGGCTCCGTTTTGGGACCAATACTATTTTTGATTTATATCAATTCGATATTCAGTGAAGAATTTAAAGGCGCTGTAACTGCATTTGCTGATGATCTTGGTATTGCTTATGGATCTGATAGTCTTCTACAGTTATATGCGGATATTAACTATGATTTAAATATTTTAAGAAACTGGTTTGCCAAACATAAACTATTAATAAGTGAAAAGACCAAAATGATGTATTTTAGCCTCTCTGAGTTTAATGCTTTTCAGTTTGAATGTGTATCACGCTCCTGAATGTGCAAAATTTAAGCTAAATTGTCTAAGGTGTAGTCGTTCTTTAGATGGCAAATCTTATAATTGTTATATTGATTGTAGTTCTAAATGTTTTGCCATTGAGTCTGTTACGCAATTTAAATACCTAGGACTGGTAATTGATAATAAATTAAATTGGTCTGAACATACTGCAAACCTAAATCAATATTTTCGTTATACTCTGCGGTGCTTTTTCCGATTAAAAAATGTTTGTTCTAGCTCTGTTTTAACAATTTGTTACCCCACATATTCTTTACTTTATAATTATATTTGTGGTGACATTTGACACTATTTTTATAAAATAAAAAATGTCAGTACTGTATTTCGTTTTAACTTTGATAATATATTTATTATGCTATTTTTCATTCCAAGCTACAGTATGGTATATCATGTTGGGGTGGTGCTTACTTTAATAAAATCCAGCCGTTAATTACCATTCAAAAATATGTTATTAGGAAAACATGTAAAAAACATCGATCATATCCTAGCTTTCTACTGTTTGTTAATTTAAAATTTCTACCTGTTCGGCATTTGTATTGCTATAAAGTTCTAAAACTGTTCTTCGTTAGATCAGGTTATTTAAATATTAGATCTTCAGCTGATTATCCTTTGCGTGTTAATGATTGTTTCCTAGTTAATGTCCCTGTTTTTTGATTATCCTTTGCGTGTTAATGATTGTTTCCTAGTTAATGTCCCTGTTGTACAACAGCTTTTCGTAAGTTCTTTAATGTATCTTCATGTAGATTGTTTAATATGCTACCTTTATTTTTAAGAAAGATCCGAACATTAAATATATTTCTTAAAAAAACAAAAGAATGGCTTCTAAATGTAGATCCTGGTGATTTAGAAAATATGTTAAATATTTTCGTATCGTGATTTTGTTATTTTATTAATTATTAATGTTGTACTTAAATACAATATACTTGAATACAATTGTTGTACTTAAATACAATAAACGTGAATACACTTATTTGGAATAGTACTTGATTGAATCAATTTAACTTTTTCTCTTTTTCTTTAAAAATTTCAATATTAATAATAAGAATTTGTTACCCCACATATTCTTTACTTTATAATTATATTTGTGGTGATATTTGACACTATTTTTATAAAATAAAAAATGTCAGTACTGTATTTCGTTTTAACTTTGATAATATATAACTTTTATTTTGATACATTATTATAACTCTGAATTTGATCTATAGATTTAAGTTAATATCTGAAATTATAATGTCTATCAAAAATTAAAATGTATTATGAAATATGAATTAAAAAAAAAAAAAAATTTTATAATTATATTATAATTAAAATAAGTAACGTAAATTTAACTAAAAATTCAAACTTATAAATTAATGTACAGAATTAAAATTTGCCTCTTTCGTAATCATCATTTTGTAGAGTTCATTTAAAATTTTTTAATATTAATATATACCGTTTATAACGTATTGAAGTAATAAAAAATTGGAGTTTTTACTATACCTTTTTCTTAATTAAACTTTAATTGGTAAAATAAAATATAGAGTCGAGATCAGAAAATTTAACATTTTAATATACAGTCCACTAAATCTGATTCGAACATTTGGTCCTTCGAACCGGATCCATTAAAGTTTAATTAAAAAGTATTTTAGCGCGAATTAAAAATATTTTTCGCGAGTTTAATATAGTACCACGCAAAAGTAATTCAAGATTTTAATCATCAAGATCATCAGCAGCTTTTAATAGATTTGGAGCATCGATATATAACAAAATATATTTCCAACATCATCAAGATTAGCAACTGGATCATCAAATCATCAAGCAATAAATCGAGATCATCAGCAACTAAAAAACTAAAATTAGTAACTGGATCACACTTGACAACTGGATCAGCATATACCGTTGGCAGCATCATCATAAAATACTAACAAGTATCATCATAATATACATGATTAAATTCAGGTCAGTTATATTAAACATATATAGAATTACAATATAAAAGTGCATTTAAATTTGGGATACATATATCTCATGGTTATTCCATAACGCTTAATCAGTATATACATATATACAATAATTTGGTGGTAGTTCTATGATATCGAATTATTAAGATAAATACAAAAAGACCAAATTTTAAAATTAATTTGGTGGTATCATAATAGTATCATAATATTTTAAATTAATGTTTAAAAATTTTTTTATTATAATAGACAAAGTTAAAAATTATAGTTGTGATAGAAAAAATTATAAATCGTAGAGACAAAAGGAGTTTCGTCATCGTGGCGTCAGTATAATAATTTCAATTTTCATTACAATAAATGTTTATTATAATTTAAAAATAGGGCATTGACCTAAAAGCGCCGGGAAAAAAAATAATTTTTTTTTCATACAGAAAACAGCTGTGTTAATAAATTCATATAGAAAACAGCTGTGTTAATAGTTGACCCACTTATTTTCTTTTATTTCGTACATTACGTCACACAATTATTACAATAAGTCAATACATAGACCGCAAAAAAAATTAAAATTGTCGTATACATTGAATAACGCGCGTTTAATGTTGTATTGAAAAAAAATAAATTTTTATTTTGTGCTGAAAAATTTTTTAATTTTGCACTGAAAAACGCACGTTTTAGGTTATATGTATTTTTATATGAATATGAAGAAATATTCTAATGCAATAAATTATAAAATATTATTACAAATTTAAAAAAAAAAATGGTTATTGAACTTTTAAGATTTACTCCTGAAATATAAGTATCTTAATCTGAAATAAAATTATAAAAAAAAAAAAATAACAAACTAAAATAAAATTTGATGTTTTTTTTTATTAACTCTTTATTTCATATGATTTTTTTTAATGGTGTAATAGGTGATATAACAATAACTACAAAATACAAAGTATAATATAGAATAATTACAAAACATCATTAATATTTACAAAAATACTTAAATTAAGTATCTTAATATGAAATAAATTTGTAAAATATAAAAAAATAACAAACTAAAATAAAATTTGATGTTTTTTTTCTTTTTTAACTCTTTAATTCATATGATTTCTTTTATGGTGTAATAGGTGTGATATAACAATAACTACAAAATACAAAGTATAATATAGAATAATTACAAAACATCATTAATATCTACATTATTTAAATTGCGTTTATTCAAGAATACATAAAAAAAATGGCGGGCGGAATTGAATACTTTGAAAATTTACACGAACAAATTAAAGCTGATGCATTATCGTTTGCTAAAGCTGAAACAAAAAAACGTCGCGCTGCTTATATTAATACGCGTTTACGGGAACTCGAAAATAATTTTATTGAAGCAAAAAATCTTCATGTAAAAATTTTTGCTGCAAAAGAGGAAAATGGTATTAAAGAAAAATATTTAACTGCAGAAGTGTACAATCGGTTAAAAGAAGCTTAATTAGATTATAGTGGTGAACTACAACAAGCGTTGCTCGACGACGCAGCATCAATCACCCCAAAAGCGTTAGAAAAACCTGGTGAATTGAAATTACGCCAAATTAAGTTACCCCAATTCTCAGGTGGATATGAAAATTGGAAACCATTTTCTGATTTATTCACTTCACTTGTTCATTTAAATACGTCTGTTCCAGTCATTCAAAAACTTCATTATTTAAAAACGTCACTTAGGGGTGAAGCATCTCGACTTCTGCAGCATAGTTCCATCGAAGAAAAAAATTACGAATCGACGTGGAAAATACTAACTGAAAGATACGATAATAAACGGGTATTAGTAAATACGCAAATTAAAATCTTAGTCAATTTACGTAATATTACCTGTGAATCTGCTGCGGGAATTAAATAAATTCTAGACACTTCAACAGAATGTCTACATTCTCTTCGAAATTTAGGAATTCCTGTTGACACATGGGATGCAATTTTAGTTTTTTTTTGTTGGCAGCTAGATTACCACCCAACACTCAGCAACTGTGGGAAGAATTTCAAGCTGGTAGTAAAAATATTGCGGAGTTCGAAAGTTTTTTGAGATTTTTAGATACACGTTTTCGAACACTAGAATCTGTTGAACAATCTCAGTCATTTCCTAAGAAAAATAATAAAATAAATCAACCTATACATTATTCAAAGGTTAATAAAAATTTTCATATTGGTACGAATTCTACTCATCTATGTCGTATTTGTAACGCCGACAATCCAATTTATAAATGTGAAAAATTTCTAAAAATGAATCCTACAGAACGGCTAGAAATTATTCAAAAATTGTCAGCCTGTACAAATTGTTTGGCTTATAACCATATAAAGTCACATTGTCCTAGCAAAAAAAATTGTTTCACATGCAACAAACGACACCATACATTATTACATTTTAACTCTACACAAAATATACAAAACAATTTTCAAAACCGAAATCACAATTCACAAACACAATTAACACGTATGGTACAACATAATTTAATTAATACTACTACAAATAATAACAGTCCTGGTTTTCAACCCACAAATTCTGAAATATATATTGGTACACCCGGTACCAGTCAAAATATAAATACCATACAAAATTGTTTTACAAAAAATTTTAGTACGTCAAGGGTACTACTAGCTACAGCTTTAATTAATTGCTTATCCGCCAACGGAAGCGTCCAGACGTATAGAGCACTAATTGATGCAGGATCAGAAGCTACGTTTGTCACAGAACACATAGTACAAAACCTAAAATTAAAAAAAATTAAAACATTATTAGAGGTCACAGGTTTAGGACAAGCATCCACTGGTATAGTAAAAAATAAAGTTTTACTTACCCTATTTTTACAATACAATAAAAACTTCAAATTAAAAGTAGATGCCTCTGTTTTCCCAAATTTAACCAACAAGCTGCCATCTGAAAAAATAAGTTTTGTTAACTGGGATCACCCATTCAGGTTAAATTTAGCTGATCCACAATTTTATATACCTGGTAGAATTGATATTTTGTTAGGAGCCGATGCATATTCAGCTATTATTTGATTATATATTATTATTTGAACATCAAAATATAAGCGATACAAATCTAGAAAAAAGGGCAATTAAAATTTTATTTAATACAATAACAACTTCGTATATTCATGAAATAATAAATAAATATTCAAGCCTTACCAAATTAATTAGAGTTATGTCATATTGCTTCAGAGCTGTACATAATTTTAAATGTACATATATACAGCGTATAACTGATCCACTTTCCATTGTCGAAATAGAAAATTCTCTCAATTTTCTCATACGTTTCATTTAAGACGATAATTTTAACTCAGAAAAAATAAATTTAATAAAACAAACTGAAATATAAAAAAAAGTCATATTTTAACTTTATGTCCCTTTTTGGATGAAAATCAGATTATTCGAGTAGGTGGTAGATTGCAAAACTCGAATTTACCTTTTGCACAAAAACATCCAATTTTATTACCAAAAAAATCACATTTTACTGATTTAATTATACAAGATGCACATATAAAAACTCAACACGGTGGTCTTAAATTAGTTTCAGCATATTTGCAACAAAAATATTGGATGTTAAATCCAAAAAATAACATTAAGAAAAATCTTAAAAGATGTTTAATTTGTTTTAGATTTTTGGCTAAAGAATCAACACAATTAATGGGAAACTTACCCGCATCAGGCGTTCAAGTTGCTCGACCATTTTACAACGCAGGCGTTGATTATGCTGGTCCTTTAGAAATCAAGGCGTATAAAGGACGCTGTAAAACCTTTTTAAAAGGTTACATCGCTATTTTTATTTGTCTATGTACCAAAGCGATTCAGATAGAACTAGTGAGTGAACTTAGTTCTGCAGCTTTTATTTCGGCTTTTAGAAGATTTGCTTCACGTCGCGGAATCTGTAAAAATCTTCACAGCGATTGCGGAACAAATTTTGTAGGCGCAAATAATGAATTTATAAAGAATATGAATCTTATCCAATCACAATGGTCAACCGAAATAGCGGATAAACTGACCACTTTAGGTACACAATGGCACTTTAATCCTCCAGCTTCACCACATTTCGGCGGGTTATGGGAAGCCGGTGTGAAATCCATCAAATTGCATTTAAAGCGATTGACAGGTAATGCAAAATTAACCTTTGACGAGTATAGCACGTTGCTCTGTCAAATTGAAGCAGCGTTAAATTCCAGACCACTATGTCCTCTATCATCGCCCACCGATGATCTGAACGTTTTAACTCCTGGACATTTTTTAATTATGGATGCTTTAAACACACCACCAGAAAATAATCTAAATAATATAAAATTAAGTCATTTAGACAGATGGCAATATCTACAGAAACTTTACCAAGAGTTCTGGGATCAGTGGAAAAATGACTATTTATCCAGATTACAACGGCTACCAAAATGGAACGTCCAACATGACAATATTAAAATTGGAGATATTGTAATTTTAAAATCCGAAACTTCACCGCCAACGCACTGGCCACTAGCGCGGATTACAGAGATGCATCCCGGTCAAGATGGTTTAACGCGCGTTGTATCGGTTCGGACCGCGCAAAACACCTTTAAACGGTCGGTACAAAAGGTGTGCCTATTACCGATTTTAGATAATTATGTCGACGAACAAATATAATTAACGATAACACAACTTAATCAACATAATAATAACAATACATATAAGAAAAAAAAAAAAATCATTTTATTTTATTATAAAACAAAAACATTTTACTTAATATTATTGTGTTATAATAAAAAACAAAACCATGAACTTATTAATGAATTATTTACAAACACTGAATTTCTTTATATAATAATTAGTGGTAATACAAGAAAATATAATATTATGTGGAAAATATAATATTATGTGTAAAATGTTTAAACATTTAATATAAAATTTAAACATAACATTTCCACACAAACATTGATTAATGTAAAGTTAATATAATCTAATAAATTAATTATAAACATTTTTTAAACACTAATCACAACACTACCGAATAAGATCATTAATAGTTCTTATTTAACCTATTAATACATCATACAAATTTTTATTTTCATTTTCATGTTGCGCACGAGAATAACTTGATACTATTTACTATTGAACTGATTGTTCAAGGCGCCCGAGAATGTTGACACATCTACCAGCTGATCTGGCTATGATCAACAACGTAAGATGTGGCGAACTTCACGTAGCAGAGATGCAAACCCGCATGCATGAAACCATCATAGAAAGGGAACAACTGGACATGAAAGTCACCACAACATTATCTATTTTATAATTGTATTATAATTAAAATGAGTAACGTAAATTTAACTAAAAATTCAAACTTATAAATTAATGTACAGAATTAAAATTTGCCTCTTTCGTAATCATCATTTTGTAGAGTTCATTTTTTAATATAAATATATACCGTTTATAACGTATTGAAATAATAAAAAGTTGGTGTTTTTACTTCCCTTCCCTTTTTCTTAATTAAACTTTAATTGGTAAAATAAAATATAGACTCGAGATTAGACAATTTAACATTTTAATATACAGTCCATTAAATCTGATTTCGAACAATTGCATTTTACGATTGCTATGTTTTCCATTTTTTTTCTATATAATTTTCCTTTCTAAAAAAAAAAAATTAAAAACTTATTCTTAATATAAATATAAATATATTAAAATATATATAAAAAAATATATTAATTATAATTATATATATAAAATTATATATATAATTTAATATATTTTTTAATATATAAAAACGGACTTATTTGAAATGTAAAATTTATTTAACTTTTTTATGTTGATTTTTATAAACAAATTTTTTTCAATTTAAAAAAATTGAATAACGATAATTTTTGACATAAAAAAAAGATCACAAAATATCCGAATTTCTTGCCCTAACAAATTTGTTAGGGCAGAAAATATCAGAAAATATCCAAAAATATCACAAAATATCACGAACTGTCAGTTCATTGAACAGCAAATTTAGAACAGAAAATATCAACAAATGTTCTCATTGAACGGCAAATCGTGATATTTTCTGATATTTTCGGATATTTTTGGATCTTTTTTGGTCAATGAACACAACTATTATGTATAAAGGCTTGTCCGCACCAAAGAAACAAAACAAAAATGTTTTGGAAATGTTTTTGGAACGTTTCTAATACATTTCTAAAATGTTTTAGTAACATTTGCGAAATGTTTACAAAACTTTTCCGAAATTTTAGAAAGGATTAACAAACGTTTCAAAAAAATTTCCAAAACATTTTTGTGTTGTTTCTTTGGTGTGGACGCAGTTGATCAAAGTTTACATTGTATATTGTGTGACACCGTGTATTTTTTGTTAATATAATTTCCTAAAAAGAAATTAAAAAAAAAAATTACTAAAATAAAATAATTTAAGAAAAGTACCTTGTCTAGTTGTTTACGCATGCGTCCATCTTAATTTATATTTAATTATGTATGCCGGCTTGTCACTTGTCACAATCCAGATTCCAGATTCAGCAGACGGCTGAATTGGAAATAGTGTTAGGTTGGCAGCCATGTTATAGAAATTCCGTTGGCGCTGCGGTCTCTTGATTTTCGGAACAGAAAACAATTAACAACCTTTGTTGCCCTTGTTTGTCATGTTTTGATTCCGAAAGTCAAGAGATCACGCGATCGAGGAAACAATAGAGTTTCGAATTGAAAGATTTGAAAAATTATTCTTTCGGGGAGTCGAAAAAAAAGAATTGTTGTGGTCGGTCGGACATTTTTTTTCCTTTTTGAGATTGAAGTTTTGAAATTTTTGTTTTAAAATTTGAAATTGTATTTTGAGATTTGTGTATATAATTTGGAAAAGTTTTTTAAAAAGAAAACAAAAATTCGGCCGGAAAATTTTGGTGGAACTGAGTTGAGAAAAAAAAACAAAATTTTGTATGATCGTGGTAACTATTATTGAGAAGAAAAAAAACCCACTTCGTAAAATTAATTAGTACCAAAATAAAAAGGAAAATTAATTTGTGATTTATTTTATTTGGTTGTGTTGTGGAAAATTGTTTTTTTCAATAATATGAATTAAAGTAATAATTATTACCAAATAAAAATCATTGAAAACTTTAGTGTAAAGAAAGAAAATTTAATAGAACCAAAATTTTCCGGGGCCCGCGTCGGAAAAGAAATAAAAAAAATCAAGGACCGAGAAAAATCTGAAAAATAATAATCCAATTAAAATCCTAAATTCAATCGTCTTGTCAACTTAACGTCGAGGAAGAGCAGCGGCGGCAGCGACCATCGACATTTGAATTTTTTTTTGGTTGTTCTGGTTGTTTTTTTTTTGTGTAAATTTTTGGTTGAAATTGTAGGTACAGGTTGCTGGTTCCCGTCCTGACATGTCGGAGCAGGAAGCAGTTTACCCAGGTACTGTAAAATTGTTTATTTAAATTATTTATTTTTGGTGGTGTACGATTAATTTATTTAAATTACTTGCTTTTGCTTGGTTTTTATTTGTGTTAAATTATTAGTAAATTTTTTTTTGTAAAGTAAAATTTTTTTTTGTAAAGTAAAATTTTTTTTTGTAAAGTAGTTTTTTTTTGTAAAGTTAAATTGGTAATTTTTTTTTGTGTGTTATTTAGTGATTATTTAATTTAATAGTAGTCAGAGAGTAAGAAAAAAAAATTTTAAAATACAGTCAATATTATACAAATATTACGTACACCACATATATATATATTTTTTTATTTATTAATTATATATAAATATATTTCTTTAAATTTTATTTATTAATAAATAAAAACAAAAAAACAACCGCCTGTTAAGAGAAAAAAAAATTAATCGTTTTTTTTTATTTATTATAATTTATGTGGAATCTTATTTATTATTTTTTTTGAAAATTCCAAAATTTTTTGTTATTATTTTTGTAGAGGTTGCTGCTGGGCTGTGTTGTGGTTGAATTTTTTTTTTGTAGAATGGCTGGCTGATTTTCTCCATACTTGCCCAGGATGGATCGCAATGGATTTCTGTCCTTCTCTCTCCTCATTTCCTAAGCGGTGATGCTTCACTTTAATGATTTTTTTTGAAAGTTGTTATTAGTGAAAGCATCGTCGTATTGTTGTATTGATTGCCATTTGGATCACTGGTCGACTCACGCCTCACAGACTGAGCGTGGTCCAAGGACTTCAAGTACTAGAAATTTTGGTCTAGCGTTTTTCTTGTGATGCGCTGTTGGTCAACCTAGACCAAATGACACATTAGAGGACGATGCTTTATGTCAAAACTAAATTTCATTAGACTCGAAATTGAGGCCAATGGATGACGATATAAATCCTCTGCAATAAGTTCACAACTACCTTGTAGAAAGGCTTTTAAAGAGCAACAATAGTCCACTATTTGTTCCATTGAACTCAATTTTGTTGCTTCGCGTCTACCCGCCTCCTCTTCTGTATTGCCAGCTACAAAATTATGTGAAGCCATTGCCGTAGTAATTTAACAAAAAAAATGTAACAAATTAACCCAAAAAAAAAAGTTCACCCCGAATCGCAATCACAAAGGTAATAATTTAAATAAATAACAATTAGTGTAAATAGACTTTTAGACCAATAAATAATTCTAACTAAACTAACCTAACAAAAAAAACTAATAATTATAAATAGTGTAAAAATAAATAACAGAATAACACTAATTGTAAAAGGGACTAAGACTAAATAAGACTACCCAAAAATAAATAATTTAATACATAACAATAATTGTAAAAAAAAAAAACCATACACCTAATATAACTAATATAACCAAAGAAAAACCAACTCTAATAAATAACGAATATTGTAAAGATAAGCATAAACTAACAATTTTTGTATAATAATAAATACTAATAAATAACAATTATTGCATAAATAAATAAGAGACAAAAACTAAATAAAACCAAACACTACTCGTTTTATTTCATTTATTCTCCGCTCTCTCATCCATTTACAAAACTTCCTCCGCCAGCGCTCGTTCGACCGAGGAACCAATAAAGGAAAAAAAATTATTAAACAAAAAAAAATCAAAACGAAATATCGCAACCAAAAAAAAACGAAGAACACAAAAAAAACTCTCGAACCAAAAAAAAATCTCGAACCAAAAAAAAAATCTTAGCAAAAAAAATCAAAAATCATAAATCCAAAATAATACAAAAAAAATCCAAAATTTCAAAATACGTAATTTTTTTAAACACCCCAGAATGGATGCACACAGGACTTCTTTTTAAAATGAACAGGGAAGGAAAGGGGTTCGGGTAGGAAGAGGGTTAGGGAGAAAGGAAACTTCAATGAGAAATATTCCCCCAATACTACAAAAAAAATCTTTGGCCGTCCCAATTCACACAAAGTTCAACCTACGTTGAACACAAAAACACAAAAATGCTAGGACCCCGTTTAAGACTACTAAAAGCGGGTGTCTAACTAGCGGACGGACACTTTGGGGAGGATACGTCAAGGACCACCTTAACGCAATTTCTAACCCCCCAAAATAAATAAAACAAAGGAAACTGGTAGGACAAGTAGTGGACAACCAAAACCCTTATCTAACTACCAGCAACATAAATTGAATTGGAATAACCTCCGATGTTCCCCATAGGCAAGGAAGAATACCACCCACGGAAGGGGAAGACGTTGCGGTATTGATCGCCCCTCCATCCAACTTAAGCAACCTCATATGGAGATTTCCACAAATTTTTTTTAAATAAGCCACAAATTTTGGACACCAATTGTAAAACAATTGGTGCATCTATAAGTCCCATGGTTTGGGCGCCAATTGTAACAGGATGATAATTTTCCAAAAAAAATTACCATCTGCTAGCTATAAGGTAAGTCGGAGGAGGTAACCGGAGTTCTAGTGAAGTGGCCGCCAGGTCTAGGGTGACCAACAGCGCATCACAAGAAAAACGCTAGATCAAAATTTCTAGTACTAGAACTCCTTGAACCACTGTTATTTCCTCCTGAGGTTTGCCAGCTACGCTCAGTCTGTGGGGCGTGAGTCGACCAGTGATCCAAACGGCAATCAGTACAACAATACGACGATGCTTTCACTAATAACAACTTTAAAAAAAAATCATTAAAGTGTTACTAAAATAAAATAATTTAAGAAAAGTACCTTGTCTATTTGTTTACGCATGCGTCCATCTTAATTTATATTTACTTATGTATGCCTTGTCACTTGTCACAATCCAGATTCCAGATTCAGCAGACGGCTGAATTGGAAATAGTGTTAGGTTGGTAGCCATGTTATAGAAATTCCGTTGGCGCTGCGGTCTCTTGATTTTCGGAACAGAAAACAATTAACAACCTTTGTTGCGCTTGTGGGTCATGTTTTGATTCCGAAAGTCAAGAGATCACGCGATCGAGGAAACAATAGAGTTTCGAATTGAAAGATTTGAAAAATTATTGTTTCGGGGAGTCGAAAAAAAAGAATTGTTGTGGTCGGTCGGACATTTTTTTTCCTTTTTGAGATTGAATTTTTGAAATTTTTGTTTTAAAATTTGAAATTGTATTTTGAGATTTGTGTATATAATTTGGAAAAGTTTTTTAAAAAGAAAAAAAAAATTCGGCCGGAAAATTTTAGTGGAACTGAGTTGAGAAAAAAAAAAAAAAAAAAAACAAAATTTTGTATGATCGTGGTAACTATTATTGAGAAGAAAAAAAAACCCACTTCGTAAACTTAATTAGTACCAAAATAAAAAGGAAAATTAATTTGTGATTTATTTTATTTGGTTGTGTTGTGGAAAATTGTTTTTTTCAATAATATGAATTAAAGTAATAATTATTACCAAATAAAAATCATTGAAAAATTTAGTGTAAAGAAATAAAATTTAATAGTACCAAAATTTTCCGGGCCCCGCGTCGGAAAAGAAATAAAAAAATCAAGGACCGAGAAAAATCTGAAAAATAATAATCCAATTAAAATCCTAAATTCAATCGTCTTGCCAACTTAACGTCGAGGAAGAGCAGCGGCGGCAGCGACCATCGACATTTGAATTTTTTTTTGGTTGTTCTGGTTGTTTTTTTTTTGTGTAAATTTTTGGTTGAAATTGTAGCTACAGGTTGCTGGTTCCCGTCCTGACATGTCGGAGCAGGAAGCAGTTTACCCAGGTACTGTAAAATTGTTTATTTAAATTATTTATTTTTTGGTGGTGTACGATTAATTTATTTAAATTAGTTGCTTTTGCTTGGTTTTTATTTGTGTTAAATAATTAGTAAATTTTTATTGTAAAGTAAACATTTTTTTTGTAAAGTAGTTTTTTTTTGTAAAGTTAAATTGGTAATTTTTTTTTTGTGTGTTATTTATTGATTATTTAATTTAATAGTAGTCAGAGAGTAAGAAAAATTTTTTTTAAAATACAGTCAATATTATACAAATATTACGTACACCACATATATATATATTTTTTTATTTATTAATTATATATAAATATATTTCTTTAAATTTTTTTTATTAATAAAATAAAAACAACCGCCTGTTAAGAGAAAAAAAAATTAATCGTTTTTTTTTATTTATTATAATTTATGTGGAATCTTATTTATTATTTTTTTTGAAAATTGCAAAATTTTTTGTTATTATTTTTGTAGAGGTTGCTGCTGGGCTGTGTTGTGGTTGGATTTTTTTTTTCTTTTGTGGATTTTTTTTTGTAGAATGGCTGGCTGATTTTCTCCATACTTCCCCAGGATGGATCGCACTGGATTTCTGTCCTTCTCTCTCCTCAAAGTTGTTATTAGTGAAACCATCGTCGTATTGTTGTATTGATTGCCGTTTGGATCACTGGTCGACTCACGCCCCACAGACTGAGCGTAGCTGGCAAACCTCAGGAGGAAATCCCAGTGGTCCAAGAAGTTCTAGTACTAGAAATTTTGGTCTATCGTTTTTCTTGTGATGCGCTGTTGGTCAACCTAGACCTGGCGCCCACTTCACTAGAACTCCGAAGTTAGCTCCTCCGACTTACCTTATAGCTTTTTTTTTGGAAAATTATCATCCTGTTACAATTGGCGCCCAAATTACACATTAGAGGACGATGCTTTATGTCAAAACTAAATTTCATTAGACTCGAAATTGAGGCCAATGGATGACGATATAAATCCTCTGCAATAAGTTCACAACTACCTTGTAGAAAGGCTTTTAAAGAGCAACAATAGTCCACTATTTGTTCCATTGAACTCAATTTTGTTGCTTCGCGTCTACCCGCCTCCTCTTCTGTATTACCAGCTACAAAATTATGTGAAGCCATTGCCGTAGTAATTTAACAAAAAAAATGTAACAAATTAACCCAAAAAAAAAAGTTCACCCCGAATCGCAATCACAAAGGTAATAATTTAAATAAATAACAATTAGTGTAAATAGACTTTTAGACCAATAAATAGTTTTAACTAAACTAACCTAACAAAAAAAACTAATAATTATAAATAGTGTAAAAAGAAATAACACTAATTGTAAAAGGGACTAAGACTAAATAAGACTACCCAAAAATAAATAATTTAATACATAACAATAATTGTAAAGAAAAAAAAAACCATACACCTAATATAACTAATATAACCAAAGAAAAACCAACTCTAATAAATAACCAATATTGTAAAGATAAGCATAAACTAACAATTATTGTATAATAATAAATACTAATAAATAACAATTATTGCATAAATAAATAAGAGACGAAAACTAAATAAAACCAAACACTACTCGTTTTATTTCATTTATTCTCCGCTCTCTCATCCATTTACAAAACTTCCTCCGTCAGCGCTCGTTCGACCGAGGAACCAATAGAGGACAAAAAAAATTATTAAACAAAAAAAAATCAAAACGAAATATCGCAACAAAAAAAAAAATCTCGAACCAAAAAAAAAACTCGAACCAAAAAAAAAATATCAGCAAAAAAAATCAAAAATCATAAATCGAAAATAATACAAAAAAATCCACAATTTCAAAATACGTAATTTTTTTAAACACCCCAGAATGAATGCACACAGGACTTCTTTTTAAAATGAACAGGGAAGGAAAGGGGTTCGGGTAGGAAGAGGGTTAGGGAGAAAGGAAACTTCAATGAGAAATATTCCCCCAACCCTACAAAAAAAAATCTTTGGCCGTCCCAATTCACACAAAGTTCAACCTACGTTGAACACAAAAACACAAACATGCTAGGACCCCCTTTTAGACTACTAAAAGCGGGTGTCTAACTAGCGGACGGACACTTTGGGGAGGATACGTCAAGGACCACCTTAACGCAATTTATAACCCCCCAAAATAAATAAAACAAAGGACACTGGTAGGACAGGTAGTGGACAACCAAAACCCTTATCTAACTACCAGCAACATAAATTGAATTGGAACAACCTCCGATGTTCCCCATAGGGAAGGAAGAATACCAACCACTTAAGCAACCTCAGATGGAGATTTCCACAAAAAAATTTTAAATAAGCCTCAAATTTTGGACACCAATTGTAAAACAATTGGTGCATCTATAAGTCCCATGGTTTGGGCGCCAATTGTAACAGGATGATAATTTTCCAAAAAAAATTAACACCTGCTAGCTATAAGGTAAGTCGGAGGAGCTAACTTCGGAGTTCTAGTGAAGTGGGCGCCAGGTCTAGGTTGACCAACAGCGCATCACAAGAAAAACGCTAGACCAAAATTTCTAGTACTAGAACTCCTTGGACCACTGGGATTTCCTCCTGAGGTTTTCCAGCTACGCTCAGTCTGTGAGGCGTGAGTCGACCAGTGATCCAAACGGCAATCAATACAAAAATACGACGATGGTTTCACTAATAACAACTTTAAAAAAAATCATTAAAGTGAAGCATCATCGCTTAGGAAATGAGGAGAGAGAAGGACAGAAATCCAGTGCGATCCATCCTGGGGAAGTATGGAGAAAATCACCCAGCCATTCTACAAAACAATAATCAACAAAAGAAAAAAAAATCCAACCACAAAACAGCCCAGCAGCAACCTCTAAAAAAATAATAACAAAAAAATTTGGAATTTAAAAAAATAATAATAAATAAGATTCCACATAAATTATAATAATTAAAAAAAACGATTAATTTTTTTTTCTCTTAACAGGCGGTTGTGTTTTTGTTTTTATTTTATTAATAAAAAAAATTAAAGAAATATATTTATATATAATTAATAAATAAAAAATATATATATATGTGGTGTACGTAATATTTGTATAATATTGACTGTATTTTTAATTTTTTTTCTTACTCTCTGACTACTATTAAATTAAATAATCAATAAATAACACACAAAAAAAAAATTACGAATTTTACAATACAAAAAAAATTACTTTACAAAAGATTTTTCCCTGATTTTTTTTATTTCTTTTCAGACGCGGGGCCCGGAAAATTTTGGTTCTAATAAATTTTCTTTCTTTACACCAAAGTTTTCAATTATTCTTATTTGGTAATTATTACTTTAATTTATATTATTGAAAAAAACAATTTTCCACAACACAACCAAATAAAATAAATCACAAATTAATTTTCCTTTTTATTTTGGTACTAATTAATTTTACGAAGTGGGTTTTTTTTTTCTTCTCAATAATAGTAACCATGATCATACAAAATTTTTTTTTTTTTTTCTTCTTAACTCAGTTCCACCAAAATTTTCCGGCCGAATTTTTTTTTTTCTTTTTTCCTTTTTCTTTTTAAAAAACTTTTCCAAATTATATACACAAATCTCAAAATACAATTTCAAATTTTAAAACAAAAATTTCAAAAATTCAATCTCAAACAGGAAAAAAAATGTCCGACCGACCACAACAATTCTTTTTTGTCGACTCCCCGAAACAATAATTTTTCAAATCTTTCAATTCGAAACTCTATTGTTTCCTCGACCGTGTGATCTCTTGACTTTCGGAATCAAAACATGACCCACAAGGGAAACAAAGGTTGTTAATTGTTTTCTGTTCCGAAAATCAAGAGACCGCAGCGCCAACGGAATTTCTATAACATGGCTACCAACCTAACACCATTTCCAATTCAGCCGTCTGCTGAATCTGGAATCTGGATTGTGACAAGTGACAAGCCGGCATACATAATTAAATATAAATTAAGATGGACGCATGCGTAAACAACTAGACAAGGTACTTTTCTTAAATTATTTTATTTTAGTAATTTTTTTTTTAATTTCTTTTTAGGAAATTATATTTAAAAAAAATACACGGTGTCACAGTTGTTTCTAAGAAACGTTTTCCAAATGTTCCATATGAAATGGGAAAAAATAAATGTTTCTTTATACTTTTAAAGTACAAACATGGCTAAAGTATGGAATAATGACAAAATTTTAGAGTTAATACAACTTTATCAAAATAAAAGTGTATTATGGGATCCAACCCAAGAACATTATAAAAAAATAAAAATAAAAAAAATGAAGCTATTTTGGAAATTGCCACAGCTCTAAAAATGTCATGAGAAGAAATAATTAAAAAGTTGCATTCACTAAAAAAAAAGTTGCATTCATTCACTTGCGGACAAGTTGCTAATACATCAAAGAGTGATATGAATCTCCTGTGTCTAATACATCAAAGAGTGATAGCTAATCGCTCAGTAACACATATGCAAGCTTGGTAATTAGTATTTTGTCTTCGAATTTTGGGCCCAATTACACAAACAAGATATTCGAAATCACTGGTAGAAATTCTTGTAAAATTCCTAAAACCACTCAGACTGTCCACTTTCAGATCATTTAAAAGATTTACTCCATTGTAAATGGCTCTACTTTCAAAAATCTTTCTCTGCCAACATTTTCTATTCTTTTTAACTACATAACTACATAGCATGCAGCAGAAAGTGTGGTATCATTCGGTTGAACCATTTTTACGTACTGAATTTATGGGAAACAAAAAAAACATGCAATGGGCATTGAATAGTTTTTAAAACATTTGTTTACAAAACATTTCTCGTGCTTCGAAAACATTTACAAAAAATTTTATTTCAAAACTAGATTTTTTTATAAATGTTTCTATAAATGTTTAAAAAACAATGTTTTTTGTAAATGCTTCTTTGTTGCGGACAAGCCTTAATATGTAGAACAAAATATATAAATAAAAAAGGTAAACAAACGATAACGACATAAGCTTTAATAATAATAAAGTATAATGCGTTATCAGCACAATGGGCAATGGTAACATAATTAATGTATGAATTTATTGTTGCACAACTTTACCTTTGATTAATAAAAAATATTAATTATTTGTATTTATTGGAACATTCTAATATTGCTGAGAAAGCAATATTAGAATATATAAACGGCGAAAATTGTATTTCGGAGAGTTCAAATATTGAAGTCTTATGCTGAACAGGTTTAGCCTACGGTAAAAGAACTAAATAAAGAACTCTTAAACGTTAACAAAAAGTAATTGTTTCATTTTAAAAAGTAAAAATATATTGAAGAAAGTTAAATCGTTGAAGAAGATTAAGAAGACGATCAGGCCAGAACCAGAATACAATAAAGGTAATATAAATAGTACAACGAAAATAGTGTCACAACATTGGTGCCGTGACCAATTTTTGGATTAATATCCAAAAAACGAACAGGGACTACAACGATTTATTCTTATTATTTCAGACCCTGTAGTGCATATTGCATGACGTAGTATACAAGCCAAAACTTCACAACTTGAAATTATAAAGGAATAAAATTACAACCAAACTAAAGGAAATAGAAGAGAAAATACGTAAATAACCCACCGCGGGAATTTCAATAGAAGAATATTTGAAAAGGAATTCGACGACAACCAAAGAAGTACCCAAAGAAGTAGTACCAATAAAAAGTAGAGGCGGGGAAGCAGCAAGAAGACGCGAAGAAATAAAATATCTGCACAGAATTCTTCGGTGTAGTAAAATAAAGGAAGAAACTTTTAAAACCAGAATCAAAACATTGCGGAAGTAGCAAAGGAAAGAGCAAAAAGAGAAAAAAGAAGAAAAGAAGACATTAGATAAGCTGTTCGAAAGATGTTTTAGAACAGCTGACGAAGTGTTAGGAATAAAATAAGTTAAAACTTAAAAATAAGAGAAATAATTAAAAAAATTATTTAGTAAAAAATAAAAATAGGGGTAAAATTGTAAGAAATAAATATAGTATAATTTTTATATTTGAAGAGAAACAAAATATGAAAATATCGAGAGTTATCAAAGTCAATATTTTCTGTTAATTATTTTTTCAGATTAAATTATATTAATATTTGAAAAAGGAAATAAAATAATATTTAGAAAATATAATGACTAAAAGCCGAATAATAATATAGCAATAAATTATTTAATTACTCGAAAACAAAAAATATTTTATTTATATTATTATTATTTTTTTTGCGTTGAATTTGATTTTGTATTTTGTATTATCTTCTTCGTATTGTCTTCTCTTATGAATTTTGTCGCTTTCAAATTTCACTTGTTGTCTCTCGCAATAAAATACAATTATTTGTAATTATATTATAAATTATAACAACAGTATTGGAAGAGAAAATTTTGTCTGGATTTACTTTGACATTATATTATAAATTATAATAATTAAAGAGTTAAAAGTAAAATAATTTTAAAGTTGCTCACTGAAAAATTTAAAAGGTTTGAGCTTTAACTAAAGTCTTAATTTCGTGGAATTATCACTAATAAAACCCACACCACAGGGTAATTCGAACAATTTGGTACCGAATCAAACAAAAAGAAGACGATCGGTAACTTTTGCGCTTGAAAATACAGACGATATTACATTAAACGAAAGCGGGTCGGAAACGGAAATTCATTTGAACGGAATTAATTTAAGTATACATTCGAGTAACGTTAGGGAAAATTCTGAAAGTAATAGTAGCGAAAGCGAAGAAGAAGGTCCGTAGTAGGCATAACAGTAGAAAATAATTGTCAAATAAAGGAAAGAAACGAAACATTAATTAAAATTAAAAAAAACTTTGATAAACTAGAGATGGATACGAATTGATTATGTATGCAGGGAGCAATTCCACGCACAAATAGCGGTTTACAAATGCCTAACGCAATATACGAGGATTTAATTCCGCAAAACAACGGAACAGGACTAAAAAATAACAATAGACGATCAACAAATTTTCTAAACCAGGACAATGCATACCATTTCGGTATAACAGCTCCAATGAATGCAACTATGTCCCTAGAAAAAACATATAAAACATTTTTCAGGGCATTCCAACATTTTTCGGAGAAAGAGATCGTATGACATTAGATTTGCAAAATTTTGTTGCGTTCGCACATGATGCAAATTTCAGGACTGATGAATGTGACCGCGCCGCGATATTAAATCAAATCATTCGAGGAAAATTAAAAGGAAGAGCCGCTGATATTTTCCAGGAGCGAGCAGTTAATAGCTTTTATTAGAAAACGCTTTAATTCCTTATAAGGATTTAACGCAATTAAGGAGAGAAATTGAAGAATGTGTACAGATTCCTGAATCTCTTGAACAATTTGGAGATCGTGTAGAAAGGAAATTGGATTGCTTCAAAATGGCTGCCCGGCTCAAATTTCCTAATGGATTTCAAGGCATCGTACAGGATGCTGAAGAAACTGCTAGGAAAACATTTATTAGAGGTTTGCGATCGCAGTCTATCAAACATTACATAATTTCACAAAATTGTTCTAATGTTGAAGAGACCCTTACAAAAGCGATACGGTTTGCTATGGAATCTTTGGAATTATTGGGACCACAAAAAGCGGAAAAAATAACTGAACAAGCAATGACGGATACCACAAAACAGCTTATGGAGATGATAAAAGAGTTGAAAATAAGTTCCAATAATAGATATAATAGGGACAATAATAGATTTTTCAGGCAACAAAATATGCAGCAAGTACCGCAACGAATGAGAGTACCTGTAACAGCAGCTAGGCCAGTAAATAACTCCTATGTACCAAATAATAATAATGGGCAAAGAGTAACAGGATGGGCCATTACAGCAAAGATTGCTGAGCACCTCGCAAATCAGATCCACCACAAACGAATAACACACATATAGAAAATAATTGGGCTCGTATGGAGTGCTATTTATGTAAAAATTCAAGACACATTGCAACTAACTGTCCATTTAATAAGGAAAAAGCCTGGGAAGGGGTAACAACACACAGAGTCAGTTCATTTAGATTAGCAAACTGCAACTGGTGTCAAAGAGAAGCACATACAGAATTAACATGTCCTGCATGTCAAAATTATCAAGCTAATCAGGGAAATGAAACAGGGATGGATTAAAAACCCAATCTTCATCTCGTAGTTTTAAGAAGGAGGGTGTATCAATGAGAAATCGTTGGTACGAGCACCTAGTAGCTATGCCGTTGGACATCGCCAACGATGAAAAAGTTAAATTTTTAGTAGATACTGGAGTTCAAATAAAAGATCAAATTAATGAAAACTTAAATGAAAATGCATTACTACAGACTATACATGATACAAGCTTAGGACATTATAGAACTTCGGATTTTCCCATAGTGAAATATAACAAAAATGAAGTTTCAATTCCCTTCTATAATCAGAATAGTACGAGTTTTAGAAATAATGCAGAAATAAATTGAGAATTTGAAGACATTAATTTACGAAAGGTGGAGAAAAATAATGCGTTTACAATTGAAGAAATTGATAGTTTTGAAAATATTGATAATAGTAAAAAAGAGAGAAATATTGAATTTAGAGAAAGCGTATGTTTTAAACAATGAAAGAATAATAAAATAGAGAGAAGTGATGAATTTAAAAATGAAAAAACTGATAATGGTAAAATAGGGAGAAATAACGATTTTAAAAAAGAAGCATAAGAAAAATGTTTTGAAAAATTATAGAATAATATAATAGAAAGAGATGAAGAATTTAAAAAAAAAAGAAAACAAACATTTCGAAAAAATAGGAAATAAGAGTAATAAAATAGATAAAAACTCACAATCTGAAAAATCAAGAGCTGATTATAGAGCAGCGGATATTGTACTTTTTCAAGGGCAGGAGATAAAACCAATTTTAAAAAATAAAATCATATAAGCCAAGGAAAATTCATCAGGAACAGGCAACAGTTCTGTGGATCTTGAGAATTTCCAAGGGAAAAATGGAAAATTAAATGAAGATAATAAAAATGTAATTAAAAGAGCGGAGAAAATTATAGAAGTAAAGGGAGAATTATTGAGTAAAGGACGAAATGGGAAAATTGACGTTCCGGTAATTAATACAACCATAATTTTTACTGATCATGTAGAAATGAAATTAGATATTAACGATTTTTTTAAAGAAGAAAAAATTGAAAGTAAAGCTAATAAAACTGAAGTATATAAGAAAGATAAAAATAATATTGAAGAATTTGAAGAAATTTAATGAAGCGAAAAATGAAATTGGTAATGAAGTATTTAAAGATAATAAAGTAAATTATTATGTTGAATTAAACAAAGTTAATAATAATGGAAATAATCTAATTGAACTCAGTAATTCAAAATCAGCAAATAATAAAGAAATTGAACGTCATAACGTTAAAAAAAATTTACGAACATGAAATACCAGCTCATGTATATGCAAATGTGGTTATTGTTAATAGACTAGAGAATCTACAAGGTCAATTACTGCAAACCAAAACATTTATGAAATGTTTTGAAAAATATTTAGAAAATAATGAAAAAATGATAAAAGATATTAATGTACGTACGTTTCCCATTATAAAACAACGGAACTATAAATACTTCCATAAATATGCCTAAAACAGGGTACATAAATAATAAAAAAAAAAATTTTTATATAGAATAATTATTTTTCGCGATATATCATACGTTAAGTAGCAGTAAAAAGTTTCAAAATCAGAACTAATGATTTTACATTATTTTAATGTTCGACATTTTCTAAATTTAGAGTTTTTTTTTGCGATAATAATTATTTGGGAAAAATCAAATTACTAATAATTAGTTTTTATCATTTGAATATTAGCTTAAATTTAAGAATAATTGTTTTACTAGAATAGAATAGAATAGATAAGGGGTCGAAAAGGCACTGATGCCACTCAGCACTGCGACCTAAAAGATCTATTGTGCAAAACCCTACTATAATTAGTGTCAGTCGATTCCAAGACTTTTGTAAAAGCTTAGAATTTTCCTGATTGGTGAGTCTTTAATATCCTGAGGGTTCAGGAAACCCCTTTCTAGATATGTTAGCCACTTCCGCGCAATCGCTACGCAGGAGTAGAGAATGTGCTCCGCAGTTTCTGGCTCCGTAGAGCAGAATCGGCATATGTAATCAGTTGATTTACCGATTTTATGTAGGTGATATCTCTGAGTGGGCAGTGGCCTGTGAGTAGGCCAGTTCCAACACGAAGTTCGCCCTTTTTTAAGTGTGAGTACCTCAAGAGCTCTCTTTTTCGAAAAATCTATAAATAGCTTAGCTTGTCGCATGCCAGGTGAGTTTCTCCACGTTATAGATTTCAAGTTAGTTTCCCATACCCGTATTTCTTCCATAAGGTGACTTTTAGAAGTCCCACAGATGGGTTCTGGTCCTATAAATGGGCGTCTGGCGCCGTTTCTCGCAAGTTCATCGGTCATTTCATTGCCGGCAACTCCCTAATGCCCTGGTACCCACATCAGAGTTACTCTGTTGAGGTTGGCCAGCTGCTTGACACTCCCATACAAGTTTGGATTCTATAGTATAGGAATCCAAGGCTTTGAGGGCAGCTTGACTATCTGACATAATTATAATATTCGCACTACGAATGCGTCTATTGATACATTCTTTCACACATAGTTCAATAGCGTGTGTCTCCGCTTGGAAGATTATAGGCGATTTACCTATTGATTTGGAGAGGGGTAGGGGGGGTCCGAAAACCCCAACACCTACCCCGTTGTTAGTTTTTGAACCGTCCGTATACCAAACCATCGAATTCCTATCAAGGGAGGGCCCATACGGTCCGGTCTGTTAAGACCACTTTGAAGGGTTTATCGAAGTTTAGACGTTTTTCCATGAAATCTGACATTTCCGTAGTAATATATAACTTTTGGAAATCCGAAAGGATTGCAAGGTGTCCAGTAAGGTCACCTGGTTTAAATGTAGTTGTTCTGGATAGCCTTAGCGCCTCTAGGAGCGCCTCCTTCTTTACCTGCAGGTGCAGCGGGAGCAAATTTAGTAAGGCTACCAGTGAAGTAGTGGGACAGGTTCTCATTGCACCTGTAATACCCAGGCACGCAAGCCGTTGCACTTTTTGCAACCGAGTCTGCGTTTGCCTTTGATTGGTTTTAGGCCACCACACCAGGGCAGCATACGTAACAATGGGTCTTACGATAGCTGTATATGACCAGTGTGCTATTTGTGGTTTTATCCCCCATGATTTACCTAGAAGACGGTTGCAAGCCCAAACTGCCCTAGTGGCTTTTTCAACCGTCTTATTGACATGTGGGTTCCATGTGAGCTTCTTATCTAGCAATACTCCCAGATATTTTACCTCATCCACGAACCCAATGTGAATACCATTTATTATGGGAGTTTTTAAATTAAGCTTCCTTCTTTTAGTAAATGGTACTATGTACGTTTTGCGCGGATTAACACTAAGACCCTCGTTCAGGAACCATTGTAGCACTGTGTTTAGGGCACTCTGCATTAATTCCGAGATAATTGTGTCATGTTTACCCCTGATGATGATTACAAGATCATCAGCATAACCTTGAACGCCAAAGCCAAGGTCGGATAGTTTATGAAGTAGGTCGTCAATTACTAAGGACCATAGAAGTGGTGACAAGACCCCACCCTGCGGACAGCCCTTATTGGCCTGTACTGTGATTGATTCACTACCCATGTTAGCCGTGATACAACGACATTCCAACATGGCACGTATCCAGCCAGACGTCGGGACCTCAACCCCTTTTCGATGTGCCGCGCGTTGTATGGAGTAAAAATAGGTGTTACCAAAGGCCCCTTCAATGTCTAGAAAGGCACAGAGGGCCACCTCTTTGGAACTAATAGAGCTTTCCACTTTGCTAATAAGCATGTGGAGGGCTGTAACCGTGGATTTTCCAGCTTGATAAGCAAACTGGTACTTGTGTAGTGGTGCTACTTTAAGAGCTGTTTCTCTTATATGCAGGTCTATTAATTTTTCCATTGTTTTGAGAATGAAAGACATAAGACTAATGGGACGAAAAGACTTAGGCTGGGCACATGATCGCCCGCCAGTCTTTGGGATAAAGATCACATTAACCATCCTCCAAGCTGATGGTATATATTAATATTGGAAGCTATAGCTAGCCCTGAATAGTTTGACTAGTACTGGTAGAACTTCTTCAAGCCCTTTCTGTAAGAGGGCAGGGTATATACCATCTGCGCCAGGCGATTTGTATGGTTTAAATGAGCCAATGGCCCATCTAATTCTGTTGGGAGTAAACAGCCTGCCCAACAGACTTTTTATTCTATTCGACGGTCTAATGTAGGCAGCACTATTGCGTGCATCTACAGGGTCGTCGGATAACGCAGTATTTAAGCAGTCAGGAAAGTGAGTTGCCAGAAGCACCTCTAGGGTTTCCTTTGCATTGCTGGTATAGCTGCCATCCGGTTTTTCCAGTAGACCGATACCGTTTGAATGATCCCTCGAGAGCACTTTTTGTTTTTTGTAAAGTAATGGGGGTTTTACTAACAGCATAAGCTAAAATAAAAAAAGGGGTATAAGGAAATGGAGAGAAGAATAGGAATTTTTTGTTTAGAAACTTATAATACGAAAATATCATAAAATAAAAGTAATTAAAACATTAGGTAAAATTTCCAATCTTAAAATAATTTTTTTGTGTGAAATTGGAGAGAAAAAAAATGAAATTATAAGGAAAAAAGAGAAGATAATTAAAAAATTTAAATTAGTCTATTATGAATAAAATTGAACAAAATAAAACTATTTGGCTTATTAGGTAAAAATATTATGTAAATTTAATTAAAAATTTAATTTTTTTTTTTAAATGGGACATAATATTATTTATTTATTTATTTATTTATTAACCAAACAAGGTACTATTACAAAAAATATACATTTAATACAATAATTACAATAATTAGACTAGAATGAAATTTACCTATACAAACTTAATATGTATAAAGAAATTAGCAATATATGTATAAATTAAATTTATAAATACGTTTTGTCAAAGCTCAAAACTGAGATATAAGAAAAGAGGTTTAACATTGTTATTTAATATTATTTTACATTAAGTATTACATTATAACTATATGTAAAATTACAAAATAAATAATGAAATTAACAATATGTGTAAAACTATATGTATATATGTAATAACATAGAATATTTGATGGGATAAGGAATAAAAGAAGACAATGTTTGGTTAGGATAGTGTGGACTATATTTTTAACTGAGGGTTCTGCAAAAGCAGTTTTTGAATGCAGCTTTGGATATACCCTGCGTAAAATGCATACTATATTTATTAAATATGCTACAACATCTTACAACATAAAAAATATATATAAAATTATACATTTTAAATTATTATTTAAGTTATTAAATCATATAAATTATAAATTATTTTAAAATTATAAATAAAGTTATAACAAAGTTATATTATTGAAAAATTGCGAAAATGAAAATGTATGTAAAATTACACCATAAAAATTATATTAAAATTATAACTTGGAAAAATTTGCATTTATGTATAATAAAAAAAAGGTTGAAATATTTAGAATTATTATATATAAACTTTATATATTCTATTAAATATTTGTATACTATGAGAAAATATATGATACTATATATATAAAAATGATATAAAAAAAAATTATATACCATAAATTAAATTTATCAAATTAATAAATATGTACATAAATCAATAAATTTAAAAAATATTTAATATTTTTAAACTAGAATTAATTTAAAAAATGGTAAAAAATAAATTTTTTAAAATGAAATTTTTATATTGAAATTATCAAATTATTTGAAAAATTATATAAAAATAAATTATTGAATATTTAAAAATAAAATTATAAACAATAATAAAATTAACTTATTAAATTATAAATTATAAATTACTATTGTCTTAAAATATTATATATTATCAAATTAGCCTACGGTAAAATAACTAAATAAAGAACTCTTAAACGTTAACAAAAAAGTAATTGTTTTATTTTAAAAAGTAAAAATATATTGAAGAAAGTTAAATCGTTGAAGAAGATTAAGAAGACGATCAGGCCAGAAGCAGAATACAATAAAGGTAATATAAATAGTACAACGAAAATAGAGTCACAACAGAATTACCTTTTTTTGTGTTTACGTCTGCGTCCATATTGATGTTATTTATTCTGCCGACTTGTCATATTCCAGATGTCAGTCAGCAGACAGGCGCGGAGATTAAGTTAGTTAGGTTGGTAGCCATGTTTTTGGTGTTTCGAAATCAGCGCTGCGGTCGGAACAGAAAACAATAGACAACTTTTTTTCGAAATGAAAAAAAATTGAAATTTTTTTTGTTGAGAATGTGAGTAAAAAAAAAAAAAATTGAAGAAGTCGGACGGTCGGACAATTCCGAATGGGAATTTTTGTAAAAAGAAAAAAAGTCTAAAATATTAATTTGTTGTATGTATGGTAGTTGGTGGAATTTTTTTTAAAGATAGAATTTGCAATAAAAAGAAAGAAAAAATAGAAAAGGTAACCGGGAAAAGCAAATAAAAGTCATACAATTTTTAGTTGGAAAGTAGTTGGAAAGTTTATTTTGATATATAAGAAAATTTGTTTTTGAAATTGTAATACTAACAAAATTAGTGAAGTAACTAGAAATAGAAAAAAAAAAAAATATTTATAAAAAAGGAAATCTTGGTTCGCGTCCGGCCCGGAATTTAATAGACTTATAAAAAACAAAATAAACGAAATTATAAAAGAGAAAAAAAAATTAAATGTTAAGTGCGCCCGGAATTTGGGTACACCAAATCTAACTGCTAGTGCTAGTACAAATATTTTTTTTTTACCAGAAAGTAAAAAAAAAAAATTTGAAACCAAAAGCCAATAATTTTCAAAGACCAACTAAACGCACCCAGGAAGTTTTCGAAAAAGAATTACTGCGAAGCAGAGCAGCTACCGCACGTCCAGTTTGTTTTTTTTTGCTGGTGTTGAATTTTGTAAAAAAAATTTTTGTGAATTGTAGGTACACTGGTAGCTGGTTCTTGTCCAGACATGTCCGGAGGAGGAAGCAGATTACCCAGGTACATGTGAAGCTATACTATATTGTATTAAAATATTATTTTTTGGTGTACGAGCCCTATCTCATATGTATTGATCCATTACAATAATTTATAATTGTTATAACATTATTTTTTATTCTTTAATAATTTGCTTTTGCTATGTTTTTTTTTGTTAGATTAAATTGTCATTGTGTTAAAGCGTAAAGTAGAGCCAAATTAGTAACAATTTTTTTTTCTATTTATTTAATTATTTATTTATAACAAGTTGTTCTTGTTTAGTGTTTGTTAAAATAATACATTGTGCACCTATTGAATTAAATTTTGAATTTTGAATATTACAAAACATAGTTAATCAATATATATATATGTCGTTTCACCACCAGTTTTTTTTTGTAAAAAAAAAATAACAAAAATAAAATAAAAAGTTATGAAAAATCATTGGTATTTTTATAAATCCTTGAAAATATTGTGTTGCTTATATATGTATATATATTTTTTAAAGGATTGGCTGACAAATTAAATTTCCTTTTTTGTGTAACCAAATTCAAAAAATTTTTGGTTGGTTTTTGGTATTCAACGTTGGGTCTCTGCATTCTTTTGATTAGGGTTGCTAAATCTTTGGAAATGGCTGGCTGAGTTTTCTGAAATAACTCCCTAGGATGGACTGCTATGGATTTCTTGTTCGTTTCTCGTTCCCTTTCCTAAACGATGCGATGGTGCTTCATTTTAAAAGAGTTTTATTTGTGAAAATTTTTATTAGTGAAAGCATCATCGTGTTGTTGTATTACTGGCCGTTTGGATCACTGGTTGACTCACATAAATGTACAAAGTGCAACAAGAGTAATGCATTCAACTGCTACTTTATTAGACATGGTTTAATTTCCATTAACAAATAAATAAAATTTGTTTGATAGAGCGGTGTTTGATCATAAATATATATTGTTTAATATCAAAAGTCGTTACATCAAAAAGTACTGTAGAAAAGTGTAGAAAATCGTTAGCTATAGCTAATAGTTAGCTAATAGTTGTTCTTCTTTTATGGATATAGCACAAAAATTACAAGAAATAGAATGTGTAAATATTGGTAAACTAATCACAATTATTCAAAATGCTATATCAAAGTATACGTCGGAAAAAACAATAAAAACAAAGAACAAATCGTGGGTTAATTATGATATAAAAAATATGATGTCATTACGCGACCATTATTTTAAAAAATCAAAAAAACACCCGAATAATGAACACTACAATAACAAATACAAAAGATTGAAAAATAAATAAAGACATATATGATAAGAACAGCAAAGAAAAAAATATTTGATAAAGAAATTACCAATACAGGAAATAATTCAAGAAAAGTTTGGAAGATACTGAATGCACAACTTCAAAATGTTGAAATAGGAGATAAAAAAATGAATGAGGTCAAACAAATTACACACAACAAACAGCAGATTACAGCAGACAAAATGAAAATATTGAAAACATTTTTAACAAATATTTCAATGAAATTGAAAAAACGCTAGAAAATAATAGTAGATATGATAAAAAATTAAAAATTAATTAAAAATATTCTAAAACAATCTAAAAAATCATTCAGCTTCTGGTTGTGACGAAATATCTGCTAATGACCTGAAATGTTTTATAAATGAAATTACACCTACATTAACTATATTAATAAACAATTGCTTACAAATAGGACAGTTTCCGGATATACTAAAAAAATTTTTGCTTCATATAAATTATATTATGTTTTTCCAGAACAAAATTGAAAATAAATATAAGATTCCAAATATGAGTTTCTAAATTTTTGTTAAAATAGATCAAAATAACCAGAAATATATATTTCCTTACCCTTTCTACCTCATACATATTTTTCTATATACTTTTCGTCCTTATTCCTTTCTCTATTATTATGGTATACAGAAAATAAAAGAGTTCATATTATTAAATTTCACCACCAAAAATGTGTGCGCCTTCTGTCGTCTCTACACAATTTCTACGTCTTATCCACAAACTTGTTATTTCAACTTTCTTAACTAAAATATATTCGAATTGTAAGAAATAAATAACTGTAACTAATAACTAAACTAACTGTAATTAATATTAATATGTATAACAATGAGAAGAGAATAAGGAATAAATAAATCAAAGTGAAACTGTTAAGACGTGTGTTCCTAATTTATTCAAGTATATTTAATTACAAATCAGAAGTGGTCGAATCTAAACAAAAAAAATCTTTAAAAAAATAAAATCTAAAAAAAAACAGTAAAAATAATAATAAAAATATATATATAAAAAAAAAAAATAAAAAAAAAGTATATATATATAATAAATAAAATAATAAGAAGTGCTTAATCGTTATTCACGCATAAATTTAGTTATTTTGTTGTTGTACATACACAACGCATAGTTATTCCTGAAAATATATTATATATATATATATATATTTGCTCATCCATTATAAAAAGAAATACTGTTATCGAATTTGTTAAAAATGGAATTGGAAAACTTTAAAAAAGAAGAACTAATTGAGAAATGTAGGGAAAAAGGTTTGGCAATTGGAGGAAATAAAGCGTAATTGATAAATATAATTAGGCAATCAGAGAGAATAATAGAAGAAAACGAGAGTGAAAATGAAAGTGGGGATAGTTTTGACGATTCAAATTCAATTTCCAATTTCGAAAATAATGAGAATCAAAATTTAATTTCGAAATTAAGAAGCGAAATTGAGGAATTGAAAAAACGGAATAGTTCCGATTCCAAAATTGATTATAGTGCAATTGAAGAACTAATATTTGATTTTTCAGCTTGGCATGCACAAACCAAGGAAGCAGAAAAAGTTTATTCTCCGAACAGCGGAAAATTGAAACTAATTTTAATCCGTAAGCTCAAAGATAGAGCAAAAAATTGGTTTCATTCCAAAACGTCGTTGACGCTGAAGTGAAGAATTATTAGATGAAATGAAAAATTTATTCGAAAATAAATCCAGCCATGTAAATGCTCAAAGAAAATTTGAAAATAGAGAATGGCAAACTAATGAGCCATTTACAAGTTATTTTAACGACAAAATTATTTTATCGGGATCGTTAAAATTACAGGATAACGATCTTGTTGTATATATTATAGATGGTATTGGCAATAAAAGTGTTGTGGATGTTGCCAAAATGCAAAATTTTAATTCAACCAACGAATTATTGAAAGCACTGGCTAATATTAAAATTAATCAGACTACGCCATATAAATCGTATAAAGAAGTTAAATGGTCAGATCAAATTATACAGAAAAATACTGATGGAGCTGTTGGTGGTGTAAAATTAACAAAAAGTGGAATTCCAGTTAATGAAATTAAATGTTACAATTGTGGAAATAGTGAACATGGTGTTAATCAATGTCACAGACCAGTAAGACCAAAATGATCATGCTTTAATGGTGGTGAGACAGGTCATTTCGTTAAGCAATGTACTAAAAATAATAAAATATGATGAGTTTACTGTAAAATTTAAAAATAACAATAATGATATATTTACAAAAAATATTAAAGGATTAATTGATACTGGTAGCCCTATTAGTTTGATAAAAAGAAATGTAATTGATAATAATTTTGAATTTAAAAAATTAAATATGACTTTAAAAGGAGCTAATGAAACTCTAATATATATTTTTGGTTTTACTTTTTTATATATCAGTACAAATAAATTTTCGGATTATATTAAATGTTATGTAGTATCTGAAAAAACTATGAATACCGATATAATTTTGGGTAGAGATTTTTTAAATAAAAATAATTTTACTTTAGTAAATGCTGATATAATTAATAAAGATTTAAATAATGATAATAATTATGAAACTTATTCAGAAAATTTAATTGATAAAAATGTTAATTTTAATAATGATGACAATTACGAGGCAAATGTAAAAAGTTTAATGGCAATAGATTATTCAGAAAAAAATAATTTAATTATTCCAGATGAGTTAAAAATTAATCATGATTTAGGTTATGTATATAGTAAAAGGTGCAAAGAGAGAAAATTATAGTAGAAGTTTTAGTAGAAAATTATTTAAGTATGAAAAGGCCAGTTATTCCAAAAATTAATCATGAAATGAAAATAATTCTTAAACTATCCCTATTATTGAAGATCAATTATTATTTTTAAATAATAAAAAATATTTTACATCGTTAGATTTAAAAAATGGGTTTTATCATGTAAATATGGCAAAAGAATCGATTCCATATACTGCATTTTCTACTCCAATTGGACAGTATGACTTTTAAAAATGCCATTTGGTTTAAAGAACGGTTCCGCCAATTTTATGAGATTTATTCATAAAATGTTTAGTCCTTTAGCAAAATCTGGTAATGTTATTATTCATTTAGACGATATTTTAATTGAAACAATAACTATAGAACTACATTTTGAAATATTAAAGCAGGTTTTAAACTTAGCAATTGAAAATGCTTTAGAACTTCGTAAGGATAAATGCAAATTTATTCAAACTAAAATAGAATATTTAGGTTATTTAGTGTCAGCTGATGGAATTTTGCCAACAAAAGCTGGTGTAAAAGCAGTTATAGATTTTCCAGTGCCTAAATGTATTAAACATGTACATAGTTTTATTGGCTTAACCGGTTATTTCCGAAAATTTATTCCCAATTATTCTATTATAGCTAAACCATTATTCGATTTATTACGAAAAAATGCTGTTTTTAAATTTCGAAGTGAGGAAATTAAATCTTTTGAGACTTTGAAAGATGTATTAGTTCAACCTCCATGTTTATCCATTTTTAATCCAAGAAATATTACGGAATTGCATTGCGATGCGAGTAGTCTAGGATTTGGTTCAATCCTTATGCAAAAAGTTGAAGACGGTAAAATGCATCCAATTTTCTTTTATTCAAAATGAGCTTCGGAAGCTGAAAGTAAATATACTTCTTATGAATTAGAAACATTAGCAATAATTTATTCTTTGGAACGGTTTAGAATTAGAATTAGAATAGATAAGTGGTCGAAAAGGCACTGATGCCACTCAGCACTGCGACCAAAAAGATCTATTGTGCAAAACCCTACTATAATTAGTGTCAGTCGATTCCAAGACTTTTGTAAAAGTTTAGAATTTTCCTGATTGGTGAGTCTTTAATATCCTGAGGGTACAGGAAACCCCTTTCTAGATATGTTATCCTCTTCCGCGCAATCGCTACGCAGGAGCAGAGAATGTGCTCCGCAGTTTCTGGCTCCGTAGAGCAGAATCGGCATATGTAATCAGTTGATTTACCGATTTTATGTAGGTGATATCTGAGTGGGCAGTGGCCTGTGAGTAGGCCAGTTACAACACGAAGCTCGCCTTTTTTAAGTGTGAGTACCTCAAGAGCTCTCTTTTTCGGAAAATCTATAAATAGCTTAGCTTGTCGCATGCCAGGAGAGTTTCTCCAAGTTATAGATTTCAAGTTAGTTTCCCATACCCGTATTTCTTCCATAAGGTGGCTTTTAGAAGTCCCACAGAAGGGTTCTGGTCCTATAAATGGGCGGCTGGCGCCGTTTCTTGCAAGTTCATCGGCCATTTCATTGCCGGCAACTCCCTAATGCCCTGGTACCCACATCAGAGTTACTCTGTTGAGGTTGGCCAGCTGCTTGACACTCCCATACAAGTTTGGATTCTAGAGTATAGGAATCCAAGGCTTTGAGGGCAGCTTGACTATCTGACATAATTATAATATTCGCACTACGAATGCGTCTATTGATACATTCTTTCACACACAGTTCAATAGCGAGTGTCTCCGCTTGGAAGATTGTAGGCGATTTACCTATTGATTTGGAGAGGGGTAGGCGGGGTCCGAAAACCCCAACACCTAACCCGTTGTGAGTTTTTGAACCGTCCGTATACCAAACCATCGAATTCCTATCAAGGGAGGGCCCGCCTTGGCTCCATACGGTGCGGTCTGTTAAGACCACTTTCAAGGGTTTATCGAAGTTTAGACGTTTTTCCATGAAATCTGACATTTCCGTAGTCATATATAACTTTTGGAAATCCGAAAGGATTGCAAGATGTCCAGTAAGGTCACCTGGTTTAAATGTAGTTGTTCTGGATAGCCTTAGCGTCCCTAAGGAGCGCCTCCTTCTTTACCTGCAGGTGCAGCGGGAGTAAATTTAGTAAGGCTTCCAGTGAAGTAGTGGGACAGGTTCTCATTGCAGGCAGCACTATTGCGTGCATCTAGAGGGTCGTCGGATAACGGAGTATTTAAGCAGTCAGGAAAGTGAGTTGCCAGAAGCACCTCTAGGGTTTCCTTTGCATTGCTGGTATAGCTGCCATCCGGTTTTTCCAGTAGACCGATACCGTTTGAATGATCCCTCGAGAGCAATTTTTGTAGACGAGCTGCGGTCGGTATCTTATCTACCCCTTCACAGAAGTCTTTCCAGCTCTTTCTTTTGCATTTCCTAAGTTCCTTGTTGTAGCTCGTAAGAGCTAGATGATATTCATCCCATTCGTTTGTGCGTTTGGCCTTATTAAAGAGCTTTCGCACACTATTTCGAAGCTTACCTAACTCTTTGTTCCACCAAGGCACATCCCTATTTGTGACCTTCTGTTTAATAGGACAGTTATTTTCATAAGCTTTTATTAGAATATGTTGTAGCTCGTTAGCTACTAAGTCTAATATTCTAAAAGACACTCACTCTATGTTATTTTTTAGGGAGCCTAACTCAGACGCAATTTGCTCTTTGAAGGAGCACCAATCTGTTAATTTAGGGACCCTATTGTTGAAAGTCTGTAGACATGTACCCTCTAGCCTGTATCTTATATGGCAGTGGTCAGACATAGAAGCTTCATTGGATACATGCCAATTTAACAGAGAAGGTGTTATTAATGGACTGGCTAAGGTTATAAAGGTTGGCTTATTACCCTTGTTAGTAATATCTACATTGTTAGCAATTAAATATTCTAAAAGACACTCACCCCTTTTGTTGACATCCGAGCTACCCCATACTGTGTGGTGTGCATTGGCCTCACAGCTGATGATGAAGTTTTTGTGTTTGAGTTTGCAGTATTTGATGAGTTTCTTGACCTCTTCAGAAAGTGCATCATCGATATCACCAGGAAAGTAAGCTGACTGGTGATCGATGGAGACGGTGAGTTGTACAGCGGTGTTATGTACCTCTCTCCGAATCACCCTCCATCTGTCGGAATGCACTTCAGCATTTTGACCAGCGTATTCTGGATGTATGATATCCAGAATACGCTGGTTAGGCGTATCCCTACAAGCTGGGAAGAAGCCAACGACGATCACCTTCTTCGGGATCTTTTCCTCTTCAGCCGCTATTAATTGCGCATTTTCCCACGGCACAATGCTTGATATTGTGCCCAGTACCCAGTTTACAGTTGCACTGAGGGCACAATTCGGCACAAGCCATCCTGGTCTGAAATTTGAGCCAATTAACTTCGGCTTGGTAGCCGTATCCTTTTGCTCAACAATCTTGTCTATGATGGCTTCCTGAACGGCACTCATCTCTTCCGTAGTCAGGAGGGTGTCAGGGTAGTCCTTGGATAAGATTCCCAATATTATGCCTTCGACTACTTCCTTGTAACTCAACTTTTCCTTTGGAGGTACGGTAATGCTACCTCTATCTGAACCAAGAATTGTGGTTGGTTTGTTAGTGGATGTTGAGCTGGTGGTACTAGTGGAAGCAACTTTTGTCCGTTTCTCTGGTGCATCAGGAGTTGACCCATCAGATCTACTCCTTTTGGTGGTAGATTTTGCCTTTAAAGGTTCGGAGGCCAATTTTCGTGCCTCTGCTAACTGATAGCCATGGGCTAACAGCCACTTGAGACGTTTGCGTCCAGCACCACTTAGCTTGACCCGCTCACTGTCAACAAGTTGGAGCTTACTAGTACGCTCCTGTAATTTTGCCACTTCTCCTTGTGAAAGGGGAGGCATTTCTTCCTCATCCGAAAGTGGAGTAATATAGCCATCTGAAGCTGGAGGACTAGTATCCTCTGCTGTTTCAGATGAACTAGGCACAATTGCCTTTGTTGGTGTTTTTGATGCACTTGGAGCAGCATCCATCTCTTGATTTTTTATTTTTTATTGATCCATAAGAATCCCACGAGTAGCTAGGGAAAAGAGGTCACCTCTGCCAGAGCCCCTCATTACCACAGGAAGCCTAGAATAAAACCAGAGATCGGCAGGTATCTGGAGTCCACTTACTAGCGACTAACCACCCCGTTAGCCATGCATCCATCGGCGTAAGCTGTTCCACCAATATTGGATTGGGATATCTAGTACTACATTGGCAGATACGTCATAAGACAGAGGTATCCGAGCGAGAAGTACACGATTGAGCTGGTTCGCGGCCCTGATTTCACGAAAACTAACCTCATATAGAATGAGATTCCCTAGTTATTTGTGAAAATAAGTAGAGAATAACATTCACAGACGCTGTTAGTTTTACGCTAGTACAGGACTCACTGCGGACGAGAAAAATCCTAAGATTTTTGCGCCGCAGCTACCACTATGCACCACCTGTGGACGCGCCCGATAGGAAAGCTCACCCCACGGGAACGGTTTAGAATTTATCTTCAGGGTATTGAATTTAAAATTGTGACAGATTGTCATTCACTAACATTAACTTTAAATAAGAAAGAGATTAACCCTAGAATAGCTAGATGGGCGTTAGAGCTACAAAATTATAATTATTCACTAGAACATAGATCGGGGTCAAAAATGTCTCATGTAGATGCTCTTAGTAGGTGTCAATATATTTTTATTCTAGAAGAAAATACATTAGAGCAAAGATTAGCTATAGAACAAACTAGAGATCCCGAAATTATGCCAATTAAGCAAAAGCTAGAAAATAGTGAATATTCTAATTTCGAAATGCGCAATGGATTAGTATATCGAAGACATAATGATAAAATTTTTTTTTGGGTTCCATCGGAAATGGAAGATAATATTATTCGGTCTAGTCATGATGTAAGTGGTCATGTAGGTGTAAACAAATGTTATGAAATTATTACTAGAAATTACTGGTTTCGAAATTTAAGAGAAAAAATTAAGTTGTATATATAAAAAATTGTTTGAAATGTATAACTTATTCAAACAATGAAGGTAAAAAACGGGGATTTTTAAATAATATTCCTTAAGTTCCCATTCCATTTAACACAATACACATAGATCATTGTGGTCCAATTGATAGTTATTCCAAAGGTTCAATGAAACATATTTTCCTTATTTGTGATGCGTTCACAAAATATGTCAAGTTATTCCCAGTTAAAAATACAAGTTCGCGTGATGCAATAGTATATTTAAAAAACTAGTTTAATCAATTTAGTCGTCCAAGAAGAATTATTTCAGATAAAGGAAGTTGTTTTACAAGTGAAGAGTTTAAAGATTTTAGATCTGAATATAATTTTCAACACATTTTCGTAGCTACGGGGTCACCACAAGCGAATGGTCAAATAGAAAGAATTATTCGTATAGTTATTCCAATGTTAGCAAAACTTAGTGACAATACTAAAGGTATATACTGGCATAAAGTTATTCATAATATTAACATGTTCGCGGACACCTACTGCAATTGCAGTGGAGTGATCATGTGATCTTTTGTTTCAGCTATAGCTGAATCACGTGATGTTTTTTCTGTCCATCAACGTGTTAATAATTCAATTAGTAAATCAATAGGTACTACACCTTCTAGAATGTTATTTGGTATTGACCAAAAAGGTGAAATAATAGATTGTCTAAAAGAGTATTTGGAAACGTTAAATTTAGATAAAGTAAATAATTTGGTGGCAATTCGAAAAAAGGGGGAGGAGATTATTATAAAGTCTCAAGAATATAATAAACAGTTATATGATAGACGTAGAAAGCAGGCTTATATATATAACGTGACTGATTATGTTATGGTTAAAAAATTTGAAACAACTCCTGGATCAATTAAAAAATTAATTCCAAAATTTAAAGCACCATATAGGGTCAATAAGTTTTGCCAAATAATCGATACATTGTCAATGATTTAAATGGTTATCAGGTAACTCAAAGACCATATGAAGGTATTTGGGAAGCTGCGAATATGAAACCGTATAGAAATTTAAATATGAATTAAGGAAATTTAAATAAAATGATTAAAGAAATTTAAATAAAATATAAAATAAAGAGATTTAAAGAAATTATAAATTGAAGAGATTTAAAGAAAATATAAATTGAAGAAATTTCAATAAAATATAATTAAAGAAATTTAAATAAAATGTAAATTAAAGAAATTTAAATAAAATGTAATAAAAGAAATTTAAAGAAAAGAACATGTAATTTAAAGATATTGTTCGTAAGTTAAAAAAAATAAACAATTATTTTATTGGTTATCGAGGTCGATGACAAGGTCAGGATGGCCGAGTTTGTAAGAAATAAATAACTGTAACTATTAACTAAAACTAAACTAACTGTAATTAATATTAATATGTATAACAATGAGAAGAGAATAAGGAATAAATAAATCAGTCTATATTAAAAAGTGAAACTGTTAAGATGTGTGTTCCTAATTTATTCAAGTATATTTTATTACAGAATGGTGAACTACTCATATTGGCGACCTAATGTTTTCAGTTTTTTAAGTATTTTAATTTTTGAATATCTTTATATTATATACGGCTTTGCTGCTACCAGAATGTCAAAATTATAAAAAAATATGCAAAGAGAGAAAATTAGCGTATCAATATGAAATTCTGAAAAAGTTAAATCACGTAAAAGATTCTAAAGAATGGTGGTCCGTACGAAACACAGTGAAAAATAAAACACTAAGAATTAGTACTCAAATTAGTAGTAGTGATTTTGCAAAAAAATTTCGTAATATATTGAACCCGCCATTTGATACTAAAGTTATGCAGTCCCATTAAGTATTTCGAAAAGGCGGCAGAGTAGCTGCTAACGAATGCTGGCAGTTTAATGTGTATAAATATTTGGGAGTTGATATAACATATAATATATCGTTCAAATAACATCTGGAAAATAAATTAAATATGTCCAAAAATGTAATTAATCACACTTGGCAAAGATTTATAAGAAATCCTGAAATTGTACCATCGCGTAAACAAATTTGAAGCTGCATCGAGATCAATCATGTGTTATGCAGGGCAAATATGGGGAACGGACAATACGACCAGGTTGAGAAGCTACAAAGGTATTTTCTAAAAAAAATGCTGTATCTTTCAACAAATACACCAAACTACATGCTCGAACTGGAGACGAAATTTAACTGATTTTTTCTATTCACACTGAAATTACATTTTGACTACATTCGAAAAATCATGAAATATCCCAGGCATAGATTACCGAAAATACTAAAAATTTTTTAGTATTTTCCGGAAAATACGAAAATAAACATTTTTCCAATTTATATTTTCCGGAAAATACGAAAATAAGAAACAATTATTAAGAACACGTTTTGGGTGAAAGAATGGTATGAAATTTTCAAAAACGCTGGTGTGCAATTAAATTTCTTTCCGGAAAATATAAATTTGAAAAATTTACTTTCAGAGGTACTTAATAATTTAACAATTAAAAATTCGAATGAAAATGTAAATCAAGCTTTAATGTCAATACCTTGATGAATACGCGAATTTAAAATACTTAGATATACCACAATACATTTCAGATAAATACCCAATTAGGATGATCACTCTTATTTTTAAAACACGGGCGGTCTATTAAATATATGCAAGAGCTTTCAAAAATAACACGTACGGAATTTGTAGTATTTGTAATATGGATGAGCCAGAGAACACTTTCCACATTATCTCGCGATGTCCAATTTCCAAAAAAAAAACAGAGGAAAATATATTTGTAATGAAGTTTTAATAAAGGATGAATTCTCAATCTTGAACGGCGAAAGTTATGAATTGGCGAAAGTTATGAATTTACAACTATCTGTCCTCATCTTTAATATATAGAAGATTTTTAATAAATGATTAAAATATAAGGTATATTATATTATATTAAATACAAAATAAGTAATTAAAATGCAATATAAATAAGCCAATCTGACAGACAACTTTTTAATGTATTGTCATATATATATTTTTGAGATTATTGTAAAATTTAATTAAAATATAAGGTATATTATATTAAATTAAATACAATATAAGTAATTAAAATGCAATATAAATAAGCCAATCTGACAGACAACTTTTTATGTTATTGTCATATATATATTTTTGAAATTAATGTAAAATTTCTTCAAATGAATATGTTTTTTTTTCAATAAATATTATTATTATTTATTATTATATTTGCAGGTTATACATGCTTGTTATTTTCTGCCACTGATTAGAATTAGAATTAGAATTAAGTTTGGTTAATTGGTAATGAGCTCACTATTAATATTAATAAAACTAAATATATGATTTTTTAAAATAAAAATAAGTTAAACATTAATATAACAGCACAAATTAGTGAAATAGAAATAGTTGAAGTTGATAAGTATAATTACCTAGGTATGGTGATTGACAACAAACTACATGGTCTGATCATATTGATGAAATAGCTAAAAAAATTATTTATTTGTTTCTCCCAATTCATTTTTTTTGTTAAAAAATTTATAAAATTAACATTATTCAAATAAATCAAAATTAAAAAATAAATATAACATTATATAAAAGATTAAATTCATAATATAAAATAATGCAAAATATTATGAGAAAAAAAACAACAAAAAAAAAATTTGAAAAAACTAAAAATTTAAATTTACAACCAAAAAAAAGAAAAAATTACTTAATTTAAAAATCTGATATATAAATAAATAACATTATTCAGTCAATGCATTATATAATAATTATAATTATAATTCAGACATAAATTAGAAGATCAAGAAACATCATTAATAATATTTTTAATTTCTTCATGATCATGAATTAACAGCAAATTCTTTAATTCCTTCAAAAAACTAGACAAAACCCGAATTTCTCTTATACTGTCAGGTAGCATATTGAACAATGTTAGCCGTAATATCGATGAAGTTTTTAAAGCGAGTTCTGCAGAAGGTGAGCACATTAACATAATTTCTAGTACATGTTCTCAGCAAATTAGAACCATATCTTATGCTATTCAAGTATCCACTTCTACAAAAAAAGGTTTTTAAAAATAATACAGGTGTTTCACAGGCAGTATATTTAAATTTGAAAATAGACTAAATCTACTATGTAGTGTAGGCTATGCTTTTGCAAATAATTCTGACTATATGCTTTTGAGCAACAAGTAATGGCTGATTTGAATTATTATATGCGCCACCCCAACACGTAATGCCATACTGTAGCTTAGAATGAAAAATTCCATTATAGATCATGGTTAAAACTCTCAATGAACAAAATTTAGATAAAAAATAAAATTTGCGAATAACTGACAAAAAATAATTATTTAAGGACTTAATTTGACCGATTCAGTTTGTTATCAATTAAAATCCCAAGAAGGATTCAACCTCTTCAATTTTAAAACATCCAGCAGAGCAGCTATATGTATTATTTACAGTAAAAGCAACATTACGATTAACTTCTCAATTATGAGAATGTGACAATTTATTACAATCATTACAATGAAAAAAATATAAATACCATTTCTAACTAAACTCTCCTATTAAATTAAAAAATATTATTTTAGTTTTGTTGCTAACAATAAAACGATGCTCTGGAAACCATTTTTTTAACACATTGAAATCATAATTGATATCAGATATCTGATTAACTTTACTAGTTGATATATATGAAAAGCTCATGTCATCTGCAAAAGCTGTAGTATTACCTTTAAAATCTTGTTTGAAGACAGAATTAATATAAATCAGGAAAAGAATGGGATCCAATACAGACCGTTGAGGTACATCTATATTTGATTCTCTAATACTAATAAAATTATCACCAACTTTAACTTTGTATTTTCTGTTTTCTAGGTATGATTTGAGCCAATCCCACATAAAACCCCTAAAACCTGCATTATACAATTTGTCCAATAAAATTTAATGATTTACCATACCAAATGCGTTCGTAATGTCAACAAATAAACATGCAGTTGATAAGTTTTTGTTAACACCATTATAAATTTCAATACAAAATTTGAGAAAAGCATCCTCTGTAGATTCAGTCGTAAAACCAAATTGATATAACTACTAAAAAAGTTATTCTTATTTAAAAATTTCAACATTCTTTTTTCAAAAAAATTATTAAACGATGGTTATAAAGAAATCGGTCTGTAATTAGTAATATTCTTAGCGTTTCCTTTTTTAAATAAAGGTATAACTTGTGCTGATTTTAGCTTTTCTGGAAATATGCCAGTGGAAATACTCTTGTTAAAAATAAATGCTAATATCAAAGCCGTATATAATATATTATACACGGCTTTGGTAATATGTCAATAACATTATGCTCAATTTTTGTTGAGAGTATTATTGCTAATATAAGCTGAAATGCAGGAATTTGAATTTTGTAAGTAACAAATTACACGAAATAATTCCATTGTACTGATGGGATCAAAAAAGAAGGATGCGCACTGGAATTCATCATTATTAATACAAACAGATTGTGGGCAGTTGCAAGCATGATCTAAGTGAACGGGAACAGAATCCAGAGCTATTGAAGAAAAATAATTACTAAATTCATTAGCGATTTCTTTCGAATCAGTGATTAAATTATTATCTTTTTCCAAGTAAATTACATTCGATTTATTACCAGATTCATTTAAAATCCTCTTAGCAACTTTCCATTCACCTTTATTATCACCGTTGTATTTATGAAGTTGCGATTTCCAATAGTTATCACGCTCTAAAGTTATTATTAGTAGTTTATTGTTATTAAACGCTCTGTTCCGCTCTACAGTTATTAAACATAGTTAATAGTTTACAATTAAACATAGTTTATTGTAATATTTTTTAATCCTAAAACTGTTAGGATGTTTATGAAGAAGTTTTATGGTTTTATTTTTCTTATTTATTAAATTTAAGAGTGAAAATGAAATCCAAGGCTATAATCTCTTTAATTTATCACAAAGTAACCTATTTGGGCGCCATATGTAACATTTGATGTAATTGATAGGTAATTGAATGTTCGCATAATACATCCTTTAGGACCGTGGCGACATTTTGTTACCCATGACGAAGAAGGACGCAACGAACGACAACAACAACAAAAAACTTCAAAGCTGTCACCAACTGTGGGCAATGTAGGAATTACTTTGTTCTGGTAACATCACCTACAGCCTTGCCAGTTCCAATATTTTTATAAAATGTAATATCGGTCTGTTTCTTCTTTTACAGGTTAATGCTAATATTTCAGGGGAAAATAATGTTAAGTGAAACTTCCAGTAATGTAATATGGGCGCCAGGTCTAGGGTGACCAACCGCCGTTGAAGACAAAAAATCACAAGACCAAAATTTTTTTTCTATCTGGAAATTTCTAAGATTGATTGGGTTTCTTCTTGGAACCGGCTAGGTCCTCAGCCATTTGGGGCGTAAGTCCAACAATCAATTTGACGACCAGATCAAATCAACGAGGAAAGGGACGGACGGAAAAATTTCTGTCAATTCCTAAAACAGCTTTATCTGCTCATTTTAAGAATATTTTTTTTATATTTTAAATTGATATGGTTAATAAAACAGAAAAACTAATAAAATGTTCGGTTAAACGGTTAGCCATTTATTCCTTACAATAATTTTATCGAATAATAAAAAAATCAGTTTAATAAAAAATGTATTTTTTTTCCATCTCCTTGATGCAATTAATTAATTTCTTTTAAATTTATATTTTTTTTCAATTAAGTTTCCGTGGCTGCAGGCCCGGCTCAACATAATATGCAGACCATGCAATGCATGGGGGCACCGATCTATTTAAATAATTATATATTATTCATTTTTTTTTATTAGTAAAAAATTGTAAGAATTATTACTAATATAATTGATAAATATCAATAGATATTTAATGCTACGTTCTCTATCGATATTTATCAAAGTTCAAAAAAACGATATTTATAGTAATAATTCTTAACATTTTTTACCAGTAAAATAGTAAAATCCGTAAAGGCAAAAATTTTTGAAATTTTTATTAATAAAAATTGTGAAGAAAGTGTATGACGGTACTTATCTTGTGAAAATTAAATTTCGTACCAGGATTACCATATTTCACACAATAAAAATGAAACCATGATATTTTAATCGAGAAAATTCCCGACAGGATTGTTTAAGCTACAAACTTAATTTTCTTATTAGTAAAAAATTGTAAGAATTATCACTAATATAATTATTGATAAATATCAATAGATATTTAATTCTACGTTCTATCACAAACTAATAAACTCTATACAGACATTTATATAATACCCGTGACACACAGGACCGAAAACTCAGTTTTCGTGTTTTCAAAGTTCAAAAATGGAAATTCATAAGGTTTAGTACAGTTTTCAGGAATAAATTTTTAAGGTTTTCACGAAAATATATTTTAGCGCCATCTACTACAAAATAGAAGATATGTATTTTTGAAGTAGGCATAGCTAAGTTTCCATACAAAAGTAGCCATTTTTCAAAAAAAAAATCGAAAAATTAAAAAAAAAGAAAAAGAAAAATTAAATTTTATTAAATAATTTTTAATATAATTAAATCAAAATTTGACATTAAAAACAAATAATTACTATTTTTAATTTTTTTGGTTTTTACGTAGAGTTGTTTAAATAAATAATTTTCATAATTTGACATTCGAAAACGAAATCGCGCTCCATTTTTGGTGTGTCACTATAAAAGTTTTTAGATCTAGTTTTCGCGAAAACTTAGGTTTTCAATTCTGGTGTGTCCCGGGTATTAGAATACAATTCTTGTCATGATTTTCTGGCTCCATAAAGAGAAAAAATTATATATTCTGGAAAAATGTAGAAAATGTAGAGCAAAAAGTAAAGAGAGCAACGAATTTCTCTACTTTTCATTCTACTTTTTTCCAGAATATATAATTTTTTCTCTTTATGGAGCCAGGAAATCATGACAAAAATTGTATTCTAATATAATTGTCTGAATAAAGTTCATTAGTTTGTGGTTCTATGTAGATTATTTAATTCAAACAAAAAGGGCTGTACTGAAAACTGTACTAAAACCTTATGAATTTCCATTTTTGAACTTTGAAAACACGAAAACTGAGTTTTCGGTCCGGTGTGTCCCGGGTATAAGTTATAATTGAAATTAGATGTAGTATCAGATTTCAATCGTTGATCGTTGATCGAAGCGGACGTAAATTTTTTTTTAATTTTAAACGTGTGGAGTTGGGAGTTCCTCAAGGTTCAGTACTTGGAACGTTATTATTTCTAATTTATATTAATGATATAATTAATGTATTAAATTTTTGTAAAATTAGACTTTTTGCAGATGATGTACTAATTTATATTGAATCTAACAGTAATAGTTGTTGTAAAAATATTTTTTTTTTGTTTAATCTATAGTTTTTTTTCTATGCTTTGTACTAAAACTGGTCTACAAGACCAACCATTAGTTTATATCTAGTTTTTTTCTTACATACTAAATAACTTTATACTATTAGGTCACCCACTGGTGAGCTAACATTTTATTTTGCTTGATTTTTATATTAATGAGTTTTTCATCTTTATGTTATGTCGTCGAAGGGTTTTTTACGTTTTAATCTTCTTAAGTTGTTTATTGACTGCAGCAATTTTTTGGCTTCAACGTTTTGGTGGTTAATAATTCTGGAGTAATGGTTTTTGGTATAGTTTTTTATTTCGTCTTCGACCATATTGATTTTTAATTCCCTGTGGAGATCCGCATTTCGGATGTACCAAGGAGCAATGACCATATTTCTTAGGATTTTATTTTGGAAACGTTGGATTTTTTGTATGTGGCATTTACTGGCACAACCCCAAATCAGTAGGTAAACAAAGGGGCTTTTGGCTCACCGTTAAGCAAACCCCATAATTTGAGAATGTGCTAATAAAGTGGAATGTGCTAATAAGGTGTCTGATAAGAATTTGTAAAACCGCAGGCTAGCATTAGATAAGAACTGTTTAAAATTTAAAAAAATATATTTTCTAATACTATTTTGCGGTTTACAATTTGTTTTTCTGATGAATATTTTATTTTCATTCAAATAATTTTAGCGAAAATACATAATTTGAGAATGGATTAATGATGTGTATGATAATACTATTTTGTGGTTTTACAAATTGTTTTTCTGTATATTTTATCTTCATTCAAATAATAAGAATGTTTATGTTTTTGCTAAAATTTGTAAGAAGGTAATAAAAGTCATTAGTTAAAAATTGGCTTTTGATTTAATAGATACAATGGTGCTTAATATAAAGGAAATAAAGCAGTTTTTAAATAAATATTATAATTTAATAGAAAATTATCATAAACAAATAATTATTGCATTCATATTAAGATTTCCACACTTCAGTGTTAATTATTATGATTGTCCATGTAATAAAGATCCTTTAAAATGTGATTGTATAATAATGGGTATTAGATATCTTGAAGTCAATCGTATTATATATACATACATATATAATTATGGATTACTATTATAAAATTATCTATAAACTAAAAATAATTTATTAAAACCATGATGCAAGGCATAATAAATTCAGTGCAATTTTAGAAGTACAACTACAAACATTAAAACAAAAATGATGAAATTTTTCTTCTTACTATTAATCTGTTGTTTAATGCTAAACAATTATGGAGATGGTGCAGCTTTAAATATATTTAATGATAATTCAATTCCAGGAGTGGTTGTAGAAAAAAATGGAACAGCAAATTTGGGTTTTGTATTACAGTTACCTAATGAAGATCGAGTTTCAGTTGAATTATTATTCAAATTAATGACTGTTAAAGATTTAGATGCGGCAATTGATGTCTTATTAACAACAAAAGAAACACCTCTAAGAGCAATGGCAACAACAAAAACAACAAATCCAGATTTGGATCCTAATTTTTTTAAAAACCATTACAAATTTGTTTCTGTAGAAGAAGCTATTGAATTATTTAGACAAGATTTAATAAGAAAGGAAGCAGATATAGCCGGATATATTGAAAGTACTAATATTTTTTACAGACATTTTAAGCTAGAATTTGATGAACAAGATAAAGAAATAACTATTCGATGTGCATATGATAGCAATTATATAGAAAAATCACTTAAGATATATTGTAATGAATATCGTGAGTTTGAAAACGAGAGAATTCTCAGCGATGGTGGGATTGAGATTTTCAGAGATCGTGATATAAATTATAAATCAAATGTAGATATTATTAATATTAAGTCCATGAAACAAACTTATCAAATGGCTATTTCCTAAAATTGTGAAATTAAAAATTATAGTAAACATTATTGTTATAAATAAAAAGTGTTTTTTTTTTTTATTTCAAAATCTCAGTTTTATTGATCCAAGAGTTATGTTGATTTGAGAAACCAAGCCATTTTACAAGAACTTTATCACCATTTTTCTTTAAAATTTTTTCTATCAGATACATATCATTATTTTTCACTTTATTTAGTTCTAATTCATAGAAACCACCTCTAATTGGCAACCCTTGAGAATCTTCAAGTAAGTATGTGACAGGATTTGTATTTTGAATTTTTATTATTTTAAATATTTCTGTTGTCCAATTTGGTGTGTAACCTTTTTCAAAAAGATGTTTATATTTACTTATTCGAACATTATCACCAACATTAAATTTCCCATCAACAAATCGTTTTATATGTGAATATACAGTTGAAAGTAAATGTTTTGAATTTTGCTTTTTAACATCACACGGTTTCATTTGTATCGTTCTATGTTTTTTATGATTATATTCATCAATTAGCTTATCTAATATATTAGTCCATCTATAAGAACCATTCATACTAAATTTTTTCCACATCATATTTTTTAAAGTTTTATTAAAACGTTCAACTATTGATGCTTTTAAAGAGCTATATGTGGAATAGTGATTTATACTCTGTTTTTGTATAAGGTCTTGAAACGTTTTATTAAAGAATTCTGTTCCATCATCAGTTTGAAGATTTTTTGGCTTTCTTCCTTTTCTTAATATTGAATACATTGCTTTAGTCACTTCCTTACCAGTTTTGTTTTTAATCGGTACCACCCAGGCAAATTTTGAAAATGTATCGATAACTGTTAAGAGATAGTGATAGTTTTGATTATATTTAGCATATCCCCCCATTTCAACTAAATCAGCTTGCCAAAGATCATCATAACCCTTAATAATAACACGCCGGCGATGAAAGTTTTTTCGAGCTGGTTTATGTAACTCATTAACAACATCACTCTTACTCATTTTGATATAGAATGATTATTTTTAAGGTTTTGTTCTGTCTAATACTTTTATTCAAATATTGGTATGGTACTTATTTTAAAAGGTGTAATTGTACTTGTACTTGTACTAACTATTTTTCCTTCTTCTTCATTTTTTCTTAAATCTGACAATGTTTTAATATGATTAAATATGAAACTTTCAAAACTTTCATATTTCTCTTTTAAATTTCTTTGTTCTTTTTGTAATATATCCAATACATATTTCATCTTTTTTTCAATTGTGTCATCTGTATAGTCTTTTGAAACAGCATCAGTTTTTTTAACTGGTTGATGAAGGTTAACAATTCTTTTATTTTTCAAATCATAATCATTATTTTCAGTCAAAGCAAACCCAATTCCATGAGAGCCTACAGATCCAGGTGGTCCTGCAGGTCCTGGTGGTCCTGGTGGTCCTGGAGGTCCTGCGGGTCCTATGACACCACGTAATTGTTTTCTCTTTGAGTGAGAGTAATCAGTACGACCGAACTTATCGATTGGCATGTTGACAAATGATATGATTTTTTGAAAGTATAAGTTTTTATACTATAATATTAGCTTCTCTTAATTCATCCAAAATAGAAATTATTTCATTGTTATGATTATTATGACCAGCTTCTTGGGAACCTATTAACAAACGTAATCTATTAACTAATTCATTTGGATCATCCCAGTAAACATAGTCAAGTTTTTTGTTAGAAAGATCCATCATAACACCTTTTCCATATTTTTGGCGAGTATCATATTTATGTTCAAATAATTTTCTTATTATGTTTTGATATTTAACACTTCTATTTCCATTCATTTGTTGAGTTGAATTAAATTCTCGTTTATGTGCATTACTTTTACTTAATATATCTTTATATTGTAACAAATCGTCCTGCGTATATTTATTAGAATCAGGATTTTTCATAAATAATAATTCAAATAATCCAATTGTACTATTATATATTTTATTATCAATAATTATCTGATCTTGTTCAATTTCTATATGAGAATTTCCAATTTTCCATTTATTAGAACTTTGATCTAAATATGGACCATAAACTGTATCAAAATTGTTTGGTATATGAGAAGAATTGAATATTTTCATATATTTCATTATTTGATCACCATCTGATATCATGGGTTTATCAGTTGATTGTTGTATAGATGATTGTCTAAATATTTCAGGTGAAGTTATAAAATCTAAACGTTTTGCAACAGATAGTTTAGGAGTAGATGTTTTTAAAGATTGCTCTGAAAATTTATTTGCTTCATTATAATCTATGGGATTAGATGTACTTAAATTTGTTGGTGCAGAGACATCATTGAGAAAAGATAACATGGATTTTTTTTTATTTTTATATTTGAATGTACTGATAGGTTCTGTTTTCAATTTCTTTGGTTTTACTTCAGAGTTTAATGGTTTGTCTGCAATTACTTGTGCAAAGTGTTTCAGAGGTGTTGTAAGGGGTTTAAAAGTTTCTTCTAGTATATTTTGGGCTTCCACATTGTTTGTTTTCAAAGTCAGATATTTTTTTTTTACTGCATCTCTAGTTTTAATAAGTTCCTTCATTATTTTTTCATTCATATTTATTAATTTTAGCCAATTATTTCTATATTGTAAAGCTGATGAGCTGTTAATCTGTAGAGCTGTTAAGCTGTATAGCTGTTAAGATGTAGAGCTGATAAGCTGTTTGGCTATTAAGCTGTTATTTTGAACTAACTTTTCACATCAAACCAATCTATTTTATATGTATTTATTCTCCAATATTACAAAATTGATCAAATCCTTTACGATAACCACCATTTTGTTTTTCACTATCCTTGTCTATAACCAAAAAAATTGTATTTTTCCTTCCAACATTCCATGCATATTTCATGAAATTGATTAAATGACATATCATTGTTAACATGATCATTATAAATATGTTTAAGATTCAAATCATCTTGTTTGAAAATTATTAAAAAGTTTGCATTATCACGAATTAAATGTTTTGGAATATGTGTGTAGGATTGACATAAATAGAAACTATCAATATTATTATGACGACCCATACACAAATAATTTCGTATATTATTTTGTTTATCACATGCAACATCATCAAAAATAAATATAGAATGGGATTTTGCTTCTGTAGGTAGAATCACATCACTGTTGTTAGAATAAGTGTAATAGCCTAAACCTGGTATAGTTGACATAATTTCTTTAAGGAATTCATATTTTGGTTGGTGTAAAGATTTAGAATATATGTAAATATTTTCAAACTTCAACCCATTGGGATGTTCTAATAGACTAAATATAACATTAGTTTTTCCACAATTAGATGGACCCACTATTATTCCTCTTATACTATTAGGTAGTAAGTTTCCATGTTTTTTTATTTTAGATTCCATTCCTTTTATCTTTATGTCAACATTTTTAACTGCTAAAGATTCATGTTGTTTAATGAATTTCATTTTGATAACTACAAATTTTTATTATAGTTAATTAATTTATATGTTTATAATAAAAAACTAACTACTAAGAGACTCATTTATTGTCAATCATAATGATTGAACATAACACAATTCGAAATAGTCAACGTAAAGTTGTTAAAGGAGCAGGTATTCTGAATAAGCTTATAAATAAGTTACCATTTGAATTACATTTACCTGGGGGTTATCAATATTGTGGGCCTGGTACAAAACTAGAAAAAAGATTAGATAGAGGTGATTTGGGGATTAACCCATTGGATGTGGCTTGTAAAGATCATGATATAGCATATTCAAAATTTAATACAACGAAAGAACGACATATTGCTGATAACACATTAGCAGAAAAGGCCTGGCAGCGTGTTGTTTCAAAAGATTCAAACTTATCAGAACGAGTAAACGCTTTTTTAGTAACAAATGCAATGAAGGCTAAAATTAAATTAGGAATGGGGGTAAAAACTTTAGGAAAACGAAAAAAAAATAAAATTAGCAAATCCAAAACAAAACTAAATATATTACAAAAAGCTGTTAAAGAAGCCAAAACTATAATAAAACTACAAAAACCTAGTAATATTCAGGAGGCTATAAAGTTAGCTCTGCATGCTGCAAAAACTATAATTAAGAAAAAATCGATGACAAGTCCTAGAATTATTCCAATACCTAAAGTTGGCGGAGTGATACCATTTCTTGTCCCTCTTTTTGCGGGGCTTTCAGCTCTCGGTGCATTGTCTGGAGGTGTAACTGGTATAGTTAAGGCTGTAAATGATATAAATAGTGCAAAGAAAGATTTAGCAGAAAATAAACGACATAATCAAACAATGGAAAGTATTGCTATTGGTAAAGGTTTATATCTAAAACCATACAAGACAGGTTTGGGCTTATATTTAAACCCACAATCAAAAAACTAATAGACATCCTACCCAACAGACCTTTAAATGAGATTGAATTACACAATTATGCTAAGTATGTTCCACATTTTCGAGGCGTGTTTATGCGAGATACTTTGCCAACAAACCCATTCAAAAATGAATGTGGTATTATCAATTTGGATAACTCATCTGGTTCTGCAACTCATTGGGTAGCATATTATAAAAATAAAAATAATATTATTTATTTTGATAGTTTTGGAAATTTACAACCAGTTATTGAAATTACTAAATACTTAGGTTATAATATAAAGTATAATTATAACTCTTATCAAAGCTTCAATACCATAATATGTGGACACTTATGTTTAGCTTTTTTAAACAACTGTTATGGATTTTAATAATTTAGAACTAGTTTAATTTTCTATAATAAACATAAAATGATTAAAAAGAGCACGTTTTGTTTAAAAAGTTTCATTATAATTTTGTATACAATGTCAATGACACTAACATTCAAGGGAAATAAATCTGTATTAACTGCTGATTATTTCCCACCTTTGGAATTAAATGATGACTATGTTTGTGGTCTTGTAGAATTTGTAGCTTATAATTCTATTCCAAATATTGACATTAATAACAATTTATTTCATATGGGTGATAAAATTTATAAAATACCAGTAGGTTCATATGAAATTGATGATATAGCTTCCTATTTACAAAATGAAATAGATGAATTAACAAACAGCAAGGAAGATCTTCAAATAATTGCCAACAATAATACTATGCAATGTGAAATAATGAGTACACAAAAAGTTAATTTTAATAAAGAAAATTCTGTTGGAAAGCTTCTCGGATTTAGTAAAAAAAATTAATTGCAAATGAATGGCATACATCAGATTTACCTGTAAATATTACAAACATTAACACAATACATGTTCATTGTAATATTATAGAGGGGTCATATATGAATAATAAACCAGTACATACACTACATGAATTTTGTCCAGAAGTTAGTCCGGGTTATAAAATAAATGAAGTTCCAACAAATGTAATCTATTTACCAGTGAATGTTAAACAGGTTAGTTCTATTACATTAAAACTTGTTGATCAAAACAATTCCTTAATAAACTTTAGAGGAGAAACAATAACAATTCGATTACATTTGAAACACCGAAATGCTTCTCTATAATAAATATCCACACAAAACTAAAATAAAGATTAATACATATAAATCCTTGAAACAGTTAGGATCTAAGAAAATTGTTCCTAATCAAAAACTTGCATTATCAAATCAAAAAATTTTGAGGGCACTTGGATTAAAATTAAAATAATAAACATGAGTGAAATATTAGATATTTCTCAAGATATTAACTATGATGAGAGTATTTCAAAAATTGAATATCATAGTTATTCACCATTTCAACAAAATTCTAAAAACAGTGACATAGTTCAAATATTAATACAACATCAGAATCTTAATATTTTACCAAGTGAGAGTTTTTTATATATTGAAGGAGCACTTACGGATGACAAAGGTATAGCTTCAACCACTGCTCGTTTAGTAAATAATGCAATTGCATATCTATTCGATGAAATTCGATATGAAATAAATGGTGTTGAAATTGATAAAACTCGAAAACTAGGATTTACATCAACATTGAAAAACTATATTTCTTTTAACAATGATGATAGTAAAGTGGCATACAATGCAGGATGGGATACTAAAAATGAGCTTAAATTATATAAAGGATTTTTTAATTTTTGTGTACCACTAAAATTTTTATTAGGATTTGCAGAAGATTATAAAAAAATAATAGTTAATGCTAAACATGAGCTTATTTTAACCAGAGCTAGAGATGATAGTAATGCAATTGTAATACAAAAAGAGGATGAAAAGGTTAAAATTGATATCTTTAAAATCCAATGGAGAGTTCCACACATAGTTGTTGCAGATAGTTCAAAGCTGTCATTATTAAAGTTTATTGATAGGGGTATACTAAAAATGAGTTTTCGCAGTTGGGATATGTATGAATATCCAGTTTTACCAAAGACAACAAGTCATGTATGGACTGTAAAAACTACAAATCAAATTGAAAAGCCACGCTACGTAATTTTTGCATTGCAAACAGATAGACAAAACCAATATTTGAAAGATGTTAGCTATTTTGATCATTGTAATATTACTGATTTCAAAGTGTATCTAAATTCAGAAGTTTTTCCATATGAAGACTTGAATATCAATTTTGATAAGGGTCACTATGCTGTCATATATGATATGTATGCAAAATTCCAACAATCTTATTACAATAGAACATATCAACCATTATTATCAAATAAAGATTTTTTAACAAGTGTAATTATAGTCATAGACTGTTCACATCAAAATGAGCTTATTAAAATGGGGCCTGTTGATGTAAGAATAGAGCTTAAAACTTCAAAAAATATTCCAGAAAATACAACAGCTTTTTGCTTATTACTTCATGATAGAATAGTTGAATACAATCCATTGACGAGTGAAGTTAAAAAATTGTCATAACATGAGTGTAATAATAGATTTACAAGGTTTTCGTGGGAAACATAATAAATTCATTTTAAAAGAAATTGTTGTATTAAACAATGAAACACCATTTGGATGTGCACATTTTATTGTAAAATCATCATTTAAATTTCATAAGTTATCTCTTGATCTACAAATACAAAATAGTTGGTTATATCTTAAACATCATGGTATACATTGGGATAAGGGGCTAATCGAATTGGATGATGTAATTAAATATCTGACAACAAATTTAGTAGACAAACATATATATGTGAAAGGAGAAGAAAAAGTACGTTGGATAGATGAATTAACTGGATGTATGCTAAACTATTATATACATAATTTAAATGATTATGGTTGTCCCAACTTGAATATTTTAAAGAATCAGTACCCAAATAGTAGCACATGTTCTCAACATAAAATGTTCTCACCCAACTGTTGTGCTTTACAAAATGTTCACCTTTTAAAAGAATTTATGGAAGGTAAAAACTTTAATTCTGAAAGAGAAAAACAAAACAAAATAATACTAGCTTTTTCACCTTTGTCACATCAATATTTTCAAAATATTTAAATAAAAGTTTTTTTTTATATAAAAATTTGTTTTTTATTTTAATTTTTTAATAATTATTGTTTAATACTATAATGCCCCCAAGATAAAGTATCCGTGGTATTATTAATAAGATATCGTTTATCATCATCATAGCTCAATGCAATCTTATTTTGATTAATGGTGAAAACATTATGTGCTTCTGAAGCTATTCTACATTGATATCTAGAAATTGTACATTTATTCATTAAGCAATGCAAGTAATCATCAAAATTTATAGTTTGCTCTAAAACTGATCGTTTTAAACCTTTTGATTTCTTAAATACATCAATATTATTAACACGTATGCTATACATTTTTGATTTTAAACCAATAAATTCTGTCATTATTTCACCATTATTTTCATCTTTCATCAAACCAGGCACTTTTTTATTTACTAATGGTATGCTAAACTTATTATTATTAGGAAAGTCACTTGTATCAAATTTATCTATATCAGTTTTCATAATTTCATAAATATCAGAACATTTAATTTCATATATTAAAGAATCTGTATCAGTATACAACAATTTAATATTATTATCAAATTTATTTTTTATGTAATCATAGTGAAAGTTAAAGAGATTAGTTTTTGATATATCTAAAATTGACATTCCTATATAAATTGGTTTATTCATTAAGATATGTGCAACCAAATTTTTATTAAATATTGTTCGGCTATGAAAATTTGGCTTTGATATCATATTTTTAGCACCATATCTCCCATACCATTTAGTTAATAATTTTACATCACTTTATTTTCGTACATTTTCTATTGTTTTTCCAAATGCTGCATTATTCATTAACTTATACATATTTTTTTCATGATCATTTGTTGCTTTAGCTCGCATTGATGTATTAAGTTCTATGTATGGTTTTATCCATGCTTTTTGATTAAATTGGAGAATTCGATGAATTCTTTTTAAAACTAATCCATGTTTTAAACATTGTTTCATAGATCTATAGTGTATAATATATCGTGTCTTTGGAAATAATGTTGTCAACAATTTTTCAGTTTTTCCACCTGATGGTACATTATGTATTGGACAGAAGGGTAGATCATTATGATGATCATGAATATTTTGAGGATAATCAACATCAATTTCTAAAATATACCCTATTGCAGACTCATCATCAATTGTAGTAGCATCAAAATTTTTAACTTCATTTTCATTTAACCACTTAAAGTTGTCTGTTGGTAGATACTGTGACATAGCCCAACCATATAAATTATTAACATCGAAATACATTAAATATGTTGACTCTTGATTAGAATCATAATCTTTCATATATTTGTTATTAGCTCTACTATATCTGTTACAGCATTGGCTTACACCTCCTCGTATACCTCTTTCAATAAACAATATCATATCAATATCAGTTAATAACTCCAACTCAATTTTTGTATATTTTAACATTGCATCCCATGTTAAACCTGGTAATGTGTAGTAATTTGCAGGATCCAATTCATATGCAGACATACTGCTATCACGAAAATTTTCAAAAACATCTGCTAACAATAGTACATCAGTTTTTAGATATAAATCTGAATAATGACCTAAATCTCTTATATTAAAAGCTCTCCATATATCTTTTGCATGATTATAACTCTCTTCTGATATTTCTGAATTGTATAATTTACTATAAAATTCCTCTTTTGTAGGTAGTTTAGAATGAAGTAATTTTTCCCAAGAATCAATGAAGTCATATGGAAGCACTCCTTTTCGCATTATCATTGCAAATTCATAGTCATTGAGATGAAACCATTCAGTTTTTGTTATTATTAACTGTTCTTTAGGAAGATATGATACTAATTTATCCAATGATGTTGATAAAAATTTGAATGAATCAATGAATTTAAATTTAATATCACTTCCTTTAATATGTTTTGTGAAAGAAATATAATTTTCTTTTGTTATAGGTAAAAGATTTATTCTCCCTTCGAATGCATTAGCTATTTCAGAAATAATAAAATGAACATCATAACCTGATAAATTATGAAATATTACAGGAATTGTACGCGAATCTATATTTCTTAAATTGCATGAATTATGTGCAGCCCCCCGATATTTTCCTGTTAAATGACAATGATCTTTTACTTTTTCATCACTTATGGAGAAAGATTTTTCACATATGTAACATAATAATGTTGTATGCCACAAATTTTGCTCTATTGTAGTTAAAGGAATCATTGTTTTTATATCATTATATATATTTTCTAGTTCCTCACTAATTTTTTTTAATTGATTAGCAAACCATAATAGACAATTTTTACCTCTATTAAAGTTATAATATGATTTACTATTATCATAGGAACACTTCAAATAATATCCTACACTATAAGCTTCATGTTCCTGATATTTAAAGGTATTTAAATTTGTATTGTTCTTAACAGGTTTTAACAATGATTCCAAATCTGCATATATACAAAATGGTACACGTAGTTTGTAAGCATAATTTTTAAATGAAATCCATTTATTTTCCTCTGTTGGTAATATTATATTTACACCACATTCATTTTTTTGTTCACAATCAATTGTATGAAGTTTCAATAACTCACTAGTATAAAAAAAATGAAGGCATCTATCGCAAATAAATTTACAACTTTTACTTTTAGAAATTTGTCTACTTACTAACCGAGATAGATTTTTTATCCAACAAAAATGGTATTTGTTTTCATTATCATAACTATTACAATCATCTTCATCATTATTATCATCATTATCATTTATGTTTACATAATTATATTCCTCTTGAATCATTAATAAATTAACATGTTGAGTTAACTTATGTTTTGTTATCCATAATGGAACTATTAAAAATTCTTTTTTATATTTTTCCAAAATAAAAACATTGATTGAGATGTTATTTATTTGTTCAAATTTTTTAATCTGTTTTAATGTCATAGGAAATGTTATACCCTCAAAGTTTAAGACTGAACTATAATGAGGGTATTGTGAAGTTCTATAAGGGTTTTTTAATGTTGGTGATGAATAAAGAGCTGAAACAACTGCCCAAGCAAAACATGCATCATCTTGATTTTGAATATTTACACAAGCATGTTTATTTACAATTTGCTTTGGGAGTTGTATATAAGATGATCCATTAAATCTTTCACATTTATTTATATTAATGTTTAAGTTAACAATATTATGCAAAGTCCATCCACTATCTCTCTCTTGAAACTCTTCTAGTTTCAAAAACAGTGGAGTTTTAATATGTGTATTGAAAAAACTATTTAAATCCTCATTTTGCTCAATAATCTGATTTTTAGTATTGAAATATTTTAGTTCGTTAAGAACTTCATCACTTTTTTTAATTACAAATTCTGCACAAAGTATTACATTTACTTTAATTGTAATATGAATTTTTAATATATCTGTAATTTTTTGAATAAAAATTGGTATAGCTGCTTCTAAAAACATTTTAGGATCTTTATATTTAAAGTTGCTGATAACTGCAGTTGTTATTCTACCTCTAAAAGCTGATTCTACTTCACTCCATTTCAAATCCTTAATAGCTGACACACTTCCACTTCCACTTCCAACATGTATTTTATTTTTTATTATTTGTTTATATGTTGTAATTTTAATTATTTTCCCCTCAATATGTTTCTTAGCTCCTATTGTTTTACTCTTCATTAATGATTCTTTTAACACATTTATATGTTTCTCACATATTTCTACCCACTTCACTAGTTTTTCTGTTGGTAATGTTAAATTTAAAACTGATTCAAAACTACTATAAGAATCCATTTTTTTTACTTTTATACACAAACAAGGACAAGTTAAATAAGAGACTGTTAAATAAAATGTAAAACATCAGCTATTTATAAGGAAAAAATACTCCACAAAATCAAAATCAAACCCAAAACCTAAAAACCAAAAACCAAATACCAAAAAAATAAAAAAATAAAAACAAAATTGTAATTATAATTCATATTTTATTTAAAATTTATATTTTAAGACAACTTTTAAATAAAGCATAATTAATGTTTATATCTTTTTATATTGTATTTCATTATTTCTTCATTATGAAATCAATATTGATTGGTGCTATATCAGTATTATTTATTATGAATTGGTATTACAACTTTCCACTTTCAATGAATTTGTTCACAAATTGAACAAATTCCTTAGTATGTACCTTTGCATACCTCTTGGGTATGTATGTTTATGAATAAAAGTGTTTTGCAGTACATGATGACACCAGCTATTTATAAGGAAAAAATATTCCACAAAATTAAAATCAAAACCAAAAACCTAAAAAATCAAAATCCAAATAACAAAAAAATAACAAAAATTGTAAATATAATTCATATTTTATTTTAAAATTTTATATTTTAAGACAACTTTTAAATAAAGCATAATTAATATTTTTATATCTTTTTATATTATATTGTATTTCATAATTTCTTCATTATGAAGTCAATATCGATTGGTGCTATATCAGCATCAAATTTTGGCGTATAAGTATTATTTATTATAAATTGATATTGCAACTTTCCACCTTCAATAAATTTGTTTACAAATTTAACAAATTCTTTAGTATGCACCTTTGCATACCTCTTGGGCATGTATGTATAAAAGTCTTTGCAGTACATGATGACACTTTCACCATCATTTTCGAAGGCAGATTGTGCCTTCACTAGCTTTAATATGCTGTAAAAGAAAAAACAAATTATAAATTTTATATATTAAATATTAATTTATAATACGGTATTTAGTAATACATATATGTACATACTCAAATTTTATACCATATGCCATATTTCTCAATCCCATATAGTTTTTCGTATCCAATGATGTGGTTGCATTGTTTTTCAATGGTTTAATTATTTTATTAAATTCTGTTAGAACTTTTTGAAGTTGCGGTTCCTCATCAACATCCTCATTTTCATGGGTTGACCCCCCAAAATTTAGTCGTCGTACAGCTCTTGGTTTCTGCTTTCTTAAGACAGCCTTCCAGTGTTCATCTTCTGAATCCTCAGCCTCAGGTTCACCCATTTGGTGGAATATTTCTTCACAGTTTAGTGGACTCTGATTCTCCTTATCCATTTCTATTTTTTGTTTTTTTGTTTGTAGGAATGACATTGACTGACTGAATGTTTTTATTCAAACACTATTTTATAATTAATTTAATAATGAAAATTTCATTGATATTTATATGATTTTTTATCAATTTATTTTTTACTATTTGTTTATATTTCAATTTTAATTAACTTTGAGGATGTGAATGTGGTTAATCCAACATGTGAAAAATTTAATATTTAAATTCAAATTTATATTATTTAGAAGTTCTTAAAACCACTTTGTGTCCCATGTAGATTACATTTTTTAAAGTGAAATTTATTTATTTATTTTGATTAAGACTTATTTTAAAAAATAAGCACTGACAACAAAAACAAACTTTTTTATTTTGATAATGTTCGATAATGAATTTTCATTCTGAATTTTTTTAAATTTGTATTATATGTATGAAAAACAAAAAGAATCAATCATTTTAAAATCTGTTGATTGTTTATATAAGAATTTTTACTTGATTTGAAGTTCTTTTTTCTGATAATATAAATATCCTTTTAGTTTAAATTATACTTTCAATCAATTCAGTTTATTGCAGTTTAAATTTAAAATGAATGATAAAGCCAAAGCAGATAAAACCAAAGAGGTTAAATATTGGCTAAAATATGTTAATACTCAAAATTTTAAGACTGATTCAAATAAAAAAGATGAACAAAAGAAGAAGGAATTAGAAAAAACAAATATTCCATATAAACGATTTAAATAAAATGATTTTATAAAAATTGTGAAAAATGTTCAAAAATTTATTATAAATACTTTTTAATAAAAATTAAGATATATAATTTGTTTTATTTAATCCTGAAAATAAAAAAGTGTTTGATTTTGCAAAAGTAAGCAAATGGCACAATCCAGTTTTGAACCTTAGCTGCATGAAATTTTAAATTTCTCTATACTTACTTTTACTTAAACCTAAAAGTTATAGTTCTTTCCACTGAGCCACCATTGCTTACAAAAATATGGTAACATAAACTTTATAAATATATTAATATTATAAAGCACCAAAAGTACAGTGAAGCCTTGGTTATATTAAACCCTTCAATTATATGAATTCTATTGTATTATATCAACTTTAAAAATTTCATTAAATAATTTATATGTGTAATCAGAAATTCACAGTACTATAATTTCATTAAATAATATTTTAATATTCTTATAATTTGAATTAACATAGAATATATAGAAAAACAATTTGTAAAACCACAAAATAGTATTATCATACACATCATTAGTCCATTCTCAAAAAATTATATATTTTCGCTAAAATTATTTGAATGAAAATAAAATATTCATCAGAAAAACAAATTGTAAACCGCAAAATAGTATTAGATAATATATTTTTTTAAATTTTAAACAGTTCTTATCTAATGCTAGCCTGCGGTTTTACAAATTCTTATCAGACACCTTATTAGCACATTCCACTTTATTAGCACATTCTCAAATTATGGGGTTTGCTTAACGGTGAGCCAAAAGCCCCTTTGTTTACCTACTCAAATCTGAATACCATATAGCCATATAGGTTAATATTTTATTTGATAACGATGTTTTAGATTTATGGCCAATTAGCCAGTATAGCTTCCTATATTTTAAGTTCATTTCATTTAATTTTACCTTGATGTGGTCTTTGAATATTAGTTTTTTATCTAATGTAATACCTAGATATTTTACCGATGATGCGATTGGAACGATATTGTTGTTAAAACGAAGTGGAATATTTTGATTAATTTTCTTGTTGGTAAAATTTATGTGTACTGACTTTGCATTATTTATTTTAATCTTCCATTTTTTTGACCAGTTTTGAATACAGTTGCTAGCAGACTGAAGTTTGCTAGTAGTCAAGTCTAATTTTTTATCTGTGGACAGCAATGCTGTGTCGTCAGCAAATGTTGCAGCTACTATCCCATTTGGTATTAGAAGGTCATGAGTGAATAACAGATACAAGAACGGTGCTAGGATGCTACCTTGCGGTACTCCTGCTTTTATCTCCTGCAAGTCTGAGTAATCATCATCGTATCTTATTCTAAATAATCTACCATTCAGATATGAGGAAATAAATGCCACATATTTCACTGGTAGGATATGTTTAAATTTGTCTATAAGCCCTTTATGCCAGACCTTGTCAAAGACCTTGGCAACATCTAGAAACAGAGCCGAGCATATTTCTTTTTCTTCTAAGACTTGTTCGATTACATTCGTGATTCGATGTATTTGGTCGATGGTGGAGTGGTGTTCGCGAAATCCAAATTGGTAATCCGGTATAATTTTTTACTTGTACCAATTTTCTTTAAATTGATTAATAACAGCTTTTCTATTAATTTGGATAACATAGGTAAAAGTGATATCGGTCTATATGAACTGGTATCATTTAGAAGTTTACCCGGTTTTGCCAACATAATGACTTCCGCTATCTTCCATGATTCCGGCATGTGTTTTAGTCTAAAAGAAGCATTTATAATCAATGTAAGTAACGTTATAGCTTTTTTTTGGTAAATTTTTGATTATTTCCGGTGTAATCATGTCAAAACCTGGTGCTTTTTTTTATTTTTAAAGCTATTTTTGATTTCTTTAGCTACATCCTGTGATGAAACTGGGGGAATATCACTTGAGTTTTGTGCCAATTTTGAATTATTTTGATCGTTAGTATTTACGTTAGAATTAGTATTTGGTTTGAAAACTACTTCAAGATATTCTGAAAATGCTTTTTCTTTGTTATTTTTTGCCCATGATCCAGTTTTATTTTTGATAGGTGGGATGTGAGTAATAGATTTATTTATTTATTTTTGTCGCCTTCCACAGCGAGTAATCCGTCTTCTCATCTGGTGTAAGATTTTGGAGATATTAAGCCATATTAGTTTCTTTGAGATTATATATCATACGTTTTAGTTGTTGACACTTTCTATTTAACGTGTTTTTATCTTCGGGGTCTCTAGACGATTGCCATCTCCTTCTGGCTCTTCTTTTTTCTTCTATGAGAAATTTTATTTCTTGGGGATAATTCATTACAATTGTTTTTGATTTAAACTCTTTTGTATTTTTCCAAGCAGCTTTTTGGATGTTATTTGTGAATAATTCTACTTCTTCATCAAGTTGATCGTTGGTTATTAAGGATACATTTAAATTTATCATATTTTCTAGATCCTTCCTGAATCCAACCCAGTCAGTGGAGTTATTTGATAATTTAGGCTTGTTCTGTTTCATTATTATGTCTTCACTAAGGGTAAGTATAATCGCCGAGTGATCTGAGTTTAAATCAAAGTTGTTCTTTATGTTGATATAATTTGATGAGACTTTTCTGGATATGAAGAAGTCCAGTAGATCTGGAATCTTACCCAGGTCAGTTGGCCAATACGTAAGACCTCCAGATGAATGAAATTTACAGTTATGATCGTCTATTGCTGATTTTAGTTCTTTGCCTTTAGTTGTAGTTACTCTACATCCCCATTCCATGTTTTTTGCATTTAGGTCTCCACCTATGATAAATCTTTCTCGTAGTTTTTTCATGATATTTAAGTAATCTGCTTTTTTAAGTTATATCTCGGTGGGATATACACTGCACCTATAGCCAGAGTTTGGTTACCTGAATTTATGTTCACCACAGTGAGTTGACATTCTGGGCTTTGAAGGCTGTTATCCGAATGGTGTTTTATTTTTTCTTTTATGCAGATTGCACTGCCACCCCTTGCTTGGTTATCCGGGTGGATAGTATGGTAGATATTGTACCCTTTTATATTGAAATACATTTGATTTGTCATATGTGTTTCTGATATTAAGCATATATCGATATTTTGGACATTCAAGAACGTCTCTATCTCTTGGACTTTATTTTTTATGCCGTTTGCATTCCAGGTTGCTATCTTTAAAATATTTTTTGACATCATTATAGGTTTTGACGAGAAGTACTAGCTAGGAAGATTCTTTTCCAGTCTATCTAATCTACAAGAAATGTATTTACCAAGTCATAGATATTTGATAATATCGATGACTGGTTTATTTCGTAATTTTCATTTATATTTTTAGGATAATTATTTTTACTTACAGCTTGCGCGTACGACATATCATTTGACATAGGTTGTGAAAAGACATACCTTGAATGGATGTTAGTTTCTTTTTTAGCGTTGATTTTTTCATTTCTTCTTTTTTGAAGTTCTTTTGCTATGGCACAACCCCTATAGTTTGCTGGATGGTCCTTTCCGCAATTTGAACATTTAGGAGGTATGTCTTTATTTTTCGTGCATATAGCAGTTTGGTGGTTCTCTGCACATTTGACGCAAATTGGATTTCTTTGGCAATATTTTTGTGTATGACCGTGTCGTTGGCATTTCTTTTATCGAGGAATTAATTTATTACTTTTAACTGCCTCTATTTTCACCTGCATGTGACATAGGTACTTTATCTCATAAAAATTTTTTATGTTTTTGTTTTTTTTACCTACTTCCAGGTTTTGAATACTGCCGCCCCTCTGGGGACAGACGCAGACCAGGGAGCCGCCCAATATGGGACAGACGCTTCTGGATTTTGAGTGGCACTCAAATTCTTAGCCAGATAATCATATCTGTTGCCCAGGGGCCACCCCATGGAGGTGAATTGAGCACTTGACGGCAGCCAATCCAGTTACTGTGCTGGAAAGTTCAAAGACAACTGACGATCAGCACTTACCCTGCTGACATGCACGCCCAAGACCCCATGTTGTAAAAATATGATTGAAACGAACTTAGAAAATCTTAATAGGTGGCTTAAAGCAAATAAATTAAAATTAAATATAAATAAAACAAAATTTATGATTATAAATGGGAAAGACTATAGTGATACAATAAATATTGATAATGAGCAAATAGAAGAAAATAAAATATCAGTGAAATAAAATGTCTCGGGGTAATAATAGACAATAAAATTAAATTTAAAAAACATATAGAATATATTTGTAAAAAAATTAATAAAAAAGTATCATTTTTTAAAATAATTAGAAATAAATTATCGAGTATTAGTGCAATAAACATTTATAACACTATTAATAAGCCTCATTTTGAATATTGCGCAACAATTCTATATTTGAGTACGAAAGCAGACATAGAAAAGTTACAAAAATTACAAAATATGGCTATGCGTGCAATATTAAAAGTAAATTGATTAACATCAATTAAGTGGATGTTAGACACCTTGAAGTGGATGAACATTCAGCAGAGAATTGAACTAAATGTTATGTTATTTGTTTTTAAATTGAAATATGGAAATTTGCCAAATTATTTAAAAGATATTATAAATTTTGTTGAAAACATGCAGCCGTATTATTTAATATAAATAAGAAATGCGGATGTTAATATTAGAATTAGAAATTTTAAAAAAACCAGTACAAATAATTCATTGATATGTAAAGGATTTCAAAAATTTAACTCTTTGCCTTTAAGAATAAAGAAACAATTTAATAAAAAAAATTTTAAAAAAGAATGTATAAAATATATTAAATTAGAATCTAAGAAAAAAAAAATATTTAAATTAAATTGTTAAAATGAAATGTATTTATTTAAAAAGTATTATATATATATATACTAATAAATTATTATTATTATTATTATTATTATTATTATGTAGTATTGTTGCTCGGGTTAATAAAATTAATTTGAGGATCATTGAGATTACCAGAAATTTATCATAAAGATTCAACAAAATATTAAATATTAGTAACTATATTATTTAGATGCTGGAAATAATTAATCTTAATAACCGGGTGACCTTCACATTTTCGCATTAGAATTGAAGAATTTCTTATCCACAGATATGGAAAATGATAATCTACCTTAAATTTCTTTTCTGCATTAAACAACGAACTAGTGTAAGAAGTTAAACTATCATTTATGAAGATTTTACTGCAAACAAACTCATCACTAAAAATTCCTGCATTTATTAGGTTTTTATTAGCAAACTTGTTGTTCATTATTTTTAGTTTGCAATCATATGAAAAAATTTTTGCACAAATAATATTAGAATATGAAACTGGTTTTTCTTTAATATTAAAATTAATATTATCAGATGTTTTATTGTTCGTATTATTATTTGAGACAGTTTTAATTTGTTTATTATACCAAAGTCCCTTTTTTAATATAACAAACTATCTATCTTCTTGATAGATGATTCTGTTAAACCATTTGAACAAATTTTCAAAACTTTGCCAATAGAATTTGCATTGGTAATATCTGGTACACCAACAATTTCAATAAATTTTCTCCTTTTGTTCTGCTGCAATCCTGCAATAAATTAACTTTTTTCTCTAAATCAGAAATGTTGCATTGAAGAGCTAATTTATCTTCCTGAAGTTCTTTAATTAAAATTATTATTAGTACTTTGTACTATACCTTCATTACTAATGTTGTGAATAATATTTACATTAGAATAAGAAGCACTTTGTGAAAGAAATTTTCTTCGAAGAGCACTGCAATGATCACATCTAACTTCTCTTTTGCTTCTTAACATAACTGCTGATTCCAACGAACTATATGATATAGAAGGCTTAAGAGGTTAGAATTCGTGTTCCAACATCTGACAGTGACGCTGGGGTAAAATGACAGTTGGCGGATATAAATTTAACAATTAAGCCATGTACTATTTGGTGTAATAATGAAAGTCGTGACGTCACTCTTTATTCTCAAATTTTTTATTGTATAATTTATCATTTTTATTGCATAATTTATTTATTTATTTATAATTTATAATTAATTATAATTTCAATAATATTTAATTTGTTCTTAGAAAGCAATAAAAAATTTGACAAGATTTTTATGAATGACGTCACGACTTCTATTTTTACACCAAATAGTACATGGCTTAATTATTAAATTTATATCCGCCAACTGTCATTTTACCCCAGCGTCCCTGTCAGATGTTGGTACCAATCATTTATATGAAAACATAACCTTTTTAGGCTTCTATATTATATAGTTCGTTGGCTGATTCACAATGAAAAAAGATGCGCAAAGCAACGGAACGCAAATCAAAGTTAAAAAGTTGAGCTATATGAAAACAATACTTCTGTTCACAATGAAGAGAGAGAGAGCAGACGCGACGCGTAACAAAGCAAAAGTTGGCCAATTTTCAACTCTTACGATAACGCGAGTAATTGACAAATAATAATAAAAATATTTCTCATTCTCAAAAGTATTTGTGGAAAACTGGATAGAAGAAATTTAATTTAAAAAAAATAGTTTAAAAAAATTATTAATATTTGTAAATTAAATATACCAATTCTAGTAGTATTTAATACTACATATTAATATGTTTTTTTTTAATTTAATTATTTTTTTGTGGAAAAAATGGACAAATGGACAATTGACTGAAATAAATCAAAATCTAAAGTTATTTAACGCTGGAAATACTGTTGTAATATTAATTTATTACAATCATAATAATTCTTTCTTTTATTTTTTTTTATCTCACCTTTAACTTTTATCTCCTACAAATGTTAAATAAAACGATCTTTAGTTTAGTTTTATATTATTACTTTATTTAAAAATTAACTTTTATTATTTATAAAATTTTCGTTTTATTTGTTATGTATTATAAATTATTTAAATTCACAGTTGTCTTTATTTAAAATTGGGTTATTTAACTGTTTGTTTGACAAGATTAACTATATATTTTTATGTTTAATCTATTAATTAATCTTTTTAATTTAACTATGGATTAACTTTTTTACTATTTCAATTATTTTTTTTAAATATAAAACTGTCTTTTTTTATTCAATTTATCATTTTAATTTAAAATACCACCATAAATTTCAAACACGGATCGACTGACTGTTTAAATAATTTTTATTTTTACGATTTTCCAAATGGAACTTTAACCGATCAACTGACAAATTTTCATTTTTCTGTCTATTTTATTTTGTTGGAGAGCTTTTTTGGTTTTCCAAAATCTTTCCAATAATTTTTTGTTCGATTGGTTAATTAATTTTACGCGTTGTCAGCACAGAGAATTTATTATTTATTGAATTAAATAATTTCTCTGTGCACGAGCAACGCGTAATTTGAAACTTTTGTTTTTCTTTAATTAATTTAATAATTTTATTAATTTGAAATTTATTGATTTCCGTTGTGAATTGAAGCACAGGGTGCCTCAATTCACAACACCTTCCCTCTTAGAAAAAATATAAGGGTCGAAGATTTTCTTCGACTCTTATATTTTAAAATTAATTATATATATATTTTTATATATTTTTTTTTTACTTTATAAAAACATGTATTGTATATTTTTACTATATATTTGTTAAAAAATTTGTGTATTTGTATATTTTTATTTCTTTTATAAACATAAAAAAAATTTTTTATTTCCTTTTTATATATGTATATATTTTTTTTTTTTTTTAAACATTTTTTTTTTTTATATTTTATATATTTTGTCTAAATATTTTATATTCTTATATATATTTTTTTTTTTTTATTTTACATTTACTATATATTTTATTTTAAAAAGTAATTCTTTTGTTTCATTAAAAACTTTTATATATAAAAATCCTTTCGTTTTATTTTATTAATAAAAATTAAGTTAATAAAGTTTTATATAAAATTATACAATCATATTTATGCATATATATTTTTTATAATTATATTTATGCATATATATTTTATTATAAATTTATTTTATTTTTAGTAAAATTTATGACAAAAAAAAAATGCATATATATATTAAAATTTAAGAAAAGGAATAGGAATTTAAGGAATAAGGATAAGATTTTTTTTTTTTATTTATCCCTATTATTTGTTTTTGAGCGTTCACGCTCCCCTTCCTATTTTATTCAAAATATTTTATTTATTTTTTTTTTTTTTTAACTTAATTACCCTGTTGTTTTTTATTTAATAATGCTTACTAATACATAATTATAATATAAAAGGTAAAAATTTAGTTTAATTAATTAATTATGTCTGATAACGGCAGTGTAACAAGTTTAGCTTCGGCCGTGGTCTTTCCTAGAAATAAGGAAAATATAAAACCTCGAAAGGTAAATTAGAGAAAAGAAAACAGGGATTTAGTCTTTAGTTATAGAAGTGGCTTATATAAAAAATTCCTTAATCCTTCCATCTTTTTAATCTATTATTATGTACATTTCTAACTTTTTTGTTAATTTTAATTAAGGAGTTTACTTGATCCGAACCTACCACCTCATATGGTCCTAACCAATTTTCGCTCAATTTGTGAATCTTTGCTGGATTCAATAATAATACCTTATCACCTATTTCGAATTTTTCTACCTTTTCATTTTTGTCATAATAAATTTTCGATTTAACTTTGTTTAAATTTAGATTTGTTCTCGCTATTTCATGTACTCGTTGCATTCTTGCTTTCATTGATAAACAAAAATCATCAAAATTATATAAAGGTTCAGGTTGCCTTTTAAGACTACTAGGTAAAGGCTCCGAAAAACCATACAATGCAAATAAAGGTGAGAACTTTGTACCTATGTGTGGAGTGTGATTGTGTACGAAAGTTGCTTCAGCTACCCAATCATCCCAAGTTTGAGGATTTTCATTTACAAATATTTTTAAATATTCAACTAGTGGTCCATGTCGACGTTCTAGCGAACCATTAGTTTGTGGATGATATGCAGTAGTCTGAATCTTTTTTATTTTTAGTATTTTGCATAATTGTTGAAGTAGTTTACTAGTGAAATTGGTACCTTGATCCGTCAATAATTCTTTAGGAATTAGTGCATATTTTAAAATTATTTTAGTATAAAATACTTCAGCCACCGTTTCTGCTTCTTGATTTGAAATAGGAATACCATCCAATATTTTCGTTAAATCATCCTGAAATGTTAATATATATTTGTTCCCTTTTAGAGTTATAGGAAAAGGTCCTACTATGTCCATATATACACGATCAAATGGTTTTAAAGCTGTCCTTGTCAGAATCATTGGCATCTTTGTGATCCGACCTCTTTTATTTTTCTGACATTTGGGGCATTTTTTAATGTAATTGTATATATCTGCTAACATTTTCTTCCAAAAATAAAATTGTTTTATCCTTAAATACGTTTTTGTGATTCCAGCATGACCTCCTAAAGGGGAGTCATGATATTCCTTTAAAACAGCTAGTATTTCTTCTCTGTTGTTTAACATTATTTTTTCGGTATTTTCTGGTATTAATTCTTGTTCCTCATTCAAAGTTTCATCCATTTTGTCAATTTCCATTGTTTTGTCCAACTTTATATTTTCTTCTTTTGTATTTAAAATTTCTATTTCTTTTTGTCGAGTTTTTGCCCTCGTTATAGCAAATGTCTTTGTTACTTCGTTATTCTCCTCTTCTGGAATTCTACTTAAAGCATCGGCATTAGTATTTAATTTACCTGGTTTGTATAATATTTTAAAATTATATTCTGCTAATCTCGTTTTCCATCTATTTATTTTTCCTTCGGGGTCTTTTTTCTTGTATTCACTGATAAGTGGCTTATGATCAGTATAGATGTTAAACTCCTTTCCTAATAAATAGCATCTAAAGTTTGTTATTGCCCAATAAACCGCCAACATCTCCTTATTTATTGTAGCATAATTTCTTTCTGCTTTATTTAACACCCTGCTTGCATATGCTATTGGTAAATCCTTTCCTACCTCCCCTTGCGACAAAACTGCTCCTAGCGCATAGTTACTGGCGTCAGTAGTTAATAAAAACGGTTTTGTAAAATCAGGATAACTTAATATAGGTGGTGACGTTAACAACTTTTTTATTTCCTCAAACGCCTTCTGATGTATCTCTGTCCATTCGTATTTTTTATTTTTTGATGCCATTTGATACAATGGTTCACCCTTTTCCGCTAAAAATGGCATACTTGCACGATAATAGTTTACCAGCCCCAAAAACGATTGTAATTGTTTTGTTGTTTTAGGTACTGGGTGTTCAGCAACACACTTTGTTTTTTCTGGATTCGGTAATATTCCGTCCGTTGTAATTCTATAACCTAAATAAATAACTTCCTTCTTGAGAAATTTACATTTTTCTGGCTGAAGCTTCAAGTTATTTTCCCTTAATCTGTCAAATACTGCTCTAAGTTTTTCGTCATGATCCTTTAAAGTTCTTCCATAGATAACAATGTCATCTAAATATACAAAACACTTAAAACCTTGTAAACCGGATAAAATGTGGTTCATTAATCGCTGAAATGTTGCTGGTGCACCTGATAAGCCAAAAGGCATTCGTTTAAATTCGTAATGTCCGAAAATAGTGCTGAAAGCCGTTTTTTCTCTGTCTTCGGGGTCTACTGCTACTTGATGGTATCCACTTGCTAGATCCAATGTTGAAAAATACACAGATCCTCCTAATTGATCTATTATGTCTGCTATCCTTGGTAGGGGGAAAGCGTCTCCCAATGTCACCTCATTAATTTTCCTAAAATCTACTACCACTCTGTATCTTTTTTCTCCCTCCGGTCCAGCCTTTTTTGGAACAACCAGTAAAGGTGAATTCCAAGGACTCCGACTTGGTTGTATTATTTCTTCTTCTAATAAATTTTTTATTTCTTCATTAATCACCCTTTTGTGACATTCCGCTAATCTGTACTGCCTGCTATTGATTGGGATTTGTTCCGGGGTCGTTCTTATTTTGTGTGTGATAACATCAGTATGAGTTAATCTATCTCCTGGTAAATGAAAAATGTCATTACATTCTTCACAAATTTTATTTATTGTATCTTGTTCTTCTGTTGTTAATGTTGAATTCTTTTTTAAAATTTTCTTCAGAGATTCAATTCTCTCTTTAACAGCTTTATTTTCTGTTTCGTCTTCCAGATAATTGATACAGTTGCCTTCTTCAAATAATCGAAATATATCCGCCAATGGTGTATCCTTGCGTCTCCCTCGGGGTTTTTTTTCTTTTTTGCTTTTAATCTCATGAGTCTTTAGGGGTCCATTTTTTTTATACTCAGAAGTTTCATTTTTTAGGGGTCTTATATGAAAATTTTCTATAGGAGTCAATTTAAGTTTTATATCCTCAATTTTTATTTCTTCATTACTTACGTTGGCTATACATACCTTTACCGTATTATTTTTTGCTTCAACCAAACAATTTCCTAATAATACACCTGGTTTTAGTTGTTGTGCTTTACAAAAAAATTCTCCCACTTCTGTTGTAGGTAAACTTATTAATTTTTCCATACGCGCCGGAATCCATATTTCTCCATTTTTTCTCATTACATTTTTTACATTAACGTTATCCATTATAATCTTTTCTTCATTTAAAATATTTCCTGTTTCAATTTTTTCTTCATAAATTTCTCCAACATTTATTTTATTATTTAAATCACTATCACTAACTTCCACTGAATCATCTGTGATTTCAGCATTAACTAATATAATTTCATCATTTATTTCTTCTTTTATTTCAACAATTTTTTCAACATTTTCTTCAGTAATGTTAAAAAATTCGTTTTTCTTAATCACTTTCTCTTCTTCTTCTTTTACCTTGGATTTATCTTCGTCTAATAAGATTTCATCCTTATTTTTATAAAACTTACTTTTTATGTTGTCGAAAATTCCCTGAATTTCTTTTATTTTAACTTGATCTAATTGTTTAAATGGATTCTCGATGTAATGCGAATTTATTATACCTATTTTATTTTTCCTTATAAATGGAATACAGAATTCTGTTGTATTATTTTCCGTTTTTGGAAAATGAAGTTTTTGTTCTGGTCCTAAAATATTACAATTTGAAGATAAAAAATTATTTCCTAAAATACCATCAACAGGTAAATTTATGTCATTATCTGTGACTTGAAATTTGCAATCGAAATTATTTCCTAATAAAAATTTTCCTTCACAGGAACCTATAGTGGAGCTTACATCTTTTGTTATTGTACTTAAATTTGTTTTATCATTTGTTAGTATAGGTGTTCCTTCTTTTAAAGTTGTATTTTTAATCAAACTAACTTGTGCTCCCGTATCTACCAATAATTTAATTTTATCTTTTTTAGCTATATCTAATGATAATTGAACTATGGGCTCCTGTAGGGTGGTTTCTTCGCCCTTTTGGAGGAATGAGCTGGGCTTCTTTAGTTCACTCCATCCTCGTTTCCCGATTCCAACGCTTTTTTAGATTCATATGCTTGACGTGCTTCGCAATGCACGATTTTATGACCTTTTCGTGCACACCAGTCACATCGATTTTCAGCTATATTTTCGCTGTCTAATGTAAGTATTCTCTGATTTGGTGTATTGACATTTCCTGATCGCAATTTGAAACAATGAGTGGAAGTATGTCCATTCATTCCGCAGTGTGTGCATCGTAGAACTGAAGGATTTGCATTTTGTGGTGCTTCCCAAGTACATTCTCTACTAATATGTCCCGGTTTACCACACTTGAAACATTTAATTGTCGTAGTTGCAGATGTTCCTTTAAATGGCACTTTGTTGTTACCATTATTATTATTACCATTATTATTGTTCTTATTGTTATTATTATTATTGTAATTATTATTATAATTACTTGTATTATTTACATTGTTGTTTGGAAAATTATTACCACTAACCATATTGTAATTTCTGTTAGGGGTCTTATTGTTATTTTGAAAATTATTATTGCTATTACTGTTTGAGAATTGTTTATTATTATTATTATAATTATTATTATTTGTAAATTGCGCATTATTGTTGTTGTATTTAAAATTCCCTGTTGTTCCCCGGAAATAATTATTATTACTATTATTTCTAAAATTGTTTCCATGATTTAACCGGTTATTATTTGGTTGTTGCCCATGTCCGCCATTTTCATTTAGTTTTTTCATCATAGTGGTTAATAAATTCATCATTTGGTCCCCTTGATTATTACTACTATTTTTATCCGAACTCCCTATATTTCCTAAGTTCCTTGTTTCATTCAAGTACTGTCGAGCCGCTCCTATGGACACTCTTAAGTTTTCGGGGTTTTTAAAGATTAAATATTGTTTCAATTCCGATGAACGCAGTCCTCCTAAAAATATTCTTTTTGCGGTTATTTCCATTTCGTTTATTAAGGCTCGTCCCTCGTTTTGATATCTTTCATTGACTCTATTTTTATATGCCGCCAATTTTTCTGCTATTCTTTCCCCAAATAATTCCACTGATTCGTTTTCGTATTGGTACATTCCCATCATTTCTGATGCTAATGTAGCCATATCTTTACTCTCTATGAAACGATTACGTAAAATATCTTTATATTGGTTAAAGTTTTCAACGTTGGCATGTATTCATCTCGAGGTGCAATTGGTGGTGGTGGTGGAATAGGGGTCGAGTTTAATCCTGATGGTCCCGGTTTATTTATTGTTCTATTTGTATTATTTACTTTTTGGAAATTAAAATAATGGGGGTCGTTTATTGGATTCATTTTGTCACATTTTTTTTTTGAATTTTAGTAATTTTTTTTATTTTAGGGGTCATTTCTCATAAAAATTTCTGTGGAAAAATATATTTTAGGTCGAAAAAAAAAATTTTATTTGTTTTTTGCTACAAATTATTTTTATTTAATTTATTCATTTAAAATTTTATTTATTTCAACGTAAATCATGTAAAATAAAATTTATTTAAGATAAATACTCCTTTATATTTATTTTATTTTTATTTTTCTCATTCCCTAAAAGTATGCAATAATAAAAAATTTTGTTTCTCAAACAAACTGTAAATCAATAGGAAATATAAGTTTTCCAACTCCTAGAATTATGCAAAAAAAATTTTATTCATTTCCAAAAAAAATTTTTGTTTTAAAAATGTTCATAGTATGATCCTTAAATGATTTTACAAAAAAAACGCGCTTTGCTCTAATGAAACTTACGTACGTCATTTAAAATATTAATATTAATATCAATTTAAGTTGACAATAATATTTTATATAAAAATGAACAAACGTAAATTGAAAATATATATATATATCATTTTATATATATGTATATATAATTTTCGTCATTACGAACAAAAAATAATGAATGAAATTTTAATATAAAATGAAAGTATAGGGTAACGAAAAAAAATGTTGGTTATTAAAACCAATTTTTATTAAAAAATTTTTAACACTTATGAAAAAAAATTTTTTTTATTAAGTTCTTTATTTTTACACAGCCCTGTGTCAACTTAGTGCACAATTTTATTCTGCACTTTCTGTATACAGTTTTGTGTTAAATTAAATAAACTTAACCTTTTACACCGTAATTAGTTTGGTTACCCTATTTTGATGTCGATTTTACTTTGATAATAATACACTTCTATGTATATTATATTTCACGTAAACAAAACTTTATTATAAATTTTTTAAATTCAAATTGATCAAAAACGCACAATTTGCAATTTATACTTGGAGAATAAAAAAAAACTTTTATGTACACAAATAAAAATATAATATGTGATAATAATGTTTAATAATTTATCATTTTTCATTGTATAGGTATAAAACTTTTACTTATTATTTTTTATATACCTATGTATGTGTACCCCAATCTTATTTATTATATACCTATTTTATTTTAAAATTTTATTGAAGAGAGAAAAATTGAAATTAGGTTAACTATTAGGATAGGTTAAGGTTTTTGGAAGTATATAAGAAAAAAATATCATTTTTTTTGTATATGTATATTTATACATATATTATTTTAGGGGTTTTTTTATATATGCATTTTATTTTATTTGGACTTTGTATATAAAGATTTTTTTTTTTGATTCACTAGGAATTTAAAAAAAAGGATTTTTTTATATATATATTTTTATAATTTCGTTAAGGATTTTATATATTTATTATTTTATATATATATTTTTTTTTTTAATTAAAAATTTTAATTTTATTTTTTGGCCAATTTTTTTTTAGATTTTTTTTTTGTTTTAATACCTTTTCTACTTTAAATCAATAAAAGGTAAATCCAAATTTAACAATTTTACATTTATACTTTAATAATTTTAATGAATCTAATACAAAAAATTAATTAAATCAATTTTAACATTATTTTTCTTTTATTTTTTATTTATTCGAATAATTTGTTATTTCAACCAAAATTTTAACAAATTTAAATTTAATCAATTTTCTATAAATTTTACTTTAATAATTTAATTTCATATTTTAATTAATTTAATTTTTTATATTTGTCAATTTTAATTTAATAATTAGCCAAAAAATAAATTTTATTATTCTCCATTATTAAAACAATTAGATTTGGAGTAATAATAATTATAAAAAATAATGAAGATCCGTATCTTCCTAATTTATTACACATTTTTGTAATTTTTTATTAAAGATATTACAAATATAATTTTGTATATATGATAAATTATTGGACTTTAAATATTTTAATATGTATAATTACAAAACTTACAACTTTTACTTAATTTTTTTTTTAAAAAAAATTTATTTGCCTCTTCTGCTCTTTACAGCTTCTTGTAATTATCTGCTTCAACTGCTTCAATTTTTTTTTTTTTTGCTTCCACTTTTATATATTTTTTTTTTTTTTTACTGCTTCAATCACCTTTATTTTTGTTAACAAAAAATTTTTTTTGTATTTTTGTATTTTGTATTAGAAAAAATTTGTTAAATTTTATATTATATATATTTTTTATTTATGTTAAATCTGCTTCTATTAAAATTCTACCACTGTTTTAAAAATTTGTTTTTTTTTTATAAGATGCTTATTTTTTTTTTTTTTTAAATTATAATAATTTTATAGATTTTATTTAGTGTTAAAATTATTATTTTTTTTTTTTTTATTTTTAGTTAATGTCCACTATTTTATTTTACGATAGTTTTTTTTCTCTTTTTATTTAGTTTTAATCTCCCGTTTTACCTTTACACAAATTCTTTTGGATGAGAAACGTACTTCTCATCCTGTCCGCAGCGCCAATGTTGTAATATTAATTTATTACAATCATAATAATTCTTTCTTTTATTTTTTTTTTATCTCACCTTTAACTTTTATCTCCTACAAATGTTAAATAAAACGATCTTTAGTTTAGTTTTATATTATTACTTTATTTAAAAATTAACTTTTATTATTTATAAAATTTTCGTTTTATTTGTTATGTATTATAAATTATTTAAATTCACAATTGTCTTTATTTAAAATTGGGTTATTTAACTGTTTGTTTGACAAGATTAACTATATATTTTTATGTTTAATCTATTAATTAATCTTTTTAATTTAACTATGGATTAACTTTTTTACTATTTCAATTATTTTTTTTAAATATAAAACTGTCTTTTTTTATTCAAACAATTTATCATTTTAATTTAAAATACCACCATAAATTTCAAACACGGATCGACTGACTGTTTAAATAATTTTTATTTTTACGATTTTCCAAATGGAACTTTAACCGATCAACTGACAAATTTTCATTTTTCTGTCTATTTTATTTTGTTGGAGAGCTTTTTTGGTTTTCCAAAATCTTTCCAATAATTTTTTGGAAAACCAATCAGCTTCTCCAACAAAATAATTTAAATTAATTTTAATTCGATTGGTTAATTAATTTTACGCGTTGTCAGCACAGAGAAATTATTATTTATTGAATTAAATAATTTCTCTGTGCACGAGCAACGCGTAATTTGAAACTTTTGTTTTTCTTTAATTAATTTAATAATTTTATTAATTTAAAATTTATTGATTTCCGTTGTGAATTGAAGCACAGGGTGCCTCAATTCACAACAATACCAACACATTGTGAATTGAAAAATTATTATACCATCGCTTTGCTTTGCGCTTGCTTTGATTTACGTTGTGGGTATTACATTCTGATTCAGCTATAAAGTCTATATGACTTTATTTTAAGGGTCGAGGAGCGTCACAAAAAAAGCCCGAATCGGGACGTCACGTCATACCAATGTTTTTTTCTGATAAAGAGCTTTTATATTTTTTGTGTGTATGCGTTTGTAATACATTATTTGATGTTTTTATAGGAATGCGGCGTTGCCATATATTGTATATGTTATTGTTATTAGATATGTGTGATGATAAAATTATCCAACAAATTTTGATTTTTGGAAACGAGTTGATAATAATATAATGTAATATATCTATTATTGCTTGACCATATATTTATGGGTAACGAATTCATTTTACTTTCCCTTTATTGAATTTACAATTATTTTATATAATATAATATGTATATAGTATATAATATTATCGGATCAGATATTGTAATATTATATACTAAATAGTTATACTTATATATAATATAAAATTAAAATATAATATATATATATATAGATATCATTCAATTATACATATATATATATTTATTTTATATATACATATTATATAAAATAATTGTAGATTCTATAAAGGGAAAGTAAAATGAATTACGTTACCCGTAAAACAATTATGACTTTGTGTCTGATTAAAGACTGACTTGTGCCTGGGGCCTACGCAAAATTGTGTAGCACTGTGCCTGACCGGTGTTCTACAAATGAACGAACATCTGTCAGTAAACGCCTTGGCACAAAGCTACTCATAATTAGACACATTTAGGGCACGAAGTGCAACTAATGTGGTACACATAGTACAACTATTGTATTACACAAAAGTACAACTATTGTATAGCACAAAAGTGGAATTATTGTATTACACAAAAGTGCAACTATTGTATTAGACAAAAGTGCAGTTATTGTATTACACAAAAGTGCAACTATTGTATTACACAAAACTGTAACTCTTCTGGTACACAAAATGGCAGCTCATCTGGGTCACAAAGTTCCACTCAAGTGCTATGAAAAAGTACAGCTCATTTGCTACACTTTGCTATCTTGTTAAAATTCTATATTATATAAGAATAAAATACAGATTTAAAAAAATTTATAGTTCAAAGACTTTTATTGAAAAATACTTATTATATCTAATATCCACATTAAAAAAGTTTGAGGTTGGTTGTTAAATTATAAATAACAATTGAACATTATAAAAAGTTGTTAATAGTTCTATATTATGTTTACAAATTCCTAGTTGATATTTAATAGATGATTTTTAATTAATATTTAATTAAATAATTAATTACAAATTGAAATTACATAATACACATAATTAAAATTTAAATTAATAGTTTTTAATATGAACTAAATTAATGTTTAAAATATAATTTCAAATCCAATCATCATACAAATACTATAATATATGACATAAACATTGCGATTCTGTTGCTATGACTTTTTAATAGTCATAACTTCTTATGACTTTTTTCTTATGACTGAGCTTATGACTAATGCCGAAATCAGTATTCTGAAACACCAGTCATAGCTTTTAATTTTTTAATGGTTGTGGTATATGGTTGTGACTCTCCAAAGCTGTGTAGACTTGTAATTTACTGTTTACTTGTCGTTTTATTTTTTAAATTTGAAATTTGCAGTGTGCCGATATAAAAGAAATCGATATAAATGAAATTGATATAAAAGAAATTTTATTCTTTTTTTTGGATTTAATTCGATTTGGTGAGTTTTTTTTACTATTTCGATGTTTCACTTAGGAACTTATCTTTTAGACAATGGAAAAATTTAAATAATAATTAAATTATTATTATTAAATTAAATTATTAAATTTAAATAATTTTTAAATTATTTTATTATGTAAATTACTTTTTTTCCTATTCACTAATAATAAACTCCAAGAATGTAGCCAGAATATCCATCGCACTTTAAAATGTTATGTTATTTATATTTACCAAACTGTCAAATATGTTATGATTCTCTTAAGACCTAATAAATACTTGATCATAGCTATGACTATTTGTTATGACTAGTCATAGTTAAGACTGTACCCAGAATACCAAAAAAAAAATTTCCAGTCATAACTATGACTATTGTAGAGTTATGACTGTCATAGCGCCTTGTGACTGGCAGCAGAATCGCACAGAAAGTGTCATATAAATGATCAGTTCATTAACATTCGAGGATAAATGAAAGTCAATAATTTTTATAATATTTTAATTAATAATTTTCTTAAAAATGTCTATAATTTTTTGAAAATTTGATATTTATATTAACTACAATATTTTTATATAATTTATTGAAAATTTGGTATAATACATTATTACAACAAAAATTTTCGATCCACTATTTAACAAATTTGAAATGTTGTTCTTTTTCTTTTACTTATTTTTATTATATTGTTATATAATATTATATTTAATATTATTTATGAGATTTAAAATAAAGTTTCACACGGTTCAAACAAATATATTGTCGAATAAACGCTTATTCGACAATTCACACAGTCAAAATGTAACATAATTACAATAAATGATTTTTCGTTAGAAAAATCTAAAATAACATAAATTATAAATCTCATGTTCAAAATAAAGCTTAATGACAATTCACAAATTATGTGAAATATGAATCTCCTAAAATCAACTGCATTTTTCGTTTCTTTTAATAGTACAATTAAATTTAAATTTTTTAATTAAGTTTTTAGTTTTAAGCAAGACACTGTAATTGTAACATCAAATCTTTCGCATAAATAAAATCGCTTCCGAAAAAATAAATATTGTTAATATTTCTATAAGACATGTAACTATTATATTTGTGCCGGTGTATATGAAAGTGGTCTAAGTCATATATTTTGCGTTTCGAGATATTTAAAGATTTGTGTTTGGATAAATTGAAAAATACATACGATTTTGATAAACGAAACAAAGTCAAGTCAAAAACAAAGTCAAGTTAACGGTTCGCTTTCTACGCAATCTTTATGATTGTGCATCAGATCACAATATTAGAGTATTCTTTACGCAAAATAAGCAAAAAATGATTTTTTTTGGATTCTTGACTTAGACCACTTTCATAATCACCGGCACATTTATATTATAAATAAAATTTTATATATGTATAGAAACTTTTAATCTAGGATTTCGAAAAAAAAAGGTTTTCTTTATCTTTAAGGTTTATAGTGTGGTATACTATATTTATAGAAATTACAAAATCTAGTTAATTATATTTAAAAAGAAAATAAAGTAGTATTTCAAAATTGTTTAACTTTTAAGCTCTTTGAAAAAAAATTTAAATTTCATATTAAATGCAATTAATTCATAATAATAAATTTTTTTAATTTATATATGTATTTTATATTTTTTTGACGCAAAATTTCCAAATTTAAGTCTTGGTTTAATGAAAAAAAGTGAACAATTCAAAAAATTTAGTTGTTTACAAGCAATTAAATAAATCAATCAATTTAATATGAAGTGAACAATACGAAAAAGCTTATATTAATATTTAATATCGGTCTAATGATTCGATTATAAATTGGTAATTCATTATATCATAGCCACTTATATTTATAGAGGTGTCACAGCATTGTGGTTTACATTATATAATAAAATTCAATCTGGTATGAATGTAGTAATGGTTTGTTCAACATCCAATCTTTCAGACTCGTTATGGTTATCCGTGAAACTTTTATCAACAACTTCAAATATTTCAGAATTATCATATAATAATTCTTCTGCTGGTATGCGCGGTAAAGTTGTAGAACTGTCTAATTCTAATACATTGGGTGTAGCTTTTGGTAAGAGTGTGTTGTTGGTTCGAAACCGTCTTGCCAATGATCTTTTTGATAGATTCAAAATATTCTTGTATTTTGGCATAATCTATTAAGAAATTAAAAAATGGTTTATTTCAAAACAATAAATTTTAAATTATTATTTACTAACTCAGTAAAAATTAAAATGATACAACATAAAATATATTGTTATATTATTTCTGAAGAAATTAAATACAAATTTGTAAACTACTGCAAATGAAAATAATGTGCAAAAAGTTGAAGTACGACATATGACTTACAAAAATAGCTAGTTAATTCGAAATAGATTAGTATGAAAAATAGTTCGCAAAAACTTCTAATTATCTGTTACAAGTGAAAAAATTAGTTCAGATTAAATATGTGCAAAGAAATAAGTTTCAAATTCAGCTATTAGTACAATTAAATTAAATTATTACATTCATTTTTCCAAATGAATAAAATTTGTGTAGTAAAATATGAAGAATTTGCTACACAAAAAATATTTTGTTACATCACATATCTACACAAACCTACAATATTTTCATTTTCCCACCAAAAATAATAATAATTTTATATTTTATATGAAAAAACAGTTTTAAATTCAGATAATAACTAATACTTCATATTTAAATTAGTTAAAATCACTTTTCCAAATGAATAAAATTTGTGTAGTAAAATATGAAGAATTTGCTACACAAAAAATATTTTGTTATATCACATATCTACACAAACCTACAATATTTTCATTTTCCCACCAAAAACAATAACAATTTTATATTTTATATGAAAATCAGTTTTAAATTCAGATAATAACTTGTGACACCGTGTATTTTTTTTTAATATAATTTCCTAAAAAAAAATTAAAAAAAAAAAAATTCTAAAATAAAATAATTTAAGAAAAGTACCTTGTCTAGTTGTTTACGCATGCGTCCATCTTAATTTATATTAATTATGTATGCCGGCTTGTCACTTGTCAAAATCCAGATTCCAGATTCAGCAGACGGCTGAATTGGAAATGGTGTTAGGTTGGTAGCCATGTTATAGAAATTCCGTTGGCGCTGTGGTTGCCCTTGTGGGTCATGTTTTGATTCCGAAATTCAAGAGATCACGCGATCGAGGAAACAATAGAGTTTCGAATTGAAAAATTTGAAAAATTATTGTTTTCGGGGAGTTTGATGAAATTTTTGTGCCGGACGGTCGGACATTTCTTGGGTGGATTTTTTTTGGAATTGTTTTTTTTTTGGGAATTTTTGTTTGTATTTTTTTTTTAAAAGTTTTTTTTAAATTAAAAAAAAACCGAAAAAAAACATTGTGATTGAAGAAATTAAAATAAATCAAATATAAACATTAATTATTTATAATAATAAAATTACCGCGTCCGGCACGGCCCTAAAGTTAATAATTTATATATATATCCATAATAAAAGGGAAAATTCCAAGATTTGTGTTAAAAAATTATAAAAATCAAAACAAGGTTTCCATAATAATATACGGGAGTGAATTATACTGCACTGGCCAGATTCCGCCTAGAACAACAAGAACAAAAAAGAATTATTGCAGCAACCTTAAAGTGGAGGCAGAACAGCGGCGACAACGTCCACGTTTTTTTATTTATTGTTAAAAAAAATTTTTTGTGGTTATTTGTTTTATTTTTTTATTTTTGGTGCAGGTACAGGTAGCTGGTTCCGGATCCAGACATGTCAGGAGATGGAAGCAGTTAAACCAGGTACGTTTAATTGTTAAATTATTCATAATTTATTCACTAAGGTGTACGCGTTAGCTTTTGTTTTTTTTGTGTAAATTAAAGTTTTTTTGTATAGTAGTTTGATTATTTATTCATTTATTTATTATTATTAGAGTAAAGTAAATTGTCTAAATTCGTTGCTTTTGCTTAGTTTTTTTTGTTAAATTATTAGTTTTGTGGTAAAGTAAAATTTTTTTTTTGTTATTTATTAATTTATGCATCAAAGATATAATTATTTATTTATAGTTATTAAATTTCATTTGGATAGTTATTTATTAAAGTTTTTGCGTACACCATCATAAAGTAAAAAAGTATCAAATTATTAAATAAATTAAATATATATATTGAAAATTAAAATTTATTCACCACCTATATATTTTGAGAAAATATAATATTATTAAAAGAAAAAAAAATTAACATCATATAGTTTTATTTATTATAATTTATTGGAATTTAAATTGTGTTTTTTTTGAAAATTCCAAATTTTTTTATTATTTTATTGGAGTTGTGTTGGCAACGCTGGATGGTTGTTGCTGCTGTGTTGTGGTTTGATTTTTTGTTTTCTTTCCGTTGACTGGCTGATTTTATTAGTAACTTCCCCAGGATGGATCGCATGGATTTCTTGTCCTTTTCTTCCCTTCTTCCTTAATCGATGGTGCTTCATTCTAAAGATTTTTTTGTTGTGAAAATTTTTAGTAGTGAAGTATTGTAGTATTGATTGCCGTTTAGATCACTGGTCGACTCACGCCCCACAGACTGAGCAAAGCTGGCAAAACTTAGGAGGAAATCCCAGTGGTCCAAGGAGTTCTAGTAACATAAATTTGGTCTAGTGTTTTTTTTTTGTGATGCGCTGTTGGTCACCCTAGACCTGGCGCCCACTTCACTAGAACTCCGAAGTTACCTCCTCCGACTTACCTTAAGATAACAGGTGGTAATTTTTTTTTTGACAAAAATTATCATACTGTTACAAAATAATACTTCATATTTAAATTAGTTAAAATCACTTTTCCAAATGAATAAAATTTGTGTAGTAAAATATGAAGAATTTGCTACACAAAAAGTATTTTGTTGTATGACATATCTACCCAAACCTACAAGATTTTCATTTTCCCACCAAAAACAATAATAATTTTATATTGTATATGAAAAAACAGTTTTAAATTCATATAATAACTAATACTTCATATTTAAATAAGTTAAAATCACCTTTGCAATGAATTAGATTTGTGTAGTAAAATATGAAGAAATTTCTACTTAAAGCAAAATTTTGTATATGAAATACCTACACAAACATACATAATTTTAATAAAAAAATTTGTTATTACTTATTAAGAAAAACTATTCTTACCAGTTATAAATAATAATCCACTTAATTCTTTTAAGAAGGTTTTAATTCTTTTTACAGTTTTGTTATGTATAGTAATTATTTTTATATAATATTTATTTATATCTTTTTATGTAAGATTTATATATATTTTTATATAATATTTATTTATATATTTTCCACTTATTAAAATTTCACAATAAACAATTTCACAACCATTTTTTTTTTCCTGAAATTTCTAAATAAACACTTGTAGCTTGTAGCACTAGTACTGCACGGACCAGAATGAACAAGATTAAGAAATTTTTGAACGAACGGAAAATTACCCGAAAATATTTACACGACGAAACGACGGGTGTGTCGCGCCATATGGAGTAAATTAATCTACACGATGTGTGCCATATGGAGTAAATTAATCTACACAGAATGACACATACTTTATACGAAAAAAATTTCTAAACGAAATTGTACGAAGTGAGATCGGGCTCACGATAAGTGAAACACAAAGTGTAGCGTAGCAGTCACCAGACACAGAATATGTCACACTTGTTGCACTTGTACTGCACGGACCAGAATGAACAAGAATAAGAAATTTTTGAACGAACGGAAAATTACTCGAAAATATTTACACAACGAAACGACGGGGGTGTCGCGCCATATGGAGTAAATTAATCTACACGATGTGTGCCATATGGAGTAAATTAATCTACACAGAATGACACATATTTTATACGAAAAATATTTTTAAACGAAAATTGTACGAAGTGAGTTCGGGCTCACGATAAGTGATACACAAAGTGTAGAATAGTGGTCCCCAGACACAGAATGTTTTACGGGTTACCCATCAATATGTGATCAGATATATTGTATTGGGGGATCAGATATATTGTAGTGGGAGTTATTCTACAAAAGGACGTATTTGAATGAAGCACAAAATATCACAAATAACGTTTTCATCATATAACCATCTTCCAAGTAGAGCTAATGGAGGAGCACTAGCGTGATTAAATACTATAATGAATGTGTTTACCAAATATGAGCGTAATCCATCCAAGGGTGCCAGAGAAAATCCCAGATGAAAAAAAAAATGGAAACTAAATGTTCATACGAATATATTATTATTCATAAAAAAAAAATCAAAATTGCAAATAAAAAATAATTTGAAACACACACAAACAAAAAAAGAGCTTTCATTGACAATAAAACTTTTTAAAATTGACTTCAGCGCTCAAAGTTCCCTATCAGAAACTAGCTACACTAAAATTCACACATTTTCTTCCAAAAATTTTTTGAAAAAAAGAGGTTTTTGTATAAAAATTTAATTATGTATTAGAAAAATTATTAAAATTAAAAAAGTAAAACACTTATCCGTGAAATTAATATATTCTTGATATGTTATAAAAATTTCGTGGAAGAAAATGTTCACTGGTTTTGTATAAAATGGGCAAAACAATTCCTCTATAAAATACTAAATTGCGCTCCTCGAGCCTTAAGTTAACACATTTAGCATGAAAATATGATTTGCAATCAGCACGTTTAATTTTTAGATCTAGTCTATCAACTTGCTTACCAAAATTGCAAGGCATTTTAAAATTAAATATTTGAAAAATTTACTTTTTTTTTAATAATGAATACAAAAAAAAATCCTGAGAATAAGTTTAACCTATATGTGTTTACCCCAAGCCACTTAAAATTAAACTGATGTTTCTTCTATTTTGTCATAGATGGCGCTACTATATATTTTCGCGAATTTGTTCTTGAAAAATGCACTTACCATACGAATTTCCATTTTTGAAGTTTGAAAACACGAAAACTGAGTTTTCGGTCTGCTGTGTTACGGGTATTATATTCTGTGACGGAAAAAAGCTCGGTACAGCAAGCTACTGCGATCCTAACGGGCCACTATATACTCCGCGACCACGCTCTCAAAATCCTCCGGTCAGACATTAATGTCTGTAGAGGATGCGATGACGAAATGGAGACTGTTGAACACTTTCTGTGCCACTGTCCCCAACTAATGCATCTTCGGAATAAATGCTTCGGTGCCTTCTTCTTGAACGAACTGTGTGATGCAGGGGTTCGACGTTGGCAACCAATCATTAAATTCGTAAAAGGGAGTGGATGGCTCACAACCGATCCAGCAGGAGTGACATGAGGGTAATCCCACGAGAGGTACAATGGACCTACTTCTGTTCTAAGTGCGCGAGTCCTTAACGGACTCCCCTCTTGCAATCCAATCCAATATCCGGGATGGCTTCAATTTTTATAATTTATGCTCCTTTCATATATTTCTAATTCGTTGCGTAGAATGAAGAAAGAACGCTGTAGACGCAGTCCTTTTTGTTAGTGAATTAACGTGCACACCTAAGCCGAGGCTTCGTTGAAACGTCCCCCTTGATGGATTGGCTCCAACAAGTTTGTTCCAATTACATTGCTACTGTAACTTTGGCTCCAACAAGTTTGTTCCAATTCTCAACTGGTTATCGAGCACAGTAAAGAAAAACCACACGAAAAAAACGCTGCAATAGTGTGGTGATTCCCATAAGCCAGTAAATAAAATTTGCGTTTTTGCGCACTGTGTCGGTATCCTATAAATTGAATTTAAAATTACATTACATTACTGGCGTTGAAATGAACTTTGCAGTCTTACCGCTCTATTATTTCTAGTTGGTAGGTCACTATAGTTGAACAACATAAATGTTTTCGTTTTGTACGCAATATATATATAAAAGTATCTGGGTTAAGATCTTGATTATTTCATTGTAAGTTTCTAAATCAATATTTTTATAAATAAAATATAGTTTAGCACTCAATTATAAAAACATTTTTCCAAAACATTTTATGCGCGCGTAAATTTACTTATTGATATAATAATGCGCATTATCGTATTGTTAAAATGAAAATTAAGAACATTCAATTAAATAATTGTAAAGCTGAATTACTCACATACAAATTGTGTGAAATATTTTATAATAGAGTTGGAGAAACCCTTAATACATTTGCATTTAAGAAATTTTTTAGAAAATCAAATTTCGCAATAAAGTCCTATTATTAATATTTATAAAAAAAAATTTTTTACTACTCTTTTAGTAAAGGGTGAAGTCCAATATAATGTCAACACTGTAGTTCAACTTGCAAGTAGACAAATTTATACCCACGTGCCACCGCCCATTTAAAATTAACTTTGTGTTCTGAGAGAAATTATTTACATAATATTAGCTACGTTCCTTTTGGCTTCCAGGAGTAGAAAAGAGTAGGTAGGAGTAGATAGGAATAGTTTTTGAATGGAACGCAATTTTCGTTCATATCATATGACAATGACATGATATAAATCAAAATTGTCAAACATTTATAATATTAAAATTTGCGTGAATATTAAAATTTTATGTGGATAAATAAAATGGTAATTTTTTATATTTAAAATAAAATTAAAAAATTCACTATTTGTTTTAGGAAAAGAAAACCAAAAATTTGACATTTAATGAAGGCAAAGCCCTAATTTCAGCATTAAATTAAAACAAACCGTATAATTATCCATTTTAAAATTTTATATAAATTTTTTATTATTATAAATGTAATTTAACTTTTATATTCCTCTAATTTTTATTCACTCTTTAATAATTTATGTTATACCAATTAATAACCAACAAACAATAACAATTTCCAAAATATTTATTTTTGCTTTAAATGTCAATTTATAAGCATAAATCATAACCTTTAAATTCCCTAAGCCATCTTTCAGATTTTGTGGAACTAAAATAACTCTATCGGAAAAAATAAGCGTAACTACTCTCAACTACACCTGGGAACTACTCCTTTATATAGCGAGGAGTAGGAGTTACTACTCCTATCTACTCCTACCTACTCTTTTCTACTCCTGGAAGCCAAAAGGAACGTAGCTATTGAGAGTAGTTAACATGCCGCCTAGCGGAATTTTTGAGCAACCACGTGGTAAGATAGAATATAACAGACTGTCATTTTGTATATGAAATTAATTAAATATGTTTTAATAAGTAAACAAAATAAGTAAAGTTTTTCTATTTTAAACTGTGTTTAATCATAAAGTAATAATATATAGAGAAACTATTTCATATATCATTTTTTGTACAAATTTTTATAAAATAATATAGCAATGTAAGACCCCAAGCTTTTTCATAGGCTAGAACTATTTTAAAAGCCCTCTATTCTATTTTCAAAGGTCATTGATAAAATATTTTTTTAAGTGTAAAAAGTATAAAATAATTGTATTTACATAAAACTGCAATTACATTATCAGATTTGGTATGCATTTAATGCAATCTGACGGTATGCATTTTCATACGGTTTTTTCGTACGATTTTTGATTACGACTAGTCTTATGAAAAGTCTGATAATGTAAATACAACTTTAATATATCAAATTAATATTTTTATTATGACTTTAAAATATTTTAAAGTCATATAATATTTTTTGAAATTTTGATTGTTTATTCAATCGTGCTTCTTTTTTTTTAATATTTTTTCAATGAGCTTTGAAAATAGAATAGAAATAGAGGGCTTTTAAAATAGTTCTAGCCTATGAAAAAGCTTGGGGTCTTACATTGCTATATTATTTTATAAAAATTTGTACAAAAAATGATATATGAAATAGTTTCTCTATATATTATTACATTATGGTTTAATAATAAATTAAATTATATTTAAATTAAATAAATATTAAATTATCACAATATATTGGTCTAAATCCTTGGGAAGTTGTCAATTTGTATTAAAATAATAGTTTTAAAAAATAATATATTTCCATAGAAAATTAACGATGAATAAAACCAATTTACAGTATTGTGGATGTGGAGTGCTACAAGAACATATTTATATAGCCAGGAAAGTCAATGCACAGGATTCCCAAGGAGGTGCTGAAAAATAAAAAAGAACTTCTCAAATGGAAATGTGCATTAACAGAGTAAATCAAAAATTAAATTTTTACTTTCAAAACAATATAAATAATAGTAATAAATATCTAATAAATATGTATGTGCGTTGACAAAATAAATATGTATAACTAAACATTCTTTTTAATTATTTAAAAAAAAAAAAAATTTAGAATTTTGTTTTATTATTTTGAATATGTTTTTTTAATCAAAAATTAAATTTGTACATTTTTGTTGTACTTTCAAAACAATGCATAATAATAATGTATAATTTACTTAAACTATTTTCAAAAATAGAATATTTGTTTCTATAAAGACCGATCTCCAATGTAGGCTTCAGCGCAAAACTTCGGTGGCAAAAAAGTTCATCATATGGGAAACAAATGTAAGTATCTCCGCCAACGCTGAGATTGCTCAATGTTCAAAAAATGAAGCTGAAGTTTCATTTGTGCCAAAATACTTTTCATTTTTTTTTGCTTTAGATGGCTGCACTGAGTTTTTCACAGTTATTTAAAAAAATCGGTAAAATTATTAATAATTTTTCCGCCTTCAGTATTTTCTTCTCCTATCTCATATCTCGAGCTCCAAAAATTATAAATAATACTACCCACTGAGAACTGACGTATATACCAACGCTCAGGTACACTGTTGGTATCGAAACAACAATATATAAAAATATAATCTCGCTCCAAGCGGTAATTGCTGAAAACAAAATAAAAATGTCAGAGTAAAACAATATTGTGTCTTTATATGGTGCTTGTAGAGTATTTTTATTGTGTGTATTTTGTATATTTAATATGTAAATAGATTTTATTTTTAATTTGTAATAATTAAAAATTGTATTTTTAATTTAAATAAACTTTTTTCCATGGAAATACAGATGAATTTCTTTTGGAATTTTATGAAAAAAAAATTAGGTATGTATAATAAAAGCAGAAAAAAATTCTTTGAAATTTTAATATACATATCTCAAATTTAAAAACTTTTTAAAATACATGTTCCAACGTAATAAAACCTAGAAAACACTGGACTAGAAAATAGATGATGGACGAGCTCATTGGGAAATTATTTTTTTTCTTTATAACTCAAAGTAATATAATGAAACTTCGTAATTTAATGCAAATATTTAAGTTGAAAAATAGTAATAAAAAAATAATTTATTGAATGTATACTAATTATATAATATAACTAACTTTATATTGAATAATTGTGGTAAATTGTAAATACGATGTGATAAAATTATGTATAGTAATACTAGTTAAATATAAATTTGTATTTATAAGAAATAATAATGTATATCATAAATTTGAAGAATGTGACAGTCTCGCACGCATCAGGTACAAATACTTGGGCCGAGACACCTTAGAGAGTTTGTCAACCCTTTCAACCATACCTCTATGGAGAACGGTTCTCTTCATAAAGGTAAGTAGAATCTTTGACAGGATCAGTGCTTAGTTTTGGATCATGCGAGGGGACCACAATGGATCCACCGAGATCTCTCGTGACGTGTGTCGACCAAAGTTCAACACACACCCCTTTTTAACCTAACCTAACCTATCATAAATTTGAAAGGCTTCAGCAAAAAATCTAAATATTGTAATTTAATATTAATTAAGAAATCTAATATGCAATATATGTAATACTAAATAAATCAATAATAAATAATAAAAAAAATTAAAAATATTTAAAAATTTTTCATTTTCAATAAAAAAAAGCAAATTCCAAAATGAACATTCTTTGAGCCACCTGCCATAAAATAAATAAACTACAATACCCAACACGATACCTACGCGTAAGTACCAACGTCAGCAGAAGTGGCCTGTGTGTTTGCCATATGTATCGTGTCAGGCATACGCGTTGGTATATAAGTCGGGCAAATGATCTAATAATATAAGGTCTGCTTGATAGTTCTATCAATGAAATATGTGACGTCATCGGCAAGAAATTTTATATGAAATTAATGCTGTGTTTCTTACTTGTGCTCAGATCGATCTAATAAATCTAGAACTGTTTCCTATTTTGACTCAGATCAATCAATTTGAGAATCCCAGACATGCCTACTAAGATTTGTATTCTTCCCGGCAAAAATTGGTGCATTTTTTATCTGAAAAATCTCATTGTTTCTTATTCTATAAGTCAGATTAATTTGATTTCAGATTTGAAAGAATCTAGTTGATCTACATTTAAATAAGAAACACACCAAATATAATAAATTAAATAAAAGCACAGCCAATTAAAATATCTTTATAACTTCTACAAAGCAAATCTACGTCATTAAGATGAAAATGGCGAGTGTCAAATTATATCAAGCAAAGCAGACCTTATATTATTAGATCATGAGTCGGGCCGACGTTGGTGTAAACCTTCTCACTGGGTATTTAAAAAAAATCAAAAATCAAAAATGAAAAACTATGTTATGGGCTCTTATATATTTTTATAAAATTAAAAAAATAAGTGGAGTAACTTTTCTTGATTTATTTGTTTAACTGCTAAACTCCAACTGACTCCTGATTTACAATTTTTTAGTATTTTTATAATTTCCTTTGTTTATATAGAAGTTTCTATGATTTTACAATTGGATAAAAATATTTATGATTATGCTATGGATAATTCCATAAGTTAATATAAACAATAATATTGATTAAAATAATGCTTATTTTTTATGATTTAATATAAACAATATAGATCATAATAAAATCTTAGATTATAATATAAACAATATAAATCATAATTATAAATCATAATAGAATCTTATTTAGTAAAATTATAGGACCATAACATGTCCCCTGTTAAAATTGTAGTTAATAATTTTTAATTAAGTTAATCTTCAATTGAAAATCCTCTAGTTGTTGAACGTAATGAATATTGATGTGGTTTATTAATTTTCTTTACTTTAGTATTTGTTGTTTTAACTTCATTGTATGTTGGTGGTGGTGATGATGAAGACGATGTAGAAGGTATAAAATTAATTTCTTCTTCTTCATTGTTATGATAGCATATAGCTACTGGTGTAGGTTGAGTATTATTTGATTTATGATTAGTACAACATTGATTAAATATTTTTATTAAACAATTTCCTCTATTGTTACAACATAAGATATGAAATAACTTGTAACAACCAAGCCATAAACAAAGTTTATGTATAATTACAAATGTTATAATTAAGCAGATTATACCAATTATTATAGTATACCAATTTCTATGCTTATTATATGTGGTTCATTAAGTAATTTATTTATGTTATATATGTGGTTCATTAAGTAATTTATAATTTAATTGATGAGAAGCCTGATTTAACTCATCCAATTTTATATTTGTAGTTTTTAATGATTTTAATTTATAAGAGCCATCATATTTTCAAATATTTAATTTGGAACAGCATTCATCTTTTAAGATGTTCACTTCAGGTATGATATTATAATAATTTTCAACATAAATATTGGTTGTTCTTAATTCTATGGATCTTTTATTTAAAGTTGCATCTATTATATAATTATTTTTACAACTAATGTTAATTTTTCTGAAGGATTTATAACAAATAACCATTGATTATTTTTCAAAGGTTGGAAAATATTAATTTCGCCATTTAGATACTTTATGTTACATGATTGTGGGATTGTCTTTGTAAAAGCTGTGTACCTCACAGGGTGTTTTATCGAATGTTGAATATATTTTATCATTTTTACAAATTATATCTTCCTCTGTAATAATCTTGCAATTTTCCAATGTACTCACTTGTGTATATAATGTTTTTGTATTTGATAAAATTAGGTATGGAAAGGTTGGTTCAATATAAAGGAATGTGTTATAGGAATGATGGATTGGTAAGGAATACAATTTAAATAAATTAAAAAGTTGCGAATCTATTAGAGGTATTTGAATAATAAAAATTAATTTTGTATCATCAATTAAAGCTTTTACGTCTGCAATATCAATAAATTTATTTGCATGATTATAGTCTATTGGTAACGGAAAATTTTTTCCATCTGCTAGTTGATTAGAAAATTTATACATTTCTTCTATTAATTGAGTTGGGGAAATTATTGTACGATGTATAATATTTGACTTAACAAATAAGAATGCATCAATCAATGAATCATATTGCTCATTTTGCTCATTTATTAAATAAGTTAATGTGGTTAAATGTAAATTAGCTATAGTAAAATATTCTAAATTAGATTGCTTATCCAGTACATCACTCATAAATTGATTAAGTTTATAAATATTTTCATTAAAGGATTTTTCATGAATTTTTAAATTTAATATTGATTCATTAAAGTTAGTAATTGTACTTTTAATAACATGGATTTGATCTTTCATTAATTGTTGGATAGCTTTATCATAATTTTCTACCTGATTAATTACTTCATTATAATATTCTGCATCATTTGAATCTGCTACACCAAATTACAATAACCACCTCCATTAAAAATGCCTCTTCTAGTCCTTGATGAATTTTTCAAGAGGTGGGAAAAATATTTTTGTTTTTCTATTAATTTATTAATCTATTAATTTAGGAATGAAACTATAAAATTTATTTCTATTCAAAATAAATTTTATAGTTTCATTACATTCATTTGCAAATTTTTTATCAACAATAGGATAACAAATATTTTTAGATTTAGTATAAATATTTTCAATTAGTTTTGTTTTCTTCAAGTAGAAACTACATAAGTTATTAAATCTACATAAGTTATTAATTTATAAAAATCAGAATAAAACTTAAGATTATATTTAAATGATTATTTCTATGAATTTTTAATATTTTATAAGGACCTTTATAGTTAGGAGTTAATTTTTTAGACAAACCTGTTTTGCTTTCCTCGTTTTTTAAGGAAACGAAATCGTTTTCCTTATATAATGGATTAATAATATTTTTATCATAAGTTTCTTTACTTTTAAATTTTGATTTTAATATATTATTTCTTGCAATTTCATGAGTTTTGTTTAATCGATATTTTAATTGATCGTAATAATTCTCATAAGTATATTTAAATTCAGGATCACTAGTAATAGATGAGGGTAAAATTGGTTTACAACCAAAAACTAGTTCATATGGTGTAAACTTCGTTGTTGTATGGAAATGAGTGTTATATGTAAACATTGCTAACGGAATATATTTATCCCAGTCAGTCTGATTTTCATTAATATAGTGTTTTAAATAGTTTTTTAAAGTAGAATGTGATCTCTCTAAAGCGCCATTAAAGTTGTATTTTTTAATTCTATTCTGAATTTTATGCTGTGATAACGCGGTTGAAGTAATGTGCTTAATTCGGAATAACTTACACATTTGTTTTATTAAATTTGACATAAAATCAGATCCTTGATCTGTTAAAATTTTCTTTGGTATACTAAACAGTGTCATAAAATTTACTAAGTTTTCAGCTACTGTTTCAGCTGTATGATTTACAATAGGAATGGCATAAAAATTTTTTGTTAAATCATCCTGCATTGTTAAAATATATTTGTTTCCATTTTCAGTCAAAGGTAGAGGGCCAACTATATCAAGAACTAATTTTTCGGAAGATTGATCACTTGTACTTGTAATTTCCATAGGAGATTTAAAACATTGCCGACTAGTCTCTTTTAGTTAACAAGAATTGCAAGATTTAATATAGGCTTTTACATCCTTTTTCATATTTTTCCATTTATACCGAGATTTTAATCTTTTCATCATTCTTTGATAACCTATGATTTTCCTCTAATGTCTTCTGGGTTTGGTTTAATTATAATATTTTTGTATATGGTTATTTTAATTTTAGAATTTCTTAATATATATAATATAATGTCCTTACATTTTTCATATTTAAATTGATCATAATCATTGGAAGGATTGGCAATAGAAATGGATTTTATTTGATCCTTTTCTAATTGATTCTTTAAATTTTGAATTGTATAGAAAAAATCAGAAGAAGATGCATTGGTAAAATGATTTTGTTTTATAAAACAATGATAAAATATTTGATTACTTTTATTTTTATTAAAAGTTTTAAAAATTGAAAATATTTCATGATTAGTATTTTTAATTACTTCAGGATTATTTGAATTATTTAATTTGTTTTCACTACTTAAATCAATAGCAGTAATATACGCTATATTTTCTTTTGATTGTAGTATATGTTCATTATTTTCACTAAAATCAAAAATTTTAGGTTCTAAAGAGTTATAATAAAACTTAATATAATCGTCAAAATTTTCCTTTGGGAATACTACGGAAATATTTACTGACTTTTCACAATTTGGAATTCTAGATAAACAGTCAGCATTAGAATTAACTTTACCTGGTTTATATATAATTTCATAATCGTATTCTTCTAATTGTAATCTCCATCTAATTAATTTTGAACCAGGATCTTTAACATTAAAAAGCCAAGTTAGGGGTCTATGATCAGTACAAATTTTAAATTTTTTACCGTATAAATAAGGTCTAAAATGTTTAATAGCCCAAACTATAGCTAAAAGTTCTTTCTCAGTAGTATTATAATTTGTTTCAGAACAATTTAAGGTTCTACTAGCAAAAGCGATAGGTAAATCTGAATTTAATGATCCTTGACTTAAAACTGCACCTAATCCGAAATTAGACGCATCTGTCGTCAGAATAAATTCCTTTGAAAAATCCGGATATTTTAATATTGGTGCTGACGTCAATAATTTCCTTAATAATTCAAAAGATTTGTTTTGCTCTAATTGCCAACCAAATTTCGTATTTTCCTTTAACAATATTCTTAAAGGTTTTGTAATATCTGAAAAATTATTAATGAATTTTCGATCAAATCCCGCAAGTCCTAAAAATGATTTAACTTTTTTTTTTGTTTTTGAAGTTGGATATTCAATGATATTTTTTATTAAATGTGGATTTGGTTTCACACCATTTTCTGTAATAACATGCCCCAAATATGTTACCTCTTTTCTTAAAAATTCGCATATATCAGGTTGCAGACTTAAATTATTTGCTGATAAACGATCAAAAACATTCTTAAGTTTATTATTATGATCCTCTAATGAAGAACCATGAATAACAATATCATCAAAAAATACAAAGCATTCTAGACCTTGTAACCCACTAAGAACTACATTCATCATTCTTTGGAATGTGGCTGGAGTGTTTTTTAACCCAAATGGCATACGATTAAATTCATAGTGACCGTAAGGGGTATAAAATGCTGTCTTATGAGAATCTTTCGGATTCATTTTTATTTGATGGAACCCTGAAGCTAAATCCAAGGTTGTAAAATATTTTGAGTTACCTAGTTGATCCAGAATTTCATTTATATTTGGAAGAGGATAAACACCATTTTCTGTGATGTTATTTAATTTTCTGTAATCAAGAAAATTAATTTTCTAGTTATTTAATTTTCTATAATCAATGACCATTTATTTTCACCTGAAGAATCAAGTTTTTTGGGTACAATCCACAAAGGAGAAGACCAAGGAGAAGTTGAGGGCCTAATAATTTCCTCTTCTAACATTTTATTAATTTGTTTATTAACTTCATTTTTATGAATCTCAGGATATCTATATGTCTTAGCGACAATTGGATTTTGACTATCATTTATAGGTATTGAATGTTGCACAGAATTAGTACTTGATAATTTATCTCCACTTAAATGAAATAATTTATTAATATATATAAATTCATTACATATTTTTAAAATTGATTCTCTTTCTTCATCATTTAAATGAGAAAGTCTTAAATTTTGTTGCAACAATTTTTTACGATCTACTTTATTATAACAAGTATTTCCTGATAGATTTAATACCTGAGACTTTTGCGGTAATTTTTCTAATTCAATTTTCAAATTTGATATTACAATATCTTTATGTGTTGTATTTAAAATTGAGGCAATTATTTTATTTGTTTTACTATCAACTTTTGTGATAGCTTTACTTAAATAAACTCCATTGCTTAAAAATAAATTTTTAATAATCCCTTCTTTTATATCAGGATTTCTAACTGGTATTTTAACAAAAATTTTGGATCTTGCTTTTACCCTTATATAATTCAGATTTAAATTATCATTTGTAATGTGATCACGTTCATTTTGGACAAACAAAGGTACAGAAAAATTATAATTTTCAAAATAAATTTCATTTTTATTATAATTAATAATGCATTTATTTTTTGTTAAGAAATCGTTTCCTAATATACCATCATATGGTAAATCAATTTGCGCATCATTTCCGACTACACAAAATTTATGATAAATTGTATTGATTCTATTCAAAATATTAAATTTTAATTTTAAATACACAATGCCCTTAGTAGCGATTTGATTTGCAGGATTTATACCTTTTAAATACATTATGTATTTATTATAAATTGTTTCCTCTTGATTAAGATTGGATTCAGAAATTATAGAAACATTAGCCCCGGTATCTACTAAAAATTTCACAGTTTCATACTTAGTTTGCTTACAATTCACATCAACATAACGGGTATTAGAAATATATGAAATAGTAGTTTGTTTTATTGGAAAAGATTCATTAAATTTGTCGTCTCTGATGCAAATGAGCCTTCTTGGGGGACGACATTTACAGGGAGCTCTGACATGTTTTCCGTTTTATTTGACTTATTATCAACTAATTTATTTTTATTTTGCCTTTTGAAACATTGTTGAATAACATGACCTTTCTTTTTACAATATCTACAGAATTTATAATTTTGAGTAACGGGATTAATTTTAGAATTATTTGAAACTGAAGGTTGGGTAGAATTATTATTTTTTTGTTTATTATCATTATTATTTTTAAAATATTTCACATTTTCAATTTTATGTTTATAGAATTGATTATATTTCAATGGATTGTTATTTCTTTTATTTACCATATTAATGATTTGTTCTTCATAGAAATAGCTTCATTAAGTGTTTTAATTTCACGCACTCTTAATGCATTCGAAATATTTGGATTAGTAAAATAAATGAAACGATTTAATGCAATTTCATTTAACATTTCCAATTTACCATTAAGATTAACAGAACCTGCATTTAAAGTACTTATAATATTTATACATCTTTTCAATGTGGTTTCAAGACGACAAATAAATTGTGAAATTGATTCATTCATATTTTGACTTAGATTTGTTAATTCACAAATTAATTGAGATTTATGTTTTTTGTCTTGATACATGTCCTTTAAAAAGGATTTTAATTCATCCCAATTTGCAAATGTTCTATTAATACATGCTACTTTAGCTTTACCCGTAATTTGCGAAAGTATATAATCAAGTAATACATATTTTTGTGATTCACTAGCTAAACCAATAGCTTTATTACAATCACTAATGCAAGGAGCTAATAAGTCTCTAGATCCATCAAATGTTTTAATAAATTTAATGAGGAAATATATTGATAAATTTGAATTTTGCGACAGAGCACTTTGAGCAACTTGAGTCGCGCTAGTTGATGCAATATTATTTTCTTCTGAGTTAGACATTTTTTGTTTTGTTCTTTTTTTAACTCTAAATCAATTAACGAAAAGCATAAATTTTACACCCAAATTTTATATATATTTTTATTTTATTTTGTAAAGGTTTGCTAAACCTCTAATACAAAATTAAAATCACAAATACTTTTTTTAATTTATTCAAAATATTTGTTTTTTTTTTTTTTAGAAAAATGTATCAAATACTCACATCTCACAAGTAACAGATATAATTCACACCAAAATGCAAGATTTTTATTGCAAAAATATATATATTATACATATTTTTATATTTTTTTTTTTAAATATATCCCACTTCTGACACCAAATTTACTGTTATAGTTATGGGCTCTTATATATTTTTATAAAATAAAAAAAATAAGTTGAGTAACTTTTCTTGATTTATTTGTTTAACTGCTAAACTGCAACTGACTCCTGATTTACAATTTTTTAGTATTTATATAATTTCCTTTGTTTATATAGAAGTTTCTATGATTTTACAATTGGATAAAAATATTTATGTTTATGCTATGGATAATTCCATAAGTTAATATAAACAATAATATTGATTAAAAAAATGCTTATCTTATAGTTATTTTTTATGATTTAATATAAACAATATAGATCATACATAATAAAATCTTAGATTATAATATAAACAATATAAATCATAATTATAAATCATAATAGAATATTATTTAGTAAAATTATACGACCATAACAACTAATTGGATAACAGATTCTTTCTTAAAGTATGTACGGAGATGCAGCGTAGCGAAATCTTAACGCGATCTCCAAAGATCTCCAAATTTCCATCGTGAAATAGTCGTTGTTGTGTGACAACATTCATACAATTATGCGTCGTCATTGCCTAAAAACCCATTATATCGGCAGCGCATTATACTATATGTAAGTTAAATCAAAACGATAATAAAATACGTCGTCGTATTATAATATATTAGTGTATAGAAATAATGCAAAACCATAATTACACACATAAGTTATTACGTATAAAATGTAGATCGAAATATGTAAATAAAAAGGTAAATAAACCTAAAGTAAACAAACTAAGCTTTAGTAACTAATAGTAAAATATAATGCGTTATCAGCACAAAAGGCAATGGTAACATAAATAATGTATGAATTTATTGTTGCACAACTTTACCTTTAATTAATAAAAAATATTAATTATTTGTATTTATTGGAACATTCTAATATTGCTGAGGATGCAATATTAGAATATATAAACGGCGAAAAATTGGTATTTCGGATAGTTCGAATATTGCATTCTTCTACGGAACAGGTTAAGCCCACAGTAAAAGAAATAAATTAAGAATTTTTAAAAGTAATAATACTTAGCTGTTTATATTTAAAGGAAAAAGTTTTATATTAGATTCAAAAGTTAACTGAAACGTAAATTAGATTAGAGGAAGAAATATAACAAGACCAACAACGATTATAATAAAAAGGTGAATATAATAAATGGTAAAGACAACGTATATAATAGAACAATTAGAGTCACAACATTGGTACCGTGACCAATTTTTGGAGTACACTCCAAAAAAAAAGACTGGGTCTACTTGTCTAAAATACAATAATAATAAAAATTATTTTTTTCAAAACCCTCAACAGGCACTGCCTGAAGATATATAGTGAACGGACGGGCTGTGGCCTCACTATTTTGAAAAAAATATATAATAAAAAATTTAAATGTCGACGTTGGAAAAAATAAGGAACGAAATTAAAAAAGGACCAACAGCGGGACCAATACCAATTTCTTTGGAGGAATATAAAAGAAGGCAAACATCGAAGCCGCCGGTAACACAAAAATTACCACCAGAGGAGAAAATAAGGAAAAGAGGAGGAGAAGCGGCACAACAAAGAGAAGAAATAAAAGAATTACACCGAATATTACGATTGGGATGCACTCAAAAGCAGGAAGAAATATTCCACAACAAAATTAAAGAATTGAAAAGACAGCAGAGGTCAGAACAACGAAAAAAGCAAGCAGAATAGAAAAAAATCGATAAAAAATTTTCAAATTGTAGCAGAATAGCGGAAGCAGCGCATAATAATTTATAAAAAAAAAACAAAATAATCAAATTATTTAAATTAAATAGTAATATATAATATAGGATTTTACAAAAAATACAAAAATAATTATGTTAAGTATCTGTAGTTATTATTCCCAATATTTTTTTAATAATAATATTAGAAAAAAATATTAATATAATAATAGAGAGAGGGAACGTAAAATTTAGAAGGTATGAGGATTAAAATATAAAATGTAACTGTAACAAAAAATACAAATTAAAATACTAATATGTTAATTTGAAATAAAAATAAAGTATATATAAAAAAGCATAAAAATTTTTGTTAGGAGAGTGTTTTCATTTCGTACATAGTCTAATACATCCACACATTATTCGTTCAGTTTGTTCCGCTCTTTTTTTTTATAAACTATATAGAAAAAATACACTTTGTTGCTATTATACATAAATATACATAAATTTTAAAAATCATACATTTATCTGTTAGGGAAATTTTTTTTTATTTCTGCTCACTTAAAAAGAAAATTTAAGCTTTACTTAAAGTCAAAATTTTTTTTCTCGTTCTTCTCTCATAGTTACAAAAATACACATTTTTCTTAAAGCTGCATAAAATAAATGCAATACAAAGAAGAATCTTTAATGCTTTTGTGCATTACATATATGTTATATGCATAATGCATAATTAATAAGAGAGTTTTTTTTTATGTTGTCTTTGTGTATATGTATGCGGTAAAAAATACGTTTTGAATTGAGAGTATATTTTTATTTAAAGAGCAACAGGGACAGGGAGTTTTTTTTTGCAACAGGGACAGGGAGTTAATAAATATTTATAATTTATTACAATATACTTTAAACTTTTTAATTTGAATAAATATTTGTTTGGCCGATATTGTTAATTTAATTTTTTGTATATAAAATATTTATTACCAATATTTTTATTGAGGATTTTTCTTAAATAATAGTTATGTGTATTTTTACACATAACATTCCTCTCCTTTTAAGAAACTTGAAGGGGTTGTTCTTGAAGAGAACATCACCTTCAAGGGAAAATAATTTAAAATTCCAAAAACATTGCTTATATTGATTGTTATTTTTATCATTATTTTTCTGACTTAACTTAAATACTAAAAAATATAATATTCTTATTTTAAAAACCGAATTATACACTCTTAACAATTGGTTAAGAAATTTAACCTATCTTTAAGAGATTAGGCTCGGTCGTTTCCCTAAAACATTTTTTTTCTTATATTTTAATGTGATACATTTTAACAATTTTTTTCAATAAATTTATAATTCTTTTCAATAACTTTTCCAATTCATTTTACAACATTTTTTATATTTCATTTCAATACTTTTATAACTCAATTCTACATTTCAATTTTAATTTTATTCATTTTACAATTCATTAAAATAATTCTTCAATTTTCCTTATTAGACAATATTTTCCTTTCATAAACATAATACAAACATTATTTATCATCTTCAATTTTTATTTTAAACAATATTCATAATTTAAATTCTTTCCTTTACACTTTTATTTCTTCATCAATATACAGTTTCTCTTTTTCATTTTACAATTTATAACATCAATACACATTTTACATTCTTCATTTTAAATATAAAACTTTAATATAAACAAAATAAAGAATTGTTTATATTAAATATACAACTTTAATTATTTTTTCATTTGCATTTTTTCTTTTCAACACTATTCATATTTTCTTCATTAAATAATCCTTCATTTTTAAACAACTTTACATATTTCTTCCTTCTTCATTTTTATTTAAATAATTTAACAATTTAAAATTTTTTCATTTCCTTAATATAATTTACAAAACATTTTTTCATTTCCTTAATATAATTTACAAAACATTTTCTCATTTACTTAAATCAAACTAGTTTAATAATTACAGTTAAATATTCAATTTTACCTTTAAATATTTTTGTTTATTTGTTTTAATCTATTAATTTAATATTCTTCCACTTCCTTCCCCTTTGATCCCTTTTTTTTTTTTTTTTTTAATTTGATTTATTTATTTTTTTATAATTATAATTTTTTTATATATATATGTATATGTATACAACAAAATTTATTTCTATCTCAAAATAATTCCTTCCTTCATTTCCTCAATTTAACAGACAAAATTATTAAGTAATTGAAATTTCCATGTTACATTTTTGCTAAATAAAAATTTTGTTTTACACCTAAAAATATGCAATTTTTTTTTAAATTAATATATATCCTATGATTACTAAGTTATTATATTTTTCTAATGTTTCATATAAACCTAAATTTACTCCAAAATTATCTTAATTTACGATTAAACTTTAAATAAATAAGTCCGTGGATTATTTGCCATTTTATTGTTACTATGTACCCTGCGTTTATAACGTCTGAAATTAGGCATGTTTACGAAAGTATTTGTAGTTCCTTTGTATTACGCTAGGGAACGTACGTGGATTTAACTTTTTTAATTGAGGTGTTAATTTATTTATTATGTTGTTTCGCATTGATTCTTTATTTTCTAACATTGTTTTCCCACAACTATGAAATAATGTTTTGGTTTTTACTTGCGGAATTTCTACTCTATTTACAATAACTACGTTTGCGTATAAGTGACGAGGTGTTTTATGTTCGTTATTACTTTTTTCAATACCTTCATTTGTTTGTATTGGTTTACAATTACTGATTTTCAATAAATTGTGTTTCATTAAATTCTTTTCATTATTATTAGCTTTGTTTATTTCATTATCATAATTATCATTAATTTCTTCAACTTTATCACTACGAATTTCATTTCTCATTTCTTCATTTTCTTCAATATTATTATATACTTTAACTTCATTAATTTCTTTTTCTTATTTAAAACAATTGTTAATTTTTAATTTCATTTCTCCTAATTTATCATCAGTAATATTTTTTCCATTATTTGTAAAAGGTATAATAGCTTCATTTGTATTTTCTAATGTAGTTGGAACATCTAACTTCTGTTTTGGTTCTAAAATACCATGATTTGAACATTGTAATTTCTTCTTCCTTGGTTTTTTGTATAATTTCCTTTTTAGTTTCTTCATTTTCTTTAATAACTGTTCTTTTATAAACTTTCTTCGTACTTCTTTTCTAATTTTCTCAAAATCTATTTTATTTAAAAACTCGTTTTTTAAATTTTCTATCACTTCCTTTGTTTTAATTTGCATTATATTTTTTTCAGTTTCCTTATTAACTGTTTCTTTATTAACTTTTTTCAACTCTTCCTTCAACTTTTCAGTAATTTCTACTCTACTTTTCTCCAAATCTATTTTATTTAAAAACTCTTTTTTTATACTTTCTATAACTTCCTTTTTATTATTTATTTCTAATGGTAATGTCTCGATTACGTCAGGCTTGGGTTTCAATATTTTCGAGCCTACCTCTTTTGTATTAATTAGGAATGACTGGAGGAATTTTGTGTCATTCCTCCTTCGTTTCCCGACTTAAATTGTTGATGTACTTGATACAATTGTTTCTTTTCACAATTAAGTTCTGTATGAGCTGGGCTTCCACACCATTCGCATTTAACTTCTCTTATTGTATAGAGAATTGTGGTTAGCAAACTTTGCGTATTACAATTTGAGGCATAATGTTCCTTGTTTCCCCATTCTAAATTCCGCTGTTCCTGCTCAAGTTGTCTTCTAGCACAATTTAATTCAGTATGTCCTGATTCATGACACCATTCACATAAAACTTCCTGTATTGTGTTAACCGATGTGGTGGGCATTCTTTTTATATTGCAATTTGCTGCATAATGGCCCTTATTTTCACAAATGGTACAATTTATTATTGGATTTACTGTGCTGTTTTGTATACCACAGTCCCTGCTAATGTGACCTGGTTGACCACATTTATATCAAGTTATTGCTTCATTATTCCTTGGCCTTGCATTATTATTATTATTATCGGAGTTGTAATTATTATTACCGTTGTTATTATTCATATTATAATTATTATTACTATTATTGTTATTATTGTTACTGTTATTGTTATAATTGATTCGATTATTTTTATTATTATTGTAACCATTTCTGTTACCAATACTACTATTATTGTTTCTATTATAATTATTAAAGTTATTGTTAAAGTTATTATTTCTGTTATTATTTCCAAAATTATTTCTGTTATTATTATTATTATTATTTTGCTGATTATTCCTGATATTATTATTATAGGTATTCCTATTATAATTATTATTATTATTATTGTTGTTGTTATTATTATTATTTCTATTATTATTGTAATTATTATTATTATTAAATTGGGGACGGTTATTGAATCCTGATCGTGTTCTATCTTCATTTAGGCACATTGCCATATATTTGTTGAACATTTGTTGGAACATTGTACTGTCCATATTATTATTTTGTGTCCTTATGGGTGCAACTTGTTCTAATTGCTCCGCAAATAACCTGGCTCCTCGAAGTAAATGCTCCAATCTCCTATAATTTTGTCCCAAAACGTACTGCTTAATAGACTCCGACCGCAATCCTCTTATAAATATCCGTTGTGCAGTTTCTTCTGCATCCTGTAACATTGATCCTGGTTCTGTTAAATATTTCCTTTGAATCCTTAATTTTAAGCAATGATATTTCCTTTTTAAACGGTCGCCAAAAGTATTGACCGACTCGTCTATTGTTTGAAAACAACTTTCCAATTCCGTTTTTAATTGAGCTATGTTTTTCTTTAGTATGAAATTTTCTTCTAAAATTTCTTTAAATTCCTCGAACAGTGTTACTGTGCTGTCCTGAAATAATTCCGCTGCTTTTCCTCTTAATTTTCCACGAATTAGTTGCCTCAACACTGTACCTTTGTCTATGTCATCCGTCCTGTAGTATGCTTCTTGTGCTAATTCTAAGAAGCTTTGTAACTCTAAAACCCTCCTGTCACCCTCAGCTGAATATAATGGTACTCCCGCTAAATATGTGGGATATATTGTGCTCAATGGTAAAGTTATATTATTTCTTAAATCATTAGTATTGTCAATGTTACAAAAATTACTTTGTATCGTCCTTGGTAATATTCCTTGATTTGTCTCAGTTGTTATAGGTTCGTTTGGTCGTAATTCGTTTTCCATATTTTTTTTGTTATCCCCCAGCGCGTTTTCTTCTATATTTTCCATACTTTTTCTAAAACTAATCCTTTCTAATGGATTATTCAATAAATTTGCTCTACTCCTTGTATTATACCTATAAATTTGATCCCGTTTTATTTTGTCGCACACCTTCCTAGATGGTGTTCCTACCTCGCTAAAAGTTACTTTCTTTTCATTTACACTAGTACCCGTCACTTCTTCTGTTATTTGTGGGGTGGAGCCAATTGGATTATTAATTTCGACAATCCTGCTCTCCTCTAAACTAATCGAAATTGATGGACTACTATTAATAAATGATATAGAATCTACAAATCTATTAAACCTACTTGGTTTGTTATTTTCATTCGACATAAATACAGATTGTAATTGACAAAATACTAATTACAACTTGTTTAGAAAAAATGTAACAGGAAATCCAAATAATAAAATTTAAATAATAATTTAAATAACAAACTTTACAAAATTCAAAAAAAATTAGTAAAAATGAAGGAGAAACGTAATTTATTTATATATTATATATTTTTTAAAAATATACTTTTATACATCTACATATATATATATGAACCATATTTTATTATATCTATATAACTTTTTTTAAAACAAAAAACTCTATTTTTTTAAAAAAAATAACTATATGTTTTCTTTAATTAATTTATTCCCAACAAAAATTTACTCTTAAATTTTTTAAAATCTAAAAAGAAGTATTCTCCAAAAAAAATTATTCAAAAAAAATCATTCTGCTCTCTATTCTAATATGAACTTTTCTGTTATGGTAAATTTCTATCGTTTGCAGCATTTTTCAAACTGCTTGTCTTTCTTAGAAGAAAAAATATCTTTTACATGTTTATTTATCCCTTTTTTTTAAAAAAAAATACAAAAGATATATTAAACAAAATATATACAAAATAAATTTTGCCCCATAAAAAAATACGTTATACATTAAATACAAAACAAAAACCTTCCTACAAAATTACACAGAGAAAAAAAAAAACTAATTGTGTATATCCATTTTTAATTTAACTTGATATAAATCAATATGAATTTTTTTTTTTTAAAATAGTTATACATCTATTTGTATATATACATATTAAAAAATTAATTTAAGACAATTTTTTTTCAAAATTAATTATGCATCTATTTGTTAACAAAAAAGTACAATGATTATCCGGGGAAAAAACAACAAAAATTCTGCAATTTTAAACAAAAGCTACGCAAAATTGCGTGTTGCTTATCCCTTTTTTTGCTTCACGCAATGTCAGGGTGTTTTTTTTTTACAACATTTTTGTGTATCACGATCACGTACTTTACTGCTGCTTTCTCTTTTTAATGTTGTCGATATTGCTTTCCTCTTTTGTTTGATGCTCGTACTTCTAGTTGTTGTCCGTGAAAAAAAACCATTCTGATTTTTTTTGGTCTTCCCCAAAAAGAATTTGAATGCTGGTCCATAAAAAATTATAATGGTTCTACCAAGAAACGTAGTTCTTGGTTAACCGGCTGCGCCATATGTTGTGTTTAAATATTCGATGTTATATTTCTATGGCTATTGTGCCAATATAGTATATATTTGCCGAATATAAAAACTGGAAGCGTTAATATTAGATATTATTTTTGGGTTTGCCAGTTAAATAATATTATTTAATTTATTTTCTTCCTTTTACTATTATTAATTTAAAATAAAACTTTTCATAACTGTAAAATAAAACGTATTTTATTTAGTTATTTTATTTACTTGATCTTTTATTCTTTAATACTATATTTATTGAAATAAAAGCTTATTCAATAGAATAGTCAGAATAATAATGACAAATTTTCAATTTCATTCCATGTCTTTTATACACAATTTTCTTTATACTAAACAAAATTGCGTAAGAAATACAAATCAATATATTATTAATTATTTTACGTTAATTTCGTCATCGAATATTAATTTACATTTAATTTTGCTTATTAGACAAAAATGTCGACCAAGCATTTTTTATTTTGACCGATATAATTGATTTAATTTTGACCGAATTACTAAATTTTGTTTAATAAACAATTATTGTGTAATAAATATTTATAATTTATTACAATATACTTTAAACTTTTTAATTTGAATAAATATTTGTTTGACCGATATTGTTAATTTAATTTTTTGTATATAAAATATTTATTACCAATATTTTTATTGAGGATTTTTCTTAAATAATAGTTATGTGTATTTTTACACATAACAAAAAGTTGAATGCGAGTTATTTTTGATATTGAATATTATTTAGTTTTGATAATTGCGGTATTATTTTTGACGAAAGCATAGGTATATATATATATTAAATAACCAAGTAGTAGAAATTTAGAGTATAATTTGTTTAGAAAATTATTTTAATTTTTTTTTTGGTACCAGTTAACACATGGCACCAACTACTCGCGGACAAAAAAAAATACTAGAGGATTCTACTATTTTACTGGAAAATCTTAATTTCGCGTAATTATCACTAATAAAATCCACACCACAGGGTAATTCGAACAATTTGGTATCGAATCAAACAAAACGAAGACGGTCGGTAACTTTTGCGCCTAAAAAATCAGACGACACTATATCAAACGAAAGCGGGTCGGAAACGGAAATTAATTTAAACGGAATTAATTTAAGTATACATTCAAATAACGTTAGGAAAAATTCTGAAGGCAATAGTAGCGAGAGCGAAGAAGAAGGTGCCGTTTTTCTAAACAATGACAATACATATTTTCTAAACAATGACAATACATATGATTTCGGCATAACAGCTCCAATGAATGCAACAATGCCACTAGAAAAAACATATAAAAAAATTTTCCAGTGCATTCCAACATTCTGCAGAGAGGGAGATCGTATGATATTAGATTTGCAAAATTTTGTTGCACTCGCTGATGAATGTGACCGCGCCGCGGTATTAAATCAAAACATTCGAGCCAAATTAAAAGGAAGGGCCGCGGACATTTTCCAGGAGCGAGCAGTTAATAGCTTTAGAGATTTTACAGGAATTTTAGAAAACCCAATTAAGGAGAGAAATTGAGGAATGTGTACAGATTCCTGATGAATCTGTTGAACAATTTGGAGATCGTGTGGAAAGAAAATTAGGTTGCTTCAAAATGGTAATATTCCTTGATTTGTCTCAGTTGTTATAGGTTCGTTTGGTCGTAATTCGTTTTCCATATTTTTTTTGTTATCCCCCAGCGCGTTTTCTTCTATATTTTCCATACTTTGTCTAAAACTAATCCTTTCTAATGGATTATTCAATAAATTTGCTCTACTCCTTGTATTATACCTATAAATTTGATCCCGTTTTATTTTGTCGCACACCTTCCTAGATGGTGTTCCTACCTCGCTAAAAGTTACTTTCTTTTCATTTACACTAGTACCCGTCACTTCTTCTGTTATTTGTGGGGTGGAGCCAATTGGATTATTAATTTCGACAATCCTGCTCTCCTCTAAACTAATCGAAATTGATGGACTACTATTAATAAATGATATAGAATCTACAAATCTATTAAACCTACTTGGTTTGTTATTTTCATTCGACATAAATACAGATTGTAATTGACAAAATACTAATTACAACTTGTTTAGAAAAAATGTAACAGGAAATCCAAATAATAAAATTTAAATAATAATTTAAATAACAAACTTTACAAAATTCAAAAAAAATTAGTAAAAATGAAGGAGAAACGTAATTTATTTATATATTATATATTTTTTTAAAAATATACTTTTATACATCTACATATATATATATATGAACCATATTTTATTATATCTATATAACTTTTTTTAAAACAAAAAACTCTATTTTTTTAAAAAAAATAACTATATGTTTTCTTTAATTAATTTATTCCCAACAAAAATTTACTCTTGAATTTTTTAAAATCTAAAAAGAATTGTTCTCCAAAAAACATTATTAAAAAAAAATCATTCTGCTCTCTATTCTAATATGAACTTTTCTGTTATGGTAAATTTCTATCGTTTGCAGCATTTTTCAAACTGCTTGTCTTTCTTAGAAGAAAAAATATGTTTTACATGTTTATTTATCCCTTTTTTTAAAAAAAAAATACAAAAGATATATTAAACAAAATATATACAAAATAAATTTTGCCCCATAAAAAAATACGTTATACATTAAATACAAAACAAAAACCTTCCTACAAAATTACACAGAGAAAAAAAAAAACTAATTGTGTATATCCATTTTTAATTTAACTTGATATAAATCAATATGAATTTTTTTTTTTTAAATAGTTATACATCTATTTGTATATATACATATTAAAATTAATTTAAGACAATTTTTTTTCAAAATTAATTATGCATCTATTTGTTAACAAAAAAGTACAATGATTATCCGGGGAAAAAACAACAAAAATTCTGCAATTTTAAACAAAAGCTACGCAAAATTGCGTGTTGCTTATCCCTTTTTTTGCTTCACGCAATGTCAGGGTGTTTTTTTTTTACAACATTTTTGTGCATCACGATCACGTACTTTACTGCTGCTTTCTCTTTTTAATGTTGTCGATATTGTTTTCCTCTTTTGTTTGATGCTCGTACTTCTAGTTGTTGTCCGTGAAAAAAAACCATTCTGATTTTTTTTGGTCTTCCCCAAAAAGAATTTGAATGCTGGTCCAAAAAAATTATAATGGTTCTACCAAGAAACGTAGTTCTTGGTTAACCGGCTGCGCCATATGTTGTGTTTAAATATTCGATGTTATATTTCTATGGCTATTGTGCCAATATAGTATATATTTGCCGAATATAAAAACTGGAAGCGTTAATATTAGATATTATTTTTGGGTTTGCCAGTTAAATAATATTATTTAATTTATTTTCTTCCTTTTACTATTATTAATTTAAAATAAAACTTTTCATAACTGTAAAATAAAACGTATTTTATTTAGTTATTTTATTTACTTGATCTTTTATTCTTTAATACTATATTTATTGAAATAAAAGCTTATTCAATAGAATAGTCAGAATAATAATGACAAATTTTCAATTTCATTCCATGTCTTTTATACACAATTTTCTTTATACTAAACAAAATTGCGTAAGAAATACAAATCAATATATTATTAATTATTTTACGTTAATTTCGTCATCGAATATTAATTTACATTTAATTTTGCTTATTCGACAAAAATGTCGACCAAGCATTTTTTATTTTGACCGATATAATTAATTTAATTTTGACCGAATTACTAAATTTTATTTAATAAACAATTATTGTGTAATAAATATTTATAATTTATTACAATATACTTTAAACTTTTTAATTTGAATAAATATTTGTTTGACCGATATTGTTAATTTAATTTTTTTTTTATAAAAAATATTTATTACCAATATTTTTATTGAGGATTTTTCTTAAATAATAGTTATGTGTATTTTTACACATAACAAAAAGTTGAATGCGAGTTATTTTTGTTATTGAATATTATTTAGTTTTGATAATTGCGGTATTATTTTTGACGAAAGCATAGGTATATATATATATTAAATAACCAAGTAGTAGAAATTTAGAGTATAATTTGTTTAGAAAATTATTTTAATTTTTTTTTTGGTACCAGTTAACACATGTCACCAACTACTCGCGGACAAAAAAAAATACTAGAGGATTCTACTATTTTACTGGAAAATCTTAATTTCGCGTAATTATCACTAATAAAATCCACACCACAGGGTAATTCGAACAATTTGGTATCGAATCAAACAAAACGAAGACGGTCGGTAACTTTTGCGCCTGAAAAATCAGACGACACTATATCAAACGAAAGCGGGTCGGAAACGGAAATTAATTTAAACGGAATTAATTTAAGTATACATTAAAATAACGTTAGGAAATATTCTGAAAGCAATAGTAGCGAGAGCGAAGAAGAAGGTGCCGTTTTTCTAAACAATGACAATACATATTTTCTAAACAATGACAATACATATGATTTCGGCATAACAGCTCCAATGAATGCAACAATGCCACTAGAAAAAACATATAAAAAAATTTTCCAGTGCATTCCAACATTCTGCAGAGAGGGAGATCGTATGATATTAGATTTGCAAAATTTTGTTGCACTCGCTGATGAATGTGACCGCGCCGCGGTATTAAATCAAAACATTCGAGCCAAATTAAAAGGAAGGGCCGCGGACATTTTCCAGGAGCGAGCAGTTAATAGCTTTAGAGATTTTACAGGAATTTTAGAAAACCCAATTAAGGAGAGAAATTGAGGAATGTGTACAGATTCCTGATGAATCTGTTGAACAATTTGGAGATCGTGTGGAAAGAAAATTAGGTTGCTTCAAAATGGCTGCCCGGCACAAATTTCCTAATGGATTTCAAGGCATCGTACAGGATGCTGCAGAAATTGCTAGGAAAATATTTATTAGAGGTTTGCGATCGGAGTCCATCAAACATTACATAATTTCACAAAATTGTGCTAAGGGAGTCTTTGGAATTGTTGGGATTTGCTAGGGAATCTTTGGAATTGTTGGGACCACAACAAACGGAAAAAACAACTGAACAAGCAATGTACGATACCACAAAACAGCTTATGGAAATGATAAAAGAGCTGAAACTCAATTCCAACAATAGAGATAATAGAGACAATAATAGATTTTTCAGGCAACAAAATATGCAGCAAGTACCGCAACGAATGATAGTACCTGTAACAGCAGCTAGGACAGTATATAACTCCTATAGTATAGTACATAACTCCTCAATAAGATAGTACCAAATAATAATAATGGCAAAGAGTAACCTGTTTTAATTGCGGCAGGATGGGCTATTACAGCAAAGATTGCTGGGCACCTTGCAAAACAGACCCAGCACCAATGAATAAAACACATAGAGAAAATAATTAGGCTCATATGGAGTGCTATTTATGTAAAAATTCAGGACACATTGCAACTAACTGTCCATTTAATAAGGAAAAAGCCTGGGGAGGGGTAACAACACACAGAGTCAGTTCATTTAGATTAGCAAACTGCAACTGGTGTCAAAGAGAAGGACATACAGAATTAACATGTCCTGCACGTCAAAATTATCAAGCTAATCAGGGAAACGAAAGAGGAATGGATTAAAAACCCAATCTTCATAGAAGAATCTGTTAAAGAACAGGAAGAGTTATTAAATATAGGGAAAAATTTGGAAAATGGAATATTCTTAGGGAATTGCATCAGCAAAGTACGAAATGGGAAAATTTACGTTCCAGTAATTAATACAACAAATATTGTTCCTGATACAAAATTAGAATAAATGAAGTTAGAAATTAACGACTTGTTTAAAGAAGAAAAAGAAATTGAAAATAAAACTAAAATTGAAGTATATAAGGAAGATAGAAATAATATTGAAGAATTTGAAGAAATTAAAGAAGCGAAAAATGAAATTCGTAATGATGTATTTGAAGATAATAAATTAAACAAAGTTAATAATAATGAAAAGAATCTAATTGAACTCAGTAATTCAAAATCAGCAAATAATAAAGAAATTGAACGTCAAACCGATAAATAGACTAGAGAATCTACAAGGACAATTACTGCAAACCAAAACATTTATGCAATGTTTTGAGAACATTTTAGATAATAATGAAAAAGTACTAAAGGATATTAATGAACGTACGGTCCCCATTATAAAACAACGGAACTATAAATACTTCCGTATATATGCTTAAATTCAGGGTACATAAATAAATAAAATAAAATTTATCAAAAAATTAATAGCATATTTAACAATAAAAATAATTATTTGTATTTTCACTACATAATAATAAAAATAATCCAAATTACGGATATTTTACTTTATAACTAAAATTTAATTTACTGTACGACATCTATCTTCTATTTTGTAATAGTTGGCGCTAAAATATATTTTCGTGAAAACCTTAAAAATTTGTAGATTTCGTGTTTTCAATTTATTCCTGAAAACTGTACTAAACCTTATGAATTTCCATTTTTGAACTTTGAAAACACGAAAACTGAGTTTTCGGTCCTGTGTGTCCCGGGTATTAAGCCTGTTTCATTTTCCAAATTTAAGTTTCTAAATTAATTTGTTTCCTAATTTAAGAAATATGATATTTCATTTCCTAATAATTTAATTTTATTTATAATTTAATTTCAATAATAATTTACCTTCTGAATTTGCTTTATTAGCAGTTTGCTAGTTAATTCAAGTTCAGGGTAAATAGGCATTTGACCTAATATTGGACTTTGATTTTCCTTCAATTGAATAGAGCAAATTACCAAAAAAATTTTGACAGTTCAAAATCTTCTGTTAGTCATGTAAATTGCGGTTTAAATATTTAAATATTAGAGATATAAATACAATGTGATAATATTTATTAATTGAATTAGGAATATTAGAATAATTAATTAAATGCAAATTCAAAGTAAGTGCATATTATATATAACAATCACAACTGATTTTTAATAAATATTTTAACTACATCTTAGGAATATCGATGCCAAATTCAACACCATAACTACAAATTAAATGTATTCACTTTAATATAATTTCAATAAAAAGAACTTTTTCATATATAAATTGTTTACCTGACTAACAGCAGAATTATTTTGACATCTATTATGACAGTTAAGAAATTTGGTCTATTAAAGGAAAATCAAAGGCACGTTTTATAATATACGTCGGCTTTACATAAAAAAGTTGATGAGTTGATTCGTGTATTTGAGATTTATCGGTCAATGTTTTTATAAATGCGTTTTTAGATATAGATAATTAATATAATAGTATTTTGATAAAATAAAATCAATGTTTTATTTAAAGGTTTTTATATACAAGAGATAAAAATATCATTTAAAATTATCGTAAGTATTTATGTTATGATAAGAACATAACATTGGCCAAGCCGGTAGACGTAAATTTACATAATTACGTAAAAAAGAACTATATAAAAAAAATTAGAGTGATTTGCCGACGGGAAAACAACATTTAATAAAAAATATATTACTATTGTTAATGAACATTTTGTGTATTAAAAAAGGGTGTGTAGAACTAAAATTTAAAAAATGTATGTATTAAAAAACTTATTGATTTGATTATATTGAAAAAAATAAATATTAAATAAATAGAGAAAAAAGAATTTAGATTGATTTAGAAGTGAAGAATAGATTTTTAAATAGTAAAGTTATAGAATATTGCATGAAAATTTTTTAGAATATAAAATAATAGTGATTGAGTGATTAAAGAAGAAATTTTAGAATATAAAATATAGTTATTGAATGTTTAAATAATTATATAAAAAAAAATTGTTAAGAAGTATTAAATTGAAGTGACGAAATAGACGAAATTTATTTAAAGTGTTGATAGATTAAAATAACAAAATTTTCTAAAAAAAAAGTGATAATAGATTGAAATAGTAAAATTTAGAGAAGAACGAAAAATTAAAATTCAAATAAGGTATGTAGTAAGATATATTGATAAAATAAAAACGAAAACAAATATTTTTTTGGTTAATTAAAGAAAGGATATATATCATATATTAAAAAAAAATATATCGTAAAAATTTATTTTAAAATATTCGTAAAACATTCTAAAAACTAGTAAACTTTAATAAAAGTGTATTGCCGTCGGGAAAGCAATAAAATTTTATATGTAGTGACGAAAGAAAATTTTTTTTGTGTGTAAATTATTTTGAGTATTTAAAATATAATAGAAATCGAATTGTTATAAAATTTATTAAATAAACTGTGGTAAATTAAATTGAAAGTGAATAGTAATTGCAATTTGAAGAAAAAATAGAAAAAAATATAGTGATAATAAAATAACAAAGAGTATAAATTTATATGTTGTAAAAAATAAAATTGCGAAATAAATTTAAAATTGTCATATTATATAGTAAAATTGAAAAATTTAAAAAATTGCAAATTAAAACAAAAATAAGATAAATATTCAAAAGAAGTAAATTATCTGATATACGTGTAAAATAAAAATAAAAATCGTTATTTTAAAAAAGAACTATTGCCAACGCATAATATAAATATTTTAATAAAATAAAATAAAAAATAAGAAAACGGATTCATTCCGCTCCCATAAAAGAATAAATAATTAAAAGATAAAGTATTATGGCACCCATTAGAAGACAACAGAAAAATAAAAATATAAATAATATTGTAACCAAAAACTTTATTAGGAAGAAAAATATTAACGGAGTGTTGGTAACAACTGACAACACTGCCGACAGCACAGATTCCACCATCAATATAGAATTAGAATTTTCGAACGAAAACCTGGTAGAATCAACTCCAAGACAACCACCAACGACCAGCAACAACCAGGTATGACGATCTGTAACATTTGCAGCACAAGCAGCACAAATAGAAGAAAATAGTGAAGTATGAGAAGGTGCATTAGAGGTACTAATAGTTTAAGTAATATTGTAACAAATACACAAAATTTTAAAAATAATTTAGTTATTAGTAATACTTCAATAAATAATTTAAATTTAAATCTAAATAATAAAATAAAAAATACAATGAATTCAGAAAGAAATAATCAAGATAATAATTTTAGAATGCAGGGAGCAATACCGCGTACTGATAGGCTTTCCAATTTTGAAAATCCCGAATTTCCATTAGTTATAAATAATAATAGTAATTTTCGATTAGAGGATAATATTGTATATGATGCTAGAAATACCCACAGAAGATCAAATATATTGACAACAGACAATACGTACGAACTAGGTTACACATCGGGAAATGCAAATCAGACAATACCTTTAGAACGGACATATAGAACTTATTTTCAGGGAGTCCCTAATTTCAGTGGTGAAGGAGACCAAATGATCTTAGAATTACAGAATTTCGTATCTTTTGCACATGAGGCATATTTCCGCTCTGACGAAATGGATTGACCAACCGTACTCAATCAGATCATAAGAGGAAAGCTCAGGGGAAAAGCGGCTTACATTTTTCAGGAAAGAGATGTCAGGAGTTTTCGCGAGTTTAAGACAATTTTAGAGAATGCCCTCACTTATAAAGATCTGACTCAATTGCGTCGAGAAATTGAGGATTGCGTCCAAATCCCGGATGAGTCTGTAAAACAATATGGAGATAGAGTCGAACGTAAGCTGAGATGCTTTAAAACAGCAGCCAAACATAAGTACCCAACAGGATTCGAGGGTATAACACTTGATGCAGAGGAAATGACTAGGAGGACATTTATAAGAGACCTACAATCAGAAACGATCAAGCAGTATATTGTTGCTCAAAATTGTTTAAATTTCCAACAAACCATTGTAAAAGCTTGTAAGTTCGCTAGGGAATCACTTAATTTAATTAGACCGATAAGACAGGAATTAGTTTCTCCACCACCAGCTAAGTCAGAGACAACGGAAATAATGTTAGAATTAATTAAGACATTAAGATCACCAAACAATAATGACAGGACAAATTCCCGAAATACAGATAGCAACAACCAGCGACCAAAAAATGACGGATTTAGGCCACATGTAAATTCACAAAACTCTCGTTTTAACCCACCAAATTTCGCAGCTCCCAGAAACAATTCACAAGTGACTTGTTATAATTGTGGACGACTAGGTCATTACAGCCGAGATTGTGAGGCACCACGTATACAAAATGCAAATCGCACTCCTGGTACTCTTAGACGAACACAAAATACAGTACAATGCACAGCTTGTACCAAATCCGGTTACACGTCCGCCAATTATCCGTTTAAAATACAGGAGCAACCTACAGCACCTGCTCACATAAATGCTATCGGACAACAAACTGTTTTAAATTGTGCTTGGTGTGAAAGAACAGGTCATGTTGAGCTTACTTGTCCCGCGCGCCAAAGATATCAAGCGAAACCGGGAAACGACAATGGGATGATGTAAAACTCCTAGTTTCATCCCAAAAAAGAGAGGATGGGGTTGCATTAGCAGGACATCCCCGGGGTGAACCGTTGGTAACTATGCCGCTCGATATTGCAAAAGACAAAACGGTCACTTTACTTGTAGATACAGGAGCGCAAATAAGCCTGCTAAAAAAGAGTCAATTGCTACAGGGAATACCGATTAGGGAACATGAGAAAGCAATTATACAAACAGTACATGATCGGAGTACAACGTTAGGGAAATGTTCCGGAAAATTTTTGATTCCCGAAAAAATTACATGTGACTTTCAGGATGTGGAATCAAACTGTCAATTACCGGCTGACGGAATTTTAGGGAACGACTTTTTATCAAATCACTGTAACATATTGAGACAGGAACAAAAACTGCATTTCCCGAAAACGACGAATAATAAGACAGACTTCTCAATACCAATTAAATGTATAAATAATGGTTTCAGAAAACAAATCGCAATTCCAAGTGTTTCACAAATTTCTTTTGACGAATCCCGAAAAATCGAATTAATTAATAAATTAGAATGTAACAAAGAGGAAATAGAATCAAATAAAGATAAAATTATAAACTTAAGTAAAAATTTATACAATAATAGTAAAAGAAGAAAATTATTTAAAGCAAATTAATTTTCACGATGAAAATTTAAAAGTCAAATGAAAATGTTATTAATTTAAATATCGAAAAATTTAGTAAAAATTTAGATATCGATTCCGAAAATTATAATGAAGAAAATATATTAGGTTTAGGAATCGTTGAAAGTAATGAGATTAATTTAATTGATTTTAGTGAAGATGAAAAGTGTTGTTGATCATCAATCTCAGGCCAGCAGCAGATTTCATCAGATATAATAATTATGTGCGAACGTATTTTACCATGAAAAAACAAACACAGTTTGACTTCGTTAATCTGAATTGTTTATTTTAAATTGTATGGTAGTATTTTTAATGCACATTAGCCAATAAAACTATTTAATTATTTAGTTATTGATTATGGCTTATTTAATTAATTAATTATCGATTATTTTATCTCTAAAACAAATGTAGCAAAAAGTTAGTTTCAATTATTATAATGTTAAAATATCTTACTTATTTTAGTCCGCTTCCCGAGCTTGTATAAATGACGATCGGCTTATTTTTTTTCTTTTTTGTAGAAGATTATTATAAATTTAAATGTAGTAATATGAATTCGAATATAAATATATAGATTCCAATATGAATTCGAATTCTTTCTTGATCAACTAATATAAATTCCAATCGGCGTCCTCTTCTTTGTCTTACGAATTTTAATTTCACAATAATCAAAAAACAATTGTCATCAACCAAACTTCCCGCTTTTTTCTCCCCCCAAATATATAGTTTTGCCGATCGTCATTAATACAAGCTCAGAAATACTAACTACAACTACAATATTACAAGCTACAAATATTTCTACAACTACTCGATGTGACAGTTCTCAACATTCCGACGATGTGACAGTTCGCAACAAAAAGATAGAGTTAGAAAAATTAAATACAAAGGTATCTCCAATAAATTCGTATTTTGAAGGTTCAAAAGAAAGAATTGGTAGAGAAGGTTGTATTTACAATGATTCACCAATAAATTCGTATTTTTAAAATTCAAAAGAAAAAATTGGAAGAGAAAATTGTATTTACAGTAATAAACTAATAGCAAAGCCGTATATAATATAAAGATATTCAAAATTTCAAAAAGACTTAAAAAACTGAAAACATTAGGACTCCAATATGAGTTCCCGTGGTGAATATAATATCTTTGTTATGAAAGTTGAAATAACGAGTTTGTGGATAAGACGTAGAAATTGTATAGAGATTAGAGACGACAGAAGGTACACACATATTTTTCGTGGTGAAATTTAATAATATGCGCTCATTTATTTTCTGTATTCTATAATAAGGAAAAGGAATAAAGGAAGAAAAAATAGAGACAAAGGAAAAAATTTGTATGAGATAGAAAGGGTAAGGAAATATATGTATATTTCTGGTTATTTTGATCTATTTTAACAAAAATTTAGAAACTCATATTTGGAATCTTATATTTATTTTCAATTTTGTTCTGGAAAAAAATAATATACTTTAATGAAGCAAAAATTCTACCTGTTTTGGGTTTTTTAAACCAAAGGATTTTAAAGGATACAAATTTCATTTATTTTTTCAAATTTCAATTTTGTATTTTTACTTATTTTTGGTTAAAGATCAACGAACTGCGATCGTAGTAAAATTTTATGAGTTCCCGTGGTGAATATAATATCTTTGTTATGAAAGTTGAAATAACGAGTTTGTGGATAAGACGTAGAAATTGTATAGAGATTAGAGACGACAGAAGGTACACACATATTTTTCGTGGTGAAATTTAATAATATGCGCTCATTTATTTTCTGTATTCTATAATAAGGAAAAGGAATAAAGGAAGAAAAAATAGAGACAAAGGAAAAAATTTGTATGAGATAGAAAGGGTAAGGAAATATATGTATATTTCTGGTTATTTTGATCTATTTTAACAAAAATTTAGAAACTCATATTTGGAATCTTATATTTATTTTCAATTTTGTTCTGGAAAAAAATAATATACTTTAATGAAGCAAAAATTCTACCTGTTTTGGGTTTTTTAAACCAAAGGATTTTAAAGGATACAAATTTCATTTATTTTTTCAAATTTCAATTTTGTATTTTTACTTATTTTTGGTTAAAGATCAACGAACTGCGATCGTAGTAAAATTTTATGAATGATTAATTTTATAGTATACATAATAATTATTGGTACTTAGAAATATCATAATTCATTTCAAGGAAATATGAAAATGAGTTAATTAATTAATATTTTATATGTCTAATTTTATATTATAGTAATATTAAAGTCGTAAATTTTTATTAACCATACCAAAAATGGTTAACGCATCTGAATAACAATACCTCTTGGGTGATGTGGAAAATTGTTTTTTTTTACTTTCTCTTAATTGATTTTTTTAATAACTATTTTGTTAAATAAATTACGAAATTATAAAAATCCATATATGAGGGCGCTAAAAAACTAAATACGTAAAGACAAATTAATAATGGAATAGTTTTAAACAAAAAATCAATATACAATTATTGTTATTGTATTTCCTATAAAATTCATCATTCATAAAATTTTACTACGATCGCAGTTCGTTGATCTTTAACCAAAAATAAGTAAAAATACAAAATTGAAATTTGAAAAAATAAATGAAATTTGTATCCTTTAAAATCCTTTGGTTTAAAAAACCCAAAACAGGTAGAATTTTTGCTTCATTAAAGTATATTATTTTTTTCCAGAACAAAATTGAAAATAAATATAAGATTCCAAATATGAGTTTCTAAATTTTTGTTAAAATAGATCAAAATAACCAGAAATATACATATATTTCCTTACCCTTTCTATCTCATACAAATTTTTTCCTTTGTCTCTATTTTTTCTTCCTTTATTCCTTTTCCTTATTATAGAATACAGAAAATAAATGAGCGCATATTATTAAATTTCACCACGAAAAATATGTGTGTACCTTCTGTCGTCTCTAATCTCTATACAATTTCTACGTCTTATCCACAAACTCGTTATTTCAACTTTCATAACAAAGATATTATATTCACCACGGGAACTCATATTGGAGTCCTAATGTTTTCAGTTTTTTAAGTCTTTTTGAAATTTTGAATATCTTTATATTATATACGGCTTTGCTAATAGATTCGTATTTTGAAGATTCAAAAGAAAAAATTGGTAGTAAAAATTGTAGTTACGATAATTCATCAATAGATTCGTATTTTGAAGATTCAAAAGAAAATGTTGGTAGAATAAGTAATAAAGACATTTTTGAAATAAATGAAGGAAAATTGCTTGATTTTAACTGTAAAAAACTGGAAAAATTAAAAGTTCGTAGTGAAAATCCCGTCGAAAATAGTAGCGAAAAACAAAATATTGATAAGTATATAAAATCATATAGTAAAAATAGTAGCAATGTGGACCAGGAAATTGAAAATAGGAAATTTTTTGATAAGAAAATTGATATTGTTAATTGTACCGGAAGAAAAGATGTAGATTTAGAGATTAAAGAATTTGTAATTCCTGCGCGATGCGAAAAAGCTGAAATATCAGTAAAAGCTGGAGGCGACGTGATATGTTTATCGAAGAAATTAAGTGACGATATGTGAAGAATATAACGATATTTTTCACTTAGACGGCGATAAATTGAGTAGTATAACTGATATCACTCACACTATCCCTGTAAAGGTAGATACTAAGCCGATTAATAGCAAACAATATAGACTAGCGGAATGTCACAGAGATATTATCAACAATGAAATGATAAAATTACTAGAAGAAGATATTATACAACCTAGTAACAGCCCGTGGAACTCACCATTATTGGAAGTACCGTAAAAGACTGGACCAAATGGAGAAAAAAGGCATAGGGTAGTAATCGATTTCAGAAAATTGAATGAAGTAACGATAGGGGACGCTTTTCCATTGCCCCGCATTGAACAAATACTAGATCAATTGGGGGATCTAGATATTTAAGTACCCTGGACCTCGTAAGTGGTTACCATCAGGTTCAGATGGAACCAGCGGACAAAGGAAAAACCGCTTTTAGTACCTCTTTTGGTCACTTTGAATTTAAGCGAATGCCTTTCGGTCTTACGGGAGCCCCGGCGACATTCCAAAGGGTGATGAATTGTGTGCTGGATGGTTTGCAAGGATTTAAATGCTTCGTATATCTTGACGACATTGTTGTATATGGCAAGAATTTGGCACACCATGACGAGAAACTCGGAATTGTTGTAAAGCGACTTAGACAACACAACCTCAAGTTACAACCTGAAAAGTGCAAGTTTTTAAGGAAGGAAGTTGTTTACCTCGTACATAAGATCACTTCCGAAGGAGTAAAACCAGATCCCGAAAAAACAAGGTGTGTACAAGATCATCCCACACCACGTACCACTAAGGAATTGCAATCGTTTTTAAGTTGAGTCAATTACTATCGGCCTAGTATGCCCAATTTGGCGGAAACCGGCACTAAATTGTACAAAATGGCTACTAAGACTCAGCCATTCAAATGGACAGAAGAACATCAAAAGGAATTTGAAAAGGTAAAAATTTACTAGTTAATCCACCTCTACTTATTTATACAGATTTCTCGAAACCATTTAAGTTAACAACGGACGCATGTAATTATGCATTCCGTTCCCAATTACGTACAGTAGCAACAAATATATCCTCAGTTTCCAATACGATCTGAGCAAAATTTTAGATTGTATAGCGATCCCAAATATGGAAGCTACGACAGTAGCTAACGCTTTTTATAAAAACATAATTTTAAGGTATTCTATAATCCCGAAAAGATTGATCACAGATCAAGGGACAAATTTGACAAGTCAGGTTTTTAAAACCTCGTGTAAAATTTTAAAAATTAAAAAATAGAAACAACTGCTTATCATCCGCAGTCTAACGGGTCCTTAAAACGAAGACACGGGTCCCTGGTGGAATATCTTAAAATGATTGTCGAGAAAAATATTCAAAATTGGGACGAATGGCTTGAAGAGGCAGCATTCACGCATAATCATACGCCTCATGAAGCAACGAAATTTTCACCTCTTTTCGTACTATATGGATTTTGCGACCCATTACCCATATCGTTAAGGAGAAAAGTAGAAGCAGTGTATAACAACGAAAATTTGGGAGCCGTAATAAAGTATAAACTTCAAACTATACACAAATTTGCTCGAGAACATTTAGAACAAAGTAAAATTAAAGCTAAACAAAATTACGATAAGAATGCGAAAATAACAACATATAAAAAGGAGATAAAGTTTTACTGATAAAACCCGTCAAAGACAATAAATTGAGTTTAAATTGGTCTGGGCCGTATGAAGTGTTTGAGGTACCTAACGAGCTCAATACTATAATTAAGGTAAGAAAAAGACTTAGAAGGGTACATAATAATAGATTAAAATTGTGGAAAAAAAATCCCTAATAGATAATAAAGTTTTTTTTGATTATATTGATTTCGATTACATCGATAAATGATATCGAAATTGGTTTATATATATATTTTTATTAGTCAATATTTTTTTATTTAGTAAAAAATTTTTTTTATTACTAAGTCTAGTTTATTTTTTTATAATCATTATCTGCATGAAGGTAATAATAATAGTTAATTTTTATTTGGTTGCTTGCAGGTGCAAAAATGTTCATATTATTATTATTATTCTCAATATTGGTTGAAATGGCGAGTGGGTTACCTTTGGAGAATATTAAAGTTGAAAATACGGAAGTAATACTTGAAAACTGTGGTCGAGTCCACTTTAATTGACAAAATACAATTAAAATAAATAGAAACATTGAATCCTAAATTTATTTCATTAAAATGCACTTTTGCAAAAATGCATATAAAAATATTTTTTCTTATTTTGATTGTTGCATTATAAACTTACCTAAGCTTAAAACACAAAAAATTAATTATATCAAGAATTTTTTGATGATCCTATTTTTTTTTTAACTTCGTTAATATTTTAGAATTAGTAATTTGATTATTTCTTTTTAAATACAAAAAAATATAAATTTTCTACATATACACATATTACTACACAAGATTTTATTAAGATAAGTAAATACCACATGCAAATCATTGTAATAATTTAAGTAATAAAATTTTGATAGTAAATAAGGATAATATAGAAATTTAATATAGAAATTTAAATAATGATAATAATATAGAAATTTATATAGAAATATAACAATAAATAAATATAACATGAAATATTAATTTTAAGAAAGATTAAACATGTATGTAATATAAGTTTATCACGATCCTATACACCTTATCTGAAAAAATTAAATTTTTTCAAAATTTCATTTTTTCTTTGGATAATGGGAGGTATGTTATGTAAAGCCTGTTTCATTTTCCAAATTTAAGTTTCTAAATTAATTTGTTTCCAAATTTAAGAAATATGATATTTCATTTCCTAATAATTTAATTTTATTAATAATTTAATTTCAATAATAATTTACCTTCTGAATTTGCTTAATTAGCATTTGCTAGTTAATTCAAGTTGAGGGTAAATAGGCATTTGACCTAATATTGGACTTTGATTTTCCTTCAATTTAATTAAAGGAAAATCAAAGGCACATTTTATAATATACGTGGGCTTTACATAAAGTTAAAACCTAAAGTTGATGAGTTGATTCGTGTATTTGAGATTTATCGGTCAATGTTTTTATAAATGCGTTTTTAGATATAGATAATTAATATAATAGTATTTTGATAAAATAAAATCAATGTTTTATTTAAAGGTTTTTATATACAAGAGATAAAAATATCATTTAAAATTATCGTAAGTATGTATTTATGTTATGATGATAAGAACATAACAAAAGTACATAAAAGGGTTTTAGTATTAATTAGGTTAAATTATACTTTTAGAAGTAGTAATAATAAATAAGAAATTTATAATAAATTAATATAAATAATATTAGGATTGATAGTAAAAGCAAAGTTAGAAATGCACATGATAAATGAAAAAAAAAGAGAATTTTAATTATTAATTTTTTTTTTTTTAATTCTTAACTTTATGCTTCAAACACCACAGATAGAATGATTTTAATAACAATTACAAAATTATAAATTCCAAAATAGCATAATTGTATTTTTTTTTGTAAAACACTTCAAATATACAAAAAAAAAAAATTTAGGTAAATTTTAAATATTAAAAAGATTTTTTTTTGTGAAATTGGAGAAAAAATGAAATTATAAGGAAAAAAGAGAAGATAATTAAAAAATTTAGTCTATTATGAAAAATAAAAAAATTGAAAAAAATAAAACTATTAAATTTAGAAAATACTATTTCGCTTATTAGAAAAAAATATTATGTAAAATTAAATTAAAAATATAATTTAACAAAAAAAGGGAGGTATACATAATATTAAAATGAAATAAAATATATTTAAAATTATAAATATAAATTATAAAATATATATAAAATTAAAAAAAAAAATGTTTTTTCTTTAAAATGTTGCACGGGTTATCGGTCCAAATAAAATTATATATTAAATATTCAAAATCTATATGATTTTTTATTGTTTATTAAAAATTGAGTACATTACAGCATTTAGAAGGTCCCATACCAATTTGGAATTAAATTGTTAAAAATGATTGAGCCAACACTCAATGAGAATGAGAATATACGAAACTAAACATTGAAATTTGAATTTTCAAAATCTGTATGATTTTTTATTGTTTATTAAAAATTGAGTACATTACAGCATTTAGAAGTCCCATACCAATTTGGAATTAAAGTTCCAGGATTGCAGCTTTTCTGTCCGAGAGCTTGAAAAACTTGCGGTTTGAATACCCTAGTCTAAGATTCTCAATAACGCAAATCTCAATTGCATGAGCCTCAGCTTGGAAAATATTTTTCACCCTCAGCCTCGAAAAATGTTCACTTTAACAGCAACTAAGTGGTTGGTTTTGGAGCCGTCTGTCTACACACCAGGTGATGTAGTTAGGATCAAATTGGAGAGGGTAATTAGCCCATTAATACATTTTAGGTATATACATATAAGTACCTTCAAAGGTACAAAGTGGGAGCTTTCTTCACGGAGGCGAGCTTGCGATCCGTCTTCTTCACAGAGGCGAGCTTGCGATCCGTCAGGATTTCACCTATAATGAGCTATTCCAGCTTCTTTATGAATGTGTAGATGTAGAAATGGAAGGTTGGGTGCGCATAGCCCACGTTGTTCCAAGGTATGCCATTCTTTGTAGGGTTTCAGGCTTCAACTGAGTAGTTTTCTGCTCAGTTTTACGCTACCACACAGGAGCGGCATATGTTATGATTGGTCTAATGACCGAAGTATAAAGCCCATGTGCAATTTTGGGCTGAAGTCCCCAGTTATGCCCTATTACAGGTCCAAAGAGCTGTTCTAGCTTTACTGATGACCTTGTCTATGTGAATATTCCACATGAGTTTATCGTCAAGGGAGACCTCTAAGAATTTTAATTCTTTGCTGGAATCAACTTTTTCTGTTGTTGATCGACGTTTTTTGTAACTGTGCTGCTGTTCATTCTCATTCAGAGTTAGCTCAATGAGTAAAGACAATTTGTCACACACAATTTTTTCTACTGAAAATAATATGTAGTGGAAAAGAAAGTTGATGGACGCAGTTCTGATGGTGGAATTGAATCCGGACCAGAACCCTTTTTTATATCATTATTATTAAGAGCTACTACTATATCATCAATAGATAGAGATATCAGATCGATATTAGATAAATGATCATAATTAGTCTAATCTAAATTTGTAGAATTAGAGTTTGTGTCCTTGCGAAAAACGTCTTGAAAACGATCAGCAAACATATCACATATGACATTAGGAGACTGTAAATTATTTCTACACATAGAGCCAGGATATCCTGAAGTTTTACGTTTCATATTAACGAAATCATAAAATTTTTTTGGATCGTGTATAATATTTTCACCCATTTTTTGTACATATCTATCATATGATTCACGTGAACGTTCTGAAAAATCTGAATATATTTTGTTGTATTTGTGTTTCAGATCCATACTGATATATTTTCTGCCTTTCATTTTTTTATATAATTTATTCCTTTGATTGCGAAACGATCTGAGTTCACAGTCTAACGATGGTTCACACCACTTATGTTTTTTCACAATTTTAGGTACATAATTATCAATTATATCTCACAGTCTAACGATGGTTCACACAACTTATGTTTTTTCACAATTTATATCTAGAAGTATATTTTGAAAAAGAAATATCTGCATTTTCAATATCTACACTTGACAAAGTGCTGGTCCAGTTAATTAAAGAGAGAGAATGGTTAATGCTATAAAAGTCAGCATTTTTAAAATCATATACAATTGAGTTATTGTAAGATTTGGTAAAAGATTTATCTGCGGTGGGAATTTCAACAACAATAGCTGAATGAGGAATTGAATTAGAGAAAATATTCTCATTGTCAGTAGCAAGAGTAACCACTGCATCGTCATAATTGTTAGTCAAAAATAAATCTAACCATTTACCTTTACTTTTGGGGTTGCGAACCACCTGCTGAAGTTCATTATCATATAAACTTCTGATTTGGTTAAAATCAATGTCATCGGTGAAGTTAATAGGTAATATATTATTATCACACTCGTCCGGAATAAAAAATAAGTTAGGGCGATTGAAATCGCCAAAAATAAATAGCTGATCATTTTCTTTTAAATAAATATTAACCGATCGCGCTATAGTGCAAATATTTTCATACTTAGACTCGTCAGAGTTCGGGGGTATATATACTGCACCAATCAATATATAATTACTACCACAGTGTAACCTTACTATTTTATGCTCAAAAAAGTGCGAGGAAGTGGTATTTACTATTTCACTAGTTAAACAGTTGTGAACAGCAATAAGGACACCGCCTCCTCTAGAGAGGCCAGTTGCAGCATAGTACCTATCACATCTGTAAATTGTCCAGTTCGAATCTAGAATTTCCTCGTCTTTAAATGAATCATTCAGCCAGGTTTCGGTAATGATGATTATATTAAAATGACAAGATTTAGCATCTATAAATAGATTTTTAATTTTTCCCCTCATGTCACCACAATTATGGTAAAGGATTCTTATGGGTTGTATACGCTTTTTAATAGTTTTTTTACTTAGGTGAACAGTTTTAGAAAACGGCAAGTTATTAATATTATTAATTAAAGGATTATTATTAATATTTATAGTATTATTATTAGTAGCAATTTCTATTAAATTGTCATTAACAGACTGTGGACTTTTTCTTTTCTTGTGATGGAAGGGCAAGGGGACGAAAAAACTTGTCGAAGTCTTCTCTAGATTTTTCCAGATTTGTAATTCTTTTAGAATTTAAGTCTGCTCACTTATACCCAAATAATCGTGATAGATAACGGAAGCATAAGCTTCTAAATCTTTGGTAACTTCTCGCTCACTTATACCCAAATAATCGTCATAACGGACGAAGACATTTTTTAAAGTTTTATATTCTATAGGAAAATTTTGCTGTTAGAATAAAACTTTAAGATTTGTTTTTGTTTTACCATCAATACATACCGTGCTATCTTGTTTATGTAAATAAGCAAGATAAAGTTTGATATTATGAAATGTATTATAGTCTTTGAGACGGGATTAATATATAGAATGAATGAATGAATGAAATCATTTATTGTGCCTATATGTACATTATTTTACATCAATTTCTTTTTAACAATTCTTCTTTTTTTTTATCAAGCTATAATGTTTGGCTTGATGATTCTTTTTTTTTCTTTTATAAATCGTACTTACGAACTAATTAATCTTATTTTAAAGTTTATATTTATATCTACATTTATTTTCATTATACTATTTGCACCCGATAGTTACCAATTTAGATGTACTTAAAGCTGACTAGAAACTAAGACTAAATTAAAAAAGAACAAACAAAACCACGAAAATGAATACATTAGCTTCATATTATATATAATTATTATTAAGTTACATTTACACATTATCAAATCAATTTTTTTTTTGTTTTTAATTTCAATTTTATTTTATCTTATCCTCTATGGTTATTTTTTGTGTTATTATTATATGTGTAAAATTCTGATTGATATGTTGGATCTTTTAATATAAAGAATTTTTCTTGGTATTGAGAATTTAACATAATAAAAGGTGATAGATAATATAATTCATTACAACTATCATTCCTATGATCATTAAATATATTAACAATTAATGAATTGTTATGATGTTGTAATTTGTTCAAATATTTAGTTAACAATTGTGTCATAATATAATTGGTGTTATTTTTGATTCTTCATAAATGAATTTGTTAGAATATCTTTTGTTTCCATTTTCGTAGTACTTATTTGTACAGTTCCTTAATATTTTTCTTTCGAAAATTTGTAATTTTTCTGCTGTTGTAGGGGATATTGAGAACCATATTGCGAAACCATATGTCCGAATAGGCCTTATTAGTTGTTTATACATTAATAATTTTGTGTTTTTAGTTAGATCTTTATGAATTAGTAAAGGTTTGAGAATGTGTGTTGCATGCGCTGCTTTTAAGTAAGCTTTTCTTGCATGATCATTGAATTTAAATTTATTGTTAAAATGTATGCCTAAGTATTTGGTATTGATTTTTAAAGGAATGACTTTATTATTAATTTTAAGCTTAAGTTTTTTACTTTTTTTTATTACATTTTTAGGACCTTTGCCACTCGCATTCCTGAAACAAATTAATTCCGATTTATCCGCATTTACAGAAATTTTCCATTTATTATAAAAAGATAAAATTTGGTCAGAATGGAGCTTTACATATTTTAGGGCTAATTCTGGGTTTCTAGAATGTGCATATATGGTGGTATCGTCCGCGAATAGAGTTGCTTTTGATATTAATTGATTTCTTCTATTATACAATTCGTGAGGTATGTCATGTAAGAATATATTAAATAATTTGGGACCCATTATTGATCCTTGTGGTACTCCTGATTTTACTGGTACTTTTTTTTTTCTTGTGATGGAAGGTTTTACCATCAATACATACCGTGCTATCTTGTTTATGTAAATAAGCAAGATAAAGTTTGATATTATGAAATGTATTATAGTCTTTGAGACGGGATTAATATATAGAATGAATGAATGAATGAAATCATTTATTGTGCCTATATGTACATTATTTTACATCAATTTCTTTTTAACAATTCTTCTTTTTTTTTTATCAAGCTATAATGTTTGGCTTGATGATTCTTTTTTTTTCTTTTATAAATCGTACTTACGAACTAATTAATCTTATTTTAAAGTTTATATTTATATCTACATTTATTTTCATTATACTATTTGCACCCGATAGTTACCAATTTAGATGTGCTTAAAGCTGACTAGAAACTAAGACTAAATTAAAAAAGAACAAACAAAAACACGAAAATGAATACATTAGCTTCATATTATATATAATTATTATTAAGTTACATTTACACATTATCAAATCAATTTTTTTTTTGTTTTTAATTTCAATTTCATTTTATCTTATCCTCTATGGTTATTTTTTGTGTTATTATTATATGTGTAAAATTCTGATTGATATGTTGGATCTTTTAATATAAAGAATTTTTCTTGGTATTGAGAATTTAACATAATAAAAGGTGATAGATAATATAATTCATTACAACTATCATTCCTATGATCATTAAATATATTAACAATTAATGAATTGTTATGATGTTGTAATTTGTTCAAATATTTAGTTAACAATTGTGTCATAATATAATTGGTGTTATTTTTGATTCTTCATAAATGAATTTGTTAGAATATCTTTTGTTTCCATTTTCGTAGTACTTATTTGTACAGTTCCTTAATATTTTTCTTTCGAAAATTTGTAATTTTTCTGCTGTTGTAGGGGATATTGAGAACCATATTGCGAAACCATATGTCCGAATAGGCCTTATTAGTTGTTTATACATTAATAATTTTGTGTTTTTAGTTAGATCTTTATGAATTAGTAAAGGTTTGAGAATGTGTGTTGCATGCGCTGCTTTTAAGTAAGCTTTTCTTGCATGATCATTGAATTTAAATTTATTGTTAAAATGTATGCCTAAGTATTTGGTATTGATTTTTAAAGGAATGACTTTATTATTAATTTTAAGCTTAAGTTTTTTACTTTTTTTTATTACATTTTTAGGACCTTTGCCACTTGCATTCCTGAAACAAATTAATTCCGATTTATCCGCATTTACAGAAATTTTCCATTTATTATAAAAAGATAAAATTTGGTCAGAATGGAGCTTTACATATTTTAGGGCTAATTGTTTCTAGAATGTGCATATATGGTGGTATCGTCCGCGAATAGAGTTGCTTTTGATATTAATTGATTTCTTCTATTATACAATTCGTGAGGTATGTCATGTAAGAATATATTAAATAATATGGGACCCATTATTGATCCTTGTGGTACTCCTGATTTTACTGGTACTTTTTCGGATTCTTGAGAGTCCAAATGTACATATAAAAATCTATTTTCTAAATAGCTCCACAGCAGTCTTTGTATCATGATTGGAAAGCCTAGGTTTATGACTTTATACATTAGTCCTTTCATCCATACTGAATCAAAAGCCTTTTGTATATCTAAAGATAATGTTACCGTTGTGTTTCTATATTTAAGGTTATCAGTTACATCAGTATGTATTTTTAATAGAGCATCAATCGTTGAGTGACCGGCTTTAAATCCAAATTGGTAATTTGAAATAATATTATTATTTTCACAGAAATTGTCAATTTGATCGGCAATTATTTTTTCAAAAAATTTACCTATATTAGATAGTAATGATATTGGTCTATAATTGCTTGGTTCAAATGATTTTTTATTTTTTAAATGGGAATAAGTTTAGATATCTTAAAAACATCCGGAAAGTAACCATTATTCAGACAATTATTGAAGATAATATGAAGAAATTTTATTGCATTTTCGGGTAATTTTTTTAATAAAAAATTGGAAATGCCATCTGGACCAGCTGTTTTTTTCCTGTTTAGATTTCCTAATATATTTTTTAGGGTTACTATATTAATAAAATTTGGCGTGGTAGGGTTTTCTGAACAATTGTGGATGTCAAACGAGGTAAGAGGTTTAAAATTGCCTGATTCATCTGATTGTTGATTAATAAAATCATTAACAACTTGGTTAACTGATTCATTAATGATACTTGTACATTTATCTTTATATAGTTGTGCATAATAATGTTTAAAAATATTTAATTTTACTTTGGTGTTAGTTATGACATTTCCATTATTAGTTAATTTGGTATTTTCATTGGATTTTTTCCCAACTAATCTATTTATCTCCTTGAAAGCTTTTGGGGATGGTTTTATTGTTCTTAACTTATTTTGAAATTGGCAATTAAAGTGAATTTTAATTTTTTCCTCTATAATTTTACGGATACATTTTATTTTAGAATCCAGGCATTTATATTCGTAGGATTTTTTGTTTAGATATATATGAAATATTTGCTTTAGTTCTTTTTGCCACATTCTTTTTACACATATTAATTTCCGAATATCATAAGGTAGGTTTCTAAATTTTCTCTTATCTGGGATAATTATTTCAGTATGAATGTTTGTTTTGTCATTTATTACTTTTATGAATTTATTAATATAGTTGTCAATCAGGTCATTAGTAAGATTATTTGGTGTCGGTATTTGCATTTCAGGTTCTAGGAAATGTTCATTAATATCATTTTTAAGATTTACCCAGTTTGTGTTTTTAAATGATCGAAATTTTTTTGGTTCTGATAGAATGATTTTGTATATACTAATGTCAATAGATAGTTTAACTAGGAAATGATCCGAAAATGAGGAACCAGTCTCACAGAGGTTATTTGGGTCAATTTGATTTAAAATATTATCATTTACAATAAATAAGTCTAAAATTGAACCACTTTGAGGAAAAGTTGGTGAGAAAGGGGAAACTACTGTGAGAGAAGTTTCACAGACATTGTCGCCCAGCCATTTTATTAGGATATCACCATTTCTGTTATTTAGTGAATCCCCAAAAGTCGGGTGTCTTGAATTTAGATCACCTCCAAAAATTACAAAGTCAAAATTTTTTTATATATTATTGAGTTCATTCATTGTCTCAATATATATATTTTGATCACATTGTGATTTGAAGTATATAGAACCTACTAGAATACTTTGTATATTATTAGTATTGTCAATAATCCTGCCTTTAGCTAAGGTAATGGGTAATTTAAAATTATGTGTATCAATTTGTACTAAGTCTAAATTTTCTTTATAGATTATTGCAGTTCCTTGACCTATATCGTTCCTACATATTTTATAATTATCGATAACAATATTATTTTTTTCATTTAATTTTGTTTCAGTGATAAATGCAAAATGTGGGTTTGTCTCTTTTAAAATATCATAAAGAAAAGCTCTTCTGCCTAGGCTCCTTATAGAATAGAGCAAACATTTAATGTTATAAAAGTTAGAAATTTATTTAGATCCATCATTAGTGATTTGAATTATGAATTGAATGTAAGCAACTTGTTGTTCCTCACGCGACTGTAAGGTTTTCAAATATGGAACAAATGTGTTCACTTTCCTAATTAATTCAACTAGGTTCATACCAAATAAATTAGTTGATATTGAAAAAAAATCACTTAGCAAATTGTTCTGCTGGTATTCATAATTAACAAGATTTTCATTATTATTTTGAGTTTGAAATAAACTAGCAAATGTTTGGTTATTATTTATTTTACTAGACATATAACATATAATTATTTTTTTCTCTTTGTATTTGAGATTTTCTTATTAGGTTTTTACGCCTGGAAATGAAATCTTTATAATAAGGGCAGCCCCTATAATTTGCTGGGTGATCACCCCCACAGTTTGTACATTTAGGCATATCTTTTTCTTTATCTAAGGGACATTCATTAGGACCGTGTCCAATTAAACATTTTACACACCTGTATGGTCTACAACAATTGTTTGCAACGTGTCCAAATTCTTGGCAACGCATACATTGGATTGGTTTATCTGACAATAATTTTTTCCAATAGATATTTTGGTAAAGTAGAACTTTAGTTTTGAGTAAATTGGTTATGTCCTGATTTGGTTCTAGTTGCACTAGATAAATCCCTAAATCTTTATTTTGTTTTTTAGAATTTGGAGTAGTAAAATTACAGATTTTTTTAAATTGAATGTTCGGAAAAACGCATTTCAATTCATTTTCAACATCGTTTTGATCGAATGTTGGATTTATACCTTTAAGTAATAAATTATTGCCTTTATTTTCTTTTGGTGTAAAAGAGTAGGCTTCCATTTTAATTTCACGAAGATATTCTATAATTGATCTATGAAGAATAGAGTCAGTTACAAATACTTTAGTTTTTTTTTTATATATATGTATTATTGATTACTTTAAAATTATTCTTGGTTATTATTATTTTAAATTTAACAAAATCGATAATTTGTTTTAAATTTGCCCCCATTATAATGATTGGTGGGCAGAAATTATTCTTTTTTCTATTTTCAAGGTTTTGATTTTCAAAATTATTATTATTGCTTAAATTACTATTATTACTTAAACTTTTATAATTAGTATTATTACTTAGCTTATTATTAGTATTGTGGTTTTTACTTGTAAGATCGTTTAGTTGATCTCTTTCCATTAATTGTTGCAAAGGCTGGAAACGATTTTCATTGTTGTTCGGAGACTGTACTCTCATCTTTTTTAAATTTTTCTCCCCATTTATAGAGTCAGTATTTGTATAATTTTTTCTCGGTTCGATAATTTTCCAATTTTTATTATCTTCGTTGCGAATATATATGGTCAAATTAGAATTATCTTTGTTTAATCCACTGGACGAAGGTTGTTGAAATTCCAGATCAATATTATTTGTTTCGCTCTCCATATTTTGAGAGAAGTTCGATGATGAGTCGACAGATTTTTGATCACTATCTGCTTGAGAGTCTACAGCTTTTCGTTTTTTCTTTTTTTTTTACCCATGCATTTCACAAATCAATTTTATCAAAAAAAGAAATGAACAAATATATTCAAAACAATTTATATTTTTAGATTTTAGATTTAATTAAGGTTTGTTTATTGTTTTATTTTAAATTTTTATTATTTCTGGTTTAACTTTATTAAATGGCGTAAGATTGCAATTAACAATTTACACGTCCACTCACTATAGAGTTTCTTCTCCAACTCTCGATTAATATATAGTGACCATTTTCATCGGATGCTGATGTGTTAGTTAATTTCACCACAGGTGGTACAAGTGGGTCAAGAAGTGGCTTAGAGTAAGTATAATCATGTTGTGAAGAAGTTGAAGGTATAATTTTAAAAGTGTGTGTAATGTGTAAAACATTAGTATCTCTATCGATAGGTAAAGATGAATCAGTTTGTGTTGAAGAGTCTTTCATTTTTAAGGACTTGTTGTTGTATTATTTAAATTATTGTTGTATTTGGTATACAAACCAATGTATCTGTTTTTTTTCGTTAAATCGTTATTACACTCGTAAATGGAGTTAAGTTCATCAAAAACAGAAATACATGTATCATGGTTATTACGTTAGTTATTAGGACTACTACTTTTGTCAGCACCGGAGTCATTAGATTTATTTATTAAGTGGTCCAATAATTCAGTAATAATTTGTAACGAAATGAAAATTAATTGATTCGTTATCTGAAGATAAGTTCGGAGGAGAAGGGTTCGGAAGCTGAAAGCGTTGGGCGCCAGGTCTGAGTGACCTAGCCTCAATCTTTAAAAAAAAAACAAGACCAATTTTTTTCTCTTTCAGCTCCCAGGATCATTGGGATTTCCTCCTATTGCCGGCTTAGCAAAGTCTGTGGGGTGTGGTTCGCCAATGATCCAACTAACCATCATATCACCAACAACTATTCTCTTCAATCCATTACATTGATTACCTCATAACCAACGATGGATTGAAGAAGAATATCGAAAGGGAAATTCGGTCTACTCCAGATCACTCAATGTTCTGGTTTACTCCGACATGGAAACACACCACAATTCAAAAGGAAAGAACACAAAAAAATCCAACACGGACTCATCACTCCAAGCGATATCCCGATGAACCTGCTCAATCCACACAACAAAATAATAATAAATAACAACACCGATTAGTTTTTCATTTTCAACAATTATTTCTCATTTAATTATTTTAGAAAAAAACAATCATAATAAAATATAATTATATAAATAATTTGTACCAATAGATATATATTATGACAAACAAAACAAAATTTCCGGTACAATAGATTTAATTATTACGGCATGTATAATTTATTTATTTATTTTTTTATATATACCTTTGCACCTTCTTTTCTTTAGATACAACAAAATTTACCACGTACCTGTTTCCGATTTTCGTTGCTGCTCCGGACATGTCAGGAATCCTAGCACGTACCAATTTTTCTATATTTTTTTATTTTCTTATTTTTTTCAAATTTATCAAATTTTAACAACAAAAAACTACTTTATATTTACAATCTACAAAAACTACAATCTACAAATACAATTAAAAAAAAATACTAAATATAAAAAAAAATAAATATAAAAAAAAATTAACAACAAAACAACAGGATTCCCACGAAGACACTGCGACTGACGGCTAAAATATTGGAACTCGTCGGCTTACAACTATTCAGGAACACAAGACGCAGGTACAAAATGACACAACAGGGACAAAAAATTTTCGACGAATTCACCCCAAAATCACGAAATACGCGCGCGCTGGACATCAATATATTATTATTTAAATTGTTTGATTTTCATTTTCTTTTATATAACTAAATTCTTTTACAGTTTTTTCACCAATTTTTTCAATTTTATTTTTTTTTATTTAAATACATTTATCAATATTATTTTTTTTTCTGTCTTTAAGGGTTTCTTTTTCACCACCTATACCATTTTCATATTAATATTTAATAACTTATCAAAATTGTTTTTAAAAAAAAAACTGATTAAAAAAAACTAAAACAAAAAAATTTCAAATATTTAAACCCGGTGTCCAGCGCGGCGGTCAACATGCGACTCTCCGAAATTTAATTTTCAATTTTTTTGATCATCTGATCTTGCCCTTTATTTGACCCACGGGTCAATTAAGATCATTATTTGTTTTTTTAAATTTCGAACAAAATTAAATTTCACCACCACCACGACATCTAGGGTACAACACCACAAATTATACTTAACGATAACTGCATACAGCCAAAACCTACAAAAAAAAAACTTTGACCCCAACACCTGAACGAAAAAAAACTAAACAATAAAACAATAACAAACTTGACAGACCGGATCACGCAGAGGAAGTATTTTTGATAAAATTTCTTATTTCTAATTTATTATTTTTTTTTTAAATTTTAGCAATTCCTGGGTGTCACAAAACAGGCTGGATTCTGGCTTGCACTCCAGAACCAGTCTGAAATCACCCAGCTTCCTCCTGGAGACACGGTCTATCAATACTAATTAACTAAACTCTAAAATTATCACTAATAATAATAATCTATTCTAATTCTATTAATACACTATTAAACTGACTAATAAAAAAAAAGCAACCCCAGTTAATACTAATCAAAATAAATAACAAATAATTGTAAAAATAATTTACTAATAAATAAGTAATAATTTAACCCTTAAATTTAACTAACAATAAATTAACAATTAAGTGTATGAGTGTATGACAAAAAAAAATTTAACAACTAATAGATTAATTAAATAACAAATAAATGTAAATACTATCCTAATAAATAAATAACTACTAAACTAAACACTTAATTGTAAATAAACTTATACTAAACTACAAGAAAAAATCGCCGCTCACTAACATAAAAAACAATATGATGTTACGGATATTTAAAAAAAATTTTTTTTTTTTTTTTCTTTAGATCAACGTGGGGCTGTCCCACACCCTGAGCAGTCTCATGCTCCACCGACTGAGTTAGTCGGGCAACAATTAATTTACCATCTTTATTTTAAATTACTTTATTTACTCTCAATATAATAAGAATATAATTAAGTAAACTTATGGTAAAAATAATGCTTACTACTTACACAAAATATACCTAATGTAACTAAACTTAATACGAAATAAATATCAAATTAAAAAAAAAATACTAATTGTACTTAATAAATATCACTTATTATATAAGAATAAATAAATAAATAAAATTATTTATTTACAAAAAAAAATCAAAATACTAAATACTACCTCAACATAAATTCAAAAAAAAAATTAATATAACTATCTAACAAAAAAAAACTTAAGTTTAAATACTGAATAATAACTACAACTATTGTAAATTAAATAACATTTATTTATAAAAATAATAAATAAAATTTACTAACACTAATACTACACTTAATTAAATAACACCTATTGTATATAACCTAAACAAAAACTATATCTATTACTAATTATGAACTAATTTTCTAATAAATACAAATCTCTTATTCCTGAATCTAAATCTGAAATTTAATGTATGGAACAACCTTTTTTTCCAAAAAAAGTTTTTCCGGAAATTCAAGTGACCCTTTTTTAAAAAAAAAAAATTTTTTATTTTATTTTTGTTTTTTTTTTAAATGTTTCTGTTCTAATTTTGAAAAATTACGTGAACCATCACAGCCAGAATTTTTATAGGAAAGGGAAAACAAGGGGACTAGGAACTGGACCAAGGATTCATAGGCAGAGGATATAGGGGAAACTCCTGTCTTATCATTCCTTCCTCAAACTTCACTTCTAGAAAAAAAAAATTTCCTATACACAAAAACAAACAAATAAATACCAAAGGTCCGATGTCCGAAGGTGTAAATAAGGACTACCTTATTTACCAATCAACTTCGGACAGATAAGTAAAACTACAAAGGACTGATAGGAATTACCATGGACAACCATGGTAACCAATCTAACTATCAGTCAAGGCCCACACACCCAACAACTAATAAATATTCACCAAAAACTCAAAAAAAAATTTCTCACTTTTCAAAATGAAGCCGTCGGAAGGAATGTAAACCAGAAGGGGATTTAATGACGACAATATGATAGCCTCACCAACTCCATCCGAACACATCTCCAGCAAAACAGAAGTCGATGGAGTTGCAAATTTTCGGGTGACCAACGTCACACCAACAAAAATAAATTTTAAATTTTCACAAATTGAATACCAATTGTATCACAATTGGTACATCTTAAAGTCCCATAAATTTGGGCGCCAATTGTAACGAAATCAAAATTTATTGATATGTTAGCTGAAGGTAGGTTCGGAGGAGCTGTGTGCGGAAGCTGAATGCGTTGGGCGCCAGGTCTGAGTGACCTAGCCTCAATCTTTAAAAAAAAAACAAGACCAATTTTTTTCTCTTTCAGCTCCCAGGATCATTGGGATTTCCTCCTATTGCCGGCTTAGCAAAGTCTGTGGGGTGTGGTTCGCCAATGATCCAACTAACCATCATATCACCAACAACTATTCTCTTCAATCCATTACATTGATTACCTCATAACCAACGATGGATTGAAGAAGAATATCGAAAGGGAAATTCGGTCTACTCCAGATCACTCAATGTTCTGGTTTACTCCGACATGGAAACACACCACAATTCAAAAGGAAAGAACACAAAAAAATCCAACACGGACTCATCACTCCAAGCGATATCCCGATGAACCTGCTCAATCCACACAACAAAATAATAATAAATAACAACACCGATTAGTTTTTCATTTTCAACAATTATTTCTCATTTAATTATTTTAGAAAAAAACAATCATAATAAAATATAATTATATAAATAATTTGTACCAATAGATATATATTATGACAAACAAAACAAAATTTCCGGTACAATAGATTTAATTATTACGGCATGTATAATTTATTTATTTATTTTTTTATATATACCTTTGCACCTTCTTTTCTTTAGATACAACAAAATTTACCACGTACCTGTTTCCGATTTTCGTTGCTGCTCCGGACATGTCAGGAATCCTAGCACGTACCAATTTTTATATATTTTTTTATTTTCTTATTTTTTTCAAATTTATCAAATTTTAACAAAAAAAAACTACTTTATATTTACAATCTACAAAAACTACAATCTACAAATACAATTAAAAAAAAATACTAAATATAAAAAAAACTAAATATAAAAAAAAATTAACAACAAAAAAACAGGATTCCCACGAAGATACTGGGACTGACGGCAAAAATATTGGAACTCGTCGGCTTACAACTATTCAGGAACACAAGACGCAGGTACAAAATTCGACGAATTCACCCCAAAATCACGAAATACGCGCGCGCTGGACACCAATATATTATTATTTAAATTGTTTGATTTTCATTTTCTTTTATATAACTAAATTCTTTTATAGTTTTTCAACAATTTTTTCACTTTTACTTTTTTTTATTTAAATACATTTATCATTATTATTTTTTTTCTGTCTTCAAGGGTTTCTTTTTCACCACCTATACCATTTTCATATTAATATTTAATAACTTATCAAAATTGTTTTTCAAAAAAAAAAAAAGGTTAAAAAAACTAAAACAAAAAAATGTCAAATATTTAAACCCGGTGTCCAGCGCGGCGGTCAACATCCGACTCTCCGAAATTTAATTTTCTATTTTTTTGATCATCTGATCTTGCCCTTTATTTGACCCACGGGTCAATTAAGATCATTATTTGTTTTTTTAAATTTCGAACAAAATTAAATTTCACCACCACCACGACATCTAGGGTACAACACCACAAATTATACTTAACGATAACTACATACAGCCAAAACCTACAAAAAAAAGCTTTGACCCCAACACCTGAACGAAAAAAACTAAACAATAAAACAATAACAAACTTGACAGACCGGCTCACGCAGAGGAAGTATTTTTGATAAAATTTCTTATTTCTAATTTATTTATTTTTTTTTTTAAATTTTAGCAATTCCTGGGTGTCACAAATTCAATAATTATAGGGTCACTAAAATAATTTCTACTACAATTCTCAACGGCGTTATGTAGCATTAATAAACTCAACGAAAAAATCTTGTCTTTATTTTTTAGAATTGAGTTAATTTGAAGACATTTCTTTTAAAGTATCATTTTTACCAGAGGCGCGTTATGGTGTAGTGGTGCCCTAGGCAATATATATTTATGATGCCCCCTATTTTTAAAAAATTGTAACTTGTTCTAAGTATAATTTCAAACATGAAACAATAGGAATAGTTAAATAAAAAATAAATTAAACAAAAACAAAAAACATTGAAATCAATATTGGCATTTCATGCATATCAAATAAAATACCTTTTATACCATGAGATATATGTTGCGTGGATATCGCGTAGTATGTACATGAAAAAATTTGATTGCATGTAAATTGCATGTAAATTTGTAAATTGTGCCGCGATGTAATTTTCATAAAATCTCCATACAACATTGATGACAGCTAAAAAAAAATAAGAAAAGGAGCGAAATTTTCAGGACGGCGATATAATATCAAAAAAAATATAATTATATTTATATATTATAATTATTATAATACATGTATTTAATATCTCAATAAATATCTTTCACCTTTTTAAATTAATTATTGCAATTATTGGGGCACTCAATTGCATTACTATGAATTAAAGTATATATATTTAAGTAATTAAAATATAATTTAATTAATATTTAAGGAAACTTGATTTAATTATTATATATATTTTAGAGATTTTAATTTTGAATAAGGTTTTTGTAAATTTACATTTAACTTTTTTCAAAAATAATGTTTAAGAATATTTGGGAAGGATGAATTTCAGTTGTAAATAAAAACTATAATGTTTTATATTAATTAATATTTTTAAATTTATAATATTACAGAGGTGCAACGATTTACGTAAATTTAGACTAGAAATGTCTTTAGACTAGAAATGTTAGACTAGAAATTCTATATATTTAATAGTTAGAAAGTAATAAAAAGGAGCCAAGATAAAAATATCGATTGAAAATCTCGACAATGTAAAAATAGAATGTAAAATTCTGTAAAAAAATTATTCAGTGGTACTACGAGTATTTCAAATGCTAAAGATTTTTTATTCAAGAACTTATATTATTACTACCAAACTGGTTCTAATTTTAAACTGTTACTATAAAGTTTTCTAATTAAAAATCTTTTTAGTTAATTAAAATCTATAATTAAATTAATAAATTTCATTATTTTCCTGTCCTTGGTAATAATTATGAAATAGAAAAATCTCACTTCACTATTGCTATATTACTTAATATTAACAAAAAAAAATTTAATTTTTCCATAATTAAATTAATTTTAAATACAAATACTAAAACTTTTATCAATTTGAAATTTCTAAATTATATAGGAGTATATTTTATTAAACTATTAAAAACCGGAATAAACTACTTAATTTTTATATTTACAAATATTTTTAATATTGACACAAGATTAGTGAAAAATATTATATTTAGTTTGTAGACTTATTGGCTCTGTTTATTTTGCATATACTCGTTATTATATAATTATTATAATTAAATTAATATAGTCATAGTTGAAATCAAAAATGTTAATTATTTTTCTTAGTAATGAGTCATATATAAATTAAATTAAAATTTTTTAAAAAGAAACAAAAAAATATTTAATTAATTCAAAAGGTTTGTCAATATCCTGCATTGATATTTATACGACCAGACAATAATGTCAATAAGATCAAATTAAATGAATTTAAATCTGGTATAATTATTTATAAACGAAAAAATGGATAATTAAAATTCTGATCATGACCACTCAACATAATTTTGAGCAATTTCAGAGATATGGTCGATTTATACTTAATTAGTTAAAATTTTTAGATTAAATAAATTATTAGCAAAAATTAATATTAGGGGGGGGGGGTCATCGACAATAGTTTTCGGTGATATCGGGGTTACAATTACAATTACAATTAGCCTTAAGTGGTTAAGTAAAAAATTACTTTTCAAAAATGAAGTACCCGTATGTATATATAATTTTTAATATATATTACTTACTTATACTCCTTAAACAATTCTCAGATTTGAGTACACAATATCATCTGTACCACAAACTGGTTCTATTGTTAAATCACAATATTGATCACATTTTGCATTTGTAGTATCAGTAAGTAATGGTTTTGATTCAATCATTGTAAAATATAGAATCACTAAAATTAAAATATAAATAAATATTATATAAAACTCAAATTATTATTATTGAAAGATTTATTATTCCGATATGGAGGTCAATTATTTAAAGTCAAATTGTATTGAAATTATTGACCTTTTTCATTGCTGAATTTATCTTGTGACTTAATGCATCAAATTTTTACTATCAAATTTTCACAATTAGACTATTAAGAAGCATTACTATGTTTTTGTCTTTCAGCAAATGGACCAAATAATAACCATATTTGAGTTTAACCCTTAAACTGCTAACGTATTTTAATAACAAAAACTGATAAGGTGGGTCCAATGGACCGATATGAAATAATGAAGAATTTTGCTTTAGAAAATATTTTTATTTTAATATTATTTTAAAGATAATTTTGCTAAAGATAAATTAAAAAAATTAAAAACGAAATTATTAAAATAGTTCTACTATTATAAAAAAAATATATCTTTAAGTTAAATTAACAAAATATGAAAAAGGGTCCACTGGACCCCAATTACATTTTAAGGGTTAAATATCATATTTTTTGACAAATTCAAGCAACATAGTGCAAGTAGCAAAACTCAAAATTTTGCAAAATTATGATATAAATTTCATACAATATTTTTGACATTATATAAATATAATGCATGTGAATCTCATTGTGTAAACGGGATTTAACACAAATTTTGACACACAATTAACCCTTTGAATAAATCAGAGAACACAAAAAAACGCTATTTTAAGAATTTGATTTTTTTGAAATTTTAAGCAAAAAATGAATTTCTTTTTAAAAATTTAAAGAAAAAATTATGTTTGTGGTGCCCCCAAAAATGTGGTGCCCTAGGCAATTGCCTAATTTGCCTATGGTGTAATACGCCGCTGATTTTTACTCACTGGAATAGCGGAACAATCTTTGTCATTTTTCGTTGAAATTCAAGTTTTAGATCATATAGTATATTCTTTAAAGAATTTCGTTAAAGAATTCTGGATTACGTCCAGCTGATACTTTTTTAGGTCAGACAATGTGTTATTTAATGCATCAAAACTAATCCCATATGAGTGAACGTGTCAGCATAAGTTTTGAATTCAGTTGCATTTCTGAGAAGTGTATTGTCGTTACTTTCATGGAGATCCTTAATTCCCGTTACTAAGCTGTCATGCATTTTATACAGATGTTTATGATAGTCTAGCCATTCCCCACATATAAAGTATTTTGATATGACTGAAGTGAAGTTTAAACATGCTGGATGGAATAATCGCTGGATGGAATATTAATAATTAAATTTTTGCTAACACTGAGATATTAAATTTATGGGGATACTTCCGAATAACGGGCCCGAGCTTTTAAGATGACGTCATTACATAACAGTACTTTATGACGTCAAGGCTCTGAATAATGACGTCATTTTACCCGCAAACGCTATCTAATGGCCGAAAAATGCATTACTAATTTTAAAAAAAATGCATATTTCGGAATATAGGGAATTTCATTAGCTACAATTTAAAATTGGGATCCTACAATTTACCGTTAAGGAGAAAATGGCAAAATTATGCATTTTTTTAAAAATTTGTAATGCATTTTTCGGCCACTAGATGGCGTTTGCGGGTAAAATGACATCATTATTCGGAGTCCTGATGTCATAAAGTACCGTTATATAATGACACCATCTTAAAAGCTCGGGCCCGTTATTCGGAAGTACAGCCAAATTTTTTTGTAATGATAGGTTGTATTTATAGTTATATTTTTTTAAAACAATTTAGGTAATATTTATGCTTATTATTATTATTATTAATTATTTGGTAATTCAATTATTGAATAAATTATTAAATTAAATTAAAAAAAATTTGGGTAAACAATTTTTACGGAGCAAAAGAAAAACACGTCTATACACTTCGAATGTTGAAATTGTTATAGCAGAAAAATAATTAACTTGATTTTTTTTCTGCAAAAACAGAAAATCTGAAATTAATCTTTATTCATTACTGAAATTTAAAGATTGTAAGAACAATTCAAATCTACATATATTTTTGGCAATAACAGCTAGTCCAATATTCTGTACTATTTCTGTATAGTGGATTTTCTGACCTGCATTGTAGGAACATCAGAAATTCCCATAATCAAAATAAATGGCCAACATTTTTTTTATTTCCGTTTCGTACGTATATATTGCTCCAATTTGTCACCATTGAAGGACGTCTAATAGCATGAGTGGCAATTGCGATGCATATCTATTAGTTTCTGTGGCAATAAGCTCTAAAATGTCATAATAATGGAATAATTTGTACAAAACTAAACGGATCACTGAAATCCAGAGTATATTTTTGGTAGACTCTGTCATCATGAAAATTAAATTGTTTGTCTCTAATTGTACATTCACATCTGTGAGTATTGTAGCATTTAAATATTCCCTGATGCGTAAACTTAACTATCTGATTCGATATCATCGTCTAACTCAAAGTCTGATGTTTCATAGGAATTTTCTGTTCCTGAAAAGTCAACATCAACTTCCATATCTGAAGAATCTTCTTCCATAATAGCTAAAATTTCTTCAGGTTTCATTCTATAAGCAAAGATATTAAATAAAATTTTATTTCAAATTTTTTACATGTGTGCCACATATGGTACACAACGACTAAAATAAAAAATGTATATCTTCGTACGTGAGCAACAGGTGGAATACGACGAAAAAGCTACAACAAATACTTATTAGATACCTATTAATGCTATTTCACTAACCTTTCACTTCGCACTGATTTAATACTTTATGAATTCACAAATAACGTCCACAAAAAAAACCCGCAATACTTACTCTCAGTGTCTTATAATACTATTCGTATACCAGTGGTACACATGGTCACAAACGTGGTAAAAAGCTTGGTACAGCTGTTATAAAACTTATTCAAAATATTTAGAAAATATAGTATAAACTTGCCTTTTCTTGGAAGTAGAATAATCATTGACAAACGATCCTCTTTTCCATATGGTATTTCCAATATATGAGATTCTAGAGCTGCAATTGCTGCATATGAAAAAACTTCTCTATGAAACATCATATGAACATTTCCTAAATTATTTCCGTTGTCATCATAAAATGGTTCTATCCTTGTCAGGGAACTATTAAATGGATACTGAAATATTTGAAAATAGTTTTCTGTTAAGTTTTGAAGAGTACGTTTGTATCAAATATTTTTAACTAATATATTCAAGTAATAAATTAAGTCAAATTGAAAGAAGTTGTGAAATTTTATTTTAACTTTAAAATTTCTGTTAATTTTGTTTAGTTCTAAATATTAAAAGTTTTCTAACCGATGGTATATCACCAATTTGAGTGTGTACACTTGTTATATTAAACTGCTATTTGAAAAAAATTACAAAGAATGGTCAGACAGGCAGATGAACAAAAAGCGCTGGTTCTTTTTTTAAAATAAAATAAAAAGGGGCTATAAAAAAACAAAAAAAAACGCCAGGTAATCAGGTAATTGTACAATAGCCCATTTTAGGTTAAAAAAAATTGAGTGTAAAACTATTAAATAAAAATATGAATTTATTTGTCCTATTATTTGTCTCAAAAATGGTAACGACAGTCTTTTGAGAGTTATGAAACGATAACCAATGTTCTTTAAAGTACAATAAAATAATTAGTTATTAGTAAGTGACGTACAAAAAAGGTGTTACAGATATAGAAGACGAGACAGTGACTCCTCATAAAACTCAAGATAAATAATATACGTACAAGTTCAAATTATTTCCATCAATAATATTTTTTCGAGAAGGGTGGGTTAAGGAGGAGGGTTCTTTACTTTCCTGCTCTCAAAAGAGAAACCTAACTGGTAATAAGGCTATCACCGGGGCAAGCCTGCGTAGTTCTATGCAGAGCGAGATAAGCGTACGATGGGTTTCTGCTCGGGCATTATCAGTAGATGAAAACACCTTAAGCCTAACACCAGTCCACCCGATTAGACCAGCAAGATTTTCCGGTCAATGGCTTCTGGAACTAAACCGGTAGTCAGGCGCTTGGCACAAATGGCAACACTTACAAAACCAAGCACACGACCACTGCATTGACATACCCGTACAAAAAAAAAGAAGCAGTTTCGATAACCTATTGGAGTTGGCTTTTGTAGACTTTTGCAAATCACGGGTAGCATCTCTAGAGGATGGTAAACAGGCATTTGAAGCGACCTTCTATGATGCTTTTATCCGAATCTGTTAAAGGATTTACCAGCATCCTCAAAAGTTTGTGAACCCATCATGATCGCTAACCGGTTACACAGGTGGTCAAAGTTGTAGGCTACTTTTTTTGGAGCGTGAAAGATTGGAACAGATCACTCTCGCTTCAATCTATCACCCATATGACATCCAACCTTAAAATTGGTTATAAGCAAATGCTAATTATTAAGCAAATGCGAAATTATAATTGTAATTGTTATAACTATATTATTAGGTGCAGTGCACCGGCACAGCGCTACGGTGTTGCGCAAGGATGACGCGGGGGCGCGCAGTGACGCGCTAACGGGCGACTAGCACACAATTTTTGTCGTTGTTTTCATTTATCCGGCTGACACTACCTCTGAACTATTTTTTTATTCTTCTATAATATAACTTTTTCTCTCTACATAAATGAATCATACTCTACATATATGAAAATAAAATTATTTTTTTTGGGACAAGTTTATTGTATATTTTTAATTATATTATATCAAAGTCCACTTATTTTTAATTATATTATATCAAAGTTTATTGTATATTTTTAATTATATTATATCAAAGTCCACTTTGCGATTGTCCCATATTGCCATATGGCGTTTTGGCCTGTGGCAAAAAGTACGCGCACCTAATAATGGACGTGCAGCTCAAAAATAGCTTAATCCACTGCTCTGTCAATTGATACAACATGAATTGTCACACAGGAAAATCTTTGCGTGCTTTGGAGATTCAGTACGGGTAGTTACAGTTTATAAGGGCTCCCCTCAAGGGGGATTCTATCATCTCATATGTGGGTATTTTGTTGCGATGAAATAGATCAGCGTCAGTTTTCTAGAATTAGGAGTCACTGATGCGACTAGATTATCTGCTCAGAAAGTCAAGCAGCACTTAAAGCAATGCAGAGTGCAGGTTGGTCCAAAACTGATAACACATTCTTAACGGCCCTGCTGAATCAAATAGAGTTACCACACGGATATGCCCGGATAAGCTCGGAAATAAAAAAGCCGACAAGTTAGCCAGACAAGATTCACGATTAAACTCTGTATTCTTCACGGTGGGGTTTGCGTACTAGTCTCTTAGAGCTACCTGAAATGTTGGGCTGATGTATCTCATCACCAATTCCGGTTATTTAATAATAAGGGTAAAATTACAAAAGATCTCTGTCGAGCCGCTAGTGAAGTCATTACCAAGAAATGGTAAAAAGTGGAACTTGGTCACTTGGTAGAAATTTTGCGTCTATTATAATATTTTTTTCCAAAACAAAATTGAAAATAAATATAAGATTCCAAATATGAGTTCCTAAATTTTTGTTAACATAGATCAAAATAACCAGAAATATATATTTCCTTAGCCTTTCTGCCTAATATATATTTTCCTTTTGACTATATTTTTTTCATCCTTATTCCTTTTTTATTTTTATAGTATATACAGAAAATAAAAGAGCGCATATTATTAAATTTCACCACGAGGAATGTGTGTGCCTTCTGTCGTCTCTATACTATTTCTACGTCTTATCCACTATACATTATTTCAACTTTCTGAACAAAGATATTAGTAGTATAAAGCCCCCCTTAGATCGAATTATATACTACGTACAATAGTGACGACATGCTTAACAGAAGCCAAAATCACACAACCGTTCTAGAAATAATACTTGCTGTGTGTAATAAAGAGACAGGTGATGAGAGACGGCTAGTCTTTCTGTATATTTGGTTGGTCAGAATATGAATTCGTGGGTTGGGCTTACCGTGCAGTCTGTAAATAATGTACAGATCTGGATGTACCGCTGGAGTAAAAATGCTCTGGATGTACCGCTAGTGTAAAAATGATTTTAGTATAGATTTGTATGGTGACTAACCAAAAACTGTAAACAATGGATGTACCGCTGGAGTAAAAATGCTCTGGATGTACCGCTAGTGTAAAAATGATTTTAGTATAGATTTGAATGGTGACTAACCAAAAACTGTAAACAAGTCTGTTAGAGTGGGCGTCGTGGTTGATGATCTTTTTGATGATATTTCCCGAATATTTGTGTATTTGTGATTTTTTCTGATAGTATTGCGCCCGCGCATATAAATAATTTTTGTATTTTTGTTTTGTGCTTATTCGCAATAACTATAGTCCCGCCTTTGCAAACAAAACAAAGGTAACAGGCGCTAGAATGGTTCAGAAGTTATTTGTAATATTCATACACAATCTCACAAAAAAAAAAAAACAAGAAAAAAAACGTCATAATATTGAAAACATGTATTGCAAATGTAAAATATATTATTCAGTTGAATAACCTACTGTTTGTCAACAGAAAAATTGAAAATTTCTATATTCAGATTATTTAATGTATGAACTTGATATTATATTTTTTTCAAATTGATACTAATATTTAAATACAAGGTCAAGTGAAAGCTTAAGCTTTATTTTGATTATAAAATATTAATGAAAATAACAGAAAAAATACACTAATATTCATACACAATAACAAAAAAAAAAAAAACAAGAAAAAAAGACGTCATAATATTGAAAACCTGTATTGCAAATGTAAAATATATTACTGTATTGCAAATGTAAAATATATAGTTGAATAACCTATTTTTTGTCAACAAAAAAAATGAAGATTTCTGTTCAGATTACTTAATAATATAAACTTGATATTATATTTTTTTCAGATTAATACTAATATTTAAATACAAGGTCAAATAAAAGCTTTATGTTTAATTTGATTATACAAATTCAAATGTTTTTCGATTTTATCACACTATAATTAATTAATTTATACATAATAAATAATTGATAGAATATATAGAATAGGTTCTTGTTTTATAAATATTTTTCGTCGCTTAGCAGTGATATGCATATGTAAATTATTTTTAAATTTTTCTTCCGAGCTTCATATTATATATGTATATATTTTTTATATTGAGGGTAAGTAAACTTTGATTGTAATCAGGAAAAACAATAGATAAACAAAAATATTTTTTTCCAGTGATCAAAGTGAAACATTTGGGATGACAAATAAATTTATAGAAAATGTTTCATTATTTTTTTCGAGTTTAGAATTAGAATCCCAATAGTGAAATTAAAAGAAAAAATACTACAGCAGAACACAAAAAAAAATATTTTTAATAATTTTTCGTATAATTTTTTTTTTAATAAAATACAATAAATTAATTTTGAAAACAAAACAATTTTTTATTTTTTCTTATTTTAAAACAGAATTTTTTTTATTATAAATAATTTTGGGGTTTCCTGTAAATAAAACAATAACAAAAGCTGCATGCAGAGAATAAATACAACAACAAAACAATTAGGAAAAAAAACAACTTTAATTAAAAAAAAAACACAGATTAGAGTAGAATATATGTATGAACATTTTATTTTGTAAAAAAAAGAATATAATCAGTTTTATTTTTTTTGTTAATATGTATGTACTAAAGAAAAATATTTAATAGATTTCAATTTGTATATTTTTTTGTATTTGTAATAAAAAGAAAAATTTTATTTAATTTTCTGGTTTATTTATTTTTGTTCAACTTTCTGCCTGGTTTATTATTTGTCGTTTTCCTTCACAATAAATCGATAACTTAAATTATCAGATCTTTCATTTTTTTCTGCCACCATATAAAAGTTGTCCGGTACTTTTGAATTTAGGGGTAGTTTATGATCCGAAAATCTATTCGGTAGAAAGAAAACATGTGTCCCCAAGTCCGCAAGGTATTTTTCGGCATATTTTGTCTTTACCCTAGAAATGTTAAAGATCTTATATTCCTTTCCTGTTATTAAGTCGACCGTCCTGAGAATCGGTTTCAGGTCAGATGAACTTTGTCCCAACTTGTTGAGTGTTTCCAGAAAATTTGCCTGTAGAGTTAATAGAAGATGATTTAAATATATATATATATATATGTATTTAATATAATATTTAATATAATATTAACTTACCATTGCTTTTTTTATATTTTCAAAAGGTTTTGCTAGATTGTTTTATTGATATTTTCAATAAGTAACTGATGGTAAGTACAAGAAAAACAGTTTAATTTATATCCAATTTTTTGGTCGGTTATTTGAAAGTTTTTTTTTCTGAAAAAAAGGAGTAGTGCCACAAAATATAAATATCAAAAATATTTTTTTATATTAAATTTATAAATTACGATTATTATTTTACATTATATTTTTTTTTCATAAAATTTATAAAATAAAATTTTTTTATGTAATATTTAAATTGTTTTTTTTTTTTAATTCAAGAATTTCTTAAATAAAAGAAATATCATAGATGGGATCTATTTCAAGTTCCATGTTGTCAAAGTTTTCTCCGCACCATATCAAAATGTCCCTTATGGTGAATTCTTTGCATAAGTCCTGTTGACTGTCCAAATAAAAACAGCAACTTTTAAAATTTAAATAGTACTTTTGGGTGTCCATCAAATATAGATTTTGTAACACTCCATCTGCATGGCACTCCCACAAATCTTCATAGGTGTATATGCGCGAATTAAATGCTGCCCTTAGTGCCAGGTTAGCTAATGTTGGTGGTTGTGGAATTACAATCAAATTATTTTCCTCATCACTGTAACTTATATTGTTGTAATTTGGATGATCAAAATATCTGAATGGTCGTGGGTTATCCATAGCCCATTTTTTCTTCATAAATTAATTTCAAAATTGTGTGTTATTTATATATGAAAAAAACTTGTAAAAATAATATAAAAAATACATTTCACAATAAATTTACATAAAATTATATGTACTTAAATTTAATGTTTTTTTTTTACAATAAAATAAAATTTTATCATTATTTCTTATTGATAGTAAAATATCATATGAAGGTTATAATAATAACAATAATTTATCAACATTATTACTATTTTTACGAAATATTAAATATATAGTGAATTGAAGACATTGCAAAACAAAGAACATTTGCAAATATTTACAAAATAAAAAAAATTTTCTTATATTTTTTTCATATATAAGAGTAGAAAATATTCTAGATGTAAACTAGAAACAAAAGTTACATTTAAGTGGTATATACAATGGATTTGGTAAGTTCTTTTAAATAAATATTTAAATATGGAGAAAATTAAAAACAATATATTTTTTTTTAAGAATATCAACAATTTATCGAATCAACTTGCTGAAGTTATAGAAAAAGCTTCAGCACTGATGAACCAACTTGAGGGCATTATTAGAAACAGTTCGGAAATCGAAAGTTTGGTGCAACTACAACAACAAGAACAACCAGCAATCCCAAGTACTAGTGGAGGTTTAGTGCAACAAGAACAACAACCACCAGCAATCCCAAGTACTAGTCGAGGTTTAGTGCAACAAGAACAACAACCACCAGCATTCCCAAGTACTAGTGGAGGTTTAGTACAACAAAAACAACATACAAATTCCACAATTTCATCTTCAAATGAGCAGATGGGCCGCAGTGGTAAGCAATATGTTAATATTATTAAGCAAAAAGTAGGATTTAGTCCTAAGTTTAAATTTAGTAATAAGGACATTGTGTTTAAATTAAACGACTATAGTGAAGACTTTGGCACGATTACTGAGTGGCTAGACACTTGCTTTAGGCACATTTTATCCATTGTTAAATCGGACTTTTCAAAAGACGATTTAATGGGTCTTCAAATTTCAATTCCATCTATTGAAAATACTAGACCTATTGGATTGTCGTTCAAGAAAATTTCAAGTATAAATTCGGAAATGATCACGGATTTGTTAGGTGCTGTTATTCAATCAAATGAAGCCTTTCATTCAACTGATTTGATTGAGATTTCAGTAAAAGTAATACAAGTACATAGCGGTAAAGGACGTTTAAATTTGACCAACATGACATAAGCACAAATTTTGAAACGTAAAACAAGTATAATCGATGTCGGTCGTGAATCTAATAATAATTGTTTACCTAAATCAATTATTATAGGTAAATTTTTTGCAAGTAATAATAACGTAGCATTGAAAAAATGTTTGCGTAAAAATTCAAAATTATTACGCCAGGAAGTTGAAAAACTGATCAAAAAAGCTAAAGTTAGCAGAGGATCAGATGATAGCTTTAATATCGAGGATATTTTTAAATTCCAAAAAGTTTTGCCTGATTTTAATATTATAGTTTATATTGATAAAAACGATTTTACTAAAGTCGTAAAAATTCAAGAAAAGGGTGTAAAGGTTATAAATTTGTTCTATTTTGAAAAATCGAAGCACTACGTCACTTTGAAAAATGTTAAATCATTTTTTGGAAAAAAATACCAATGTAGCTTTTGCAATATTTTGTATTCAAATATACACAATTGTCAGGAACTATGTAAGTATTGTCGGTAGCTTTTGCAATATTTTGTATTCAAATATACACAATTGTCAGGAACTATGTAAGTATTGTCACAATTGTCAGGAACTATGTAAGTATTGACTTCGTCACTACTGCATGTAAATGCAACACTTGTCTAAGGACTTTAAGGGGTACTCAATGTTTCGAGAACCATAAAAAACAAAATATGGTAGGGGTTCTATTTGCGATATGATCAAAGTATGTGAAAAATGTTTCAAATTTTATGATTTGCGTAAAAGATACTATAAACCACATTCTTGTGATGAAAAATATTGTGATATTTGTAAAAAATTAGTGGAGAAGAGCCATGAATGTTTTGTGGATTTGTACACAACAAAAAGGCCTGAAAAGTATACTTTAATTTTTTATGACATTGAATGTACTCAGGATCAGAGCATAATAAATTCAAATAGTTTTCAACATATTCCTAACTTATGCGTAGCAAACAGAGTGTGTCATCATTGTTGTTCGAATGATCAAGATGACTTTCAATGCCAAAACTGTAAAAAGAGACTGCACGTCTTTGAAAATACTTCAGAGGGCAATTGTATAAAAAAATTTATAGATTTTTTGTTAACTATTGACACTAGCGAAAAACACAAAGTTTGTTGTATAGCCCATAATTTTAAAAGTTACGATGGGATGTTTATAGTATCAGAGTTATTAAAAAGAAATAAATCTATTAAACCAATTATGGGGGGTTTTAAAATTCTAAAAATAACTTTTAATACTCACATTTCATTTATTGATTCATTAAATTTTTTGTCAATGCCATTGTCAAAATTTCCTAAAACATTTGGTTTGCAAGCAATTTACAAAGGCGATTACCCTCATTATTTCAATACTGATAAAAATTATAATATATAGGAGAAATTCCTGATCAAAATATGTTTGCTACGCAGGCTTTAAATTTAATCGAATTAGAAAAGTTTAAAAAGTGGTGGCAAGATTTAAAAAGTTCTGGTTATGTTTATAATAACCGACTGGAGTTAATAAAATATTGCCAAGGGGATGTTAATATACTTAGGAAAGGTTGTATTAAATTTATGACTGATTTTATATTATTAATGGATGTAAACCCTTTCCTAGAAAGCTTTACTATAGCTCAAGCTGTAATGCTTGTTTATAGAAAAAAATTCCTTAAAAAGAATACAATGGGTATTGTACCTACTAATAATTATTCTTCAAAACAAAATCAATCATTTATAGGTTTGAAATGGTTAGTATACGAGAATGAAAAATGTAATGGGCAAATAAAATATGAAGTAATGTTACCAAATTGTGGTAATATCCAAGTCGATGGCTATAATTCCCATACAAATACGGTATATGAGTTTTTGGGGTGTTTTTATCATGGTTGTCCTAAATGCTTTTATAATAGATTTGCATTACACCATGGAGTTACATTTGATGATAAATACAATAATCTTTCTTATAGACTTGATTATTTAAAAAATAAAAATTTTATTGTAAGAACCATATGCGAATGGGATTTCAAAAAATATTTAAAAGAAAACCCTAAGGAAAGTAATCTACTGGACACAAATCCGTTAATTTTGTATAGTTCTTTACAACCTCGTGATGCAATATTTGGAGGGCGTACTGAAGTGTTTAAGCTACATCATAAAATAAAACCTGGTGACAAAATTCGATATTTGGATTTTACTTCTTTATACCCTTTTGTAAATAAGAATTGTAAATATCCTATTGGGCATCCTAAAATTTATAATAGAGAGGAATGTAAGAATATCGCCGATATAACTAATATTGACGGTATAATAAAATGTAGCATCTTACCTCCAAAAGATTTGTTTATACCTGTTTTACCTTCAAGAATAAACAATAAATTACTTTTTGTACTGTGCAGGACGTGCGGTGAGACCGAAAATGTATTAGAAAATTGTACACACAATACGGACGAACGTAGTTTAATTGGTACATGGGCTTCTATAGAAATTAATATAAGTTTAGATAAAGTTATACAATTTTGGAATTGTGTGAAGTATGGGAATACCAAACAACTATATATGATCCTATTACCAAAACAGGAGGTTTGTTTGCAGAGTACATGAATAGTTTCATAAAACTCAAACAGGAAGCAACGGGTTTTCCAAGAGAATGTAACACTCTAGAGGAGCAGAATGAATATATTAAAAAATATTTTAATACTGAAAATGTTCTATTGGATAAATCCAAAATGAATCCAAACCCATCTTATCGAAACACCGCAAAGTTATGCCTTAATTCGCTTTGGGGGAAACTAATTCAGAAAAATGAAATGAATCAAACCAGCGTAATATCTTCAATTGATGAATTCCAGAAACTTGTGCATTCGCCCGGTGTAGAAATTGAAGATTTGTATATAGCTGGAAAAGAACAAATATGGGTTAAGTGGAAATATACACACATTGAGTGTGCCCCACCGCTTAAACATGTTTCCCTAACTGTAGGTATATTTACAACGGCACATGCTCGATTAAAATTGTATGAGGAATTGTATAAGATAGGAAAGAATGTTCTGTATTGTGATACAGATTCCATTATCTTTGTTGAAAATAAAAATTCCTCATATAAACCTACGACAGGTAACTTCTTGGGAGAATTTACTGACGAATTAGCAGATTATGGCCCAAGTACATTTATTACTGAATTCATTGCAACAGGTCCTAAATGTTATGCCTACAAATACTTTAATCCAGAAACCAAAAAAACGGGGGAAGTTGCGAAATGTAAGGGGGTAACATGCAGTATAAACAACAAGAAAATTTTAAATTTCAATAATTTAAAAAAATTGATTATGGATCCATCGAATACTGGTTCATACACAATACATGATGCCAAAAAAATAAAAAGAAAAAAGAATTTCGTTGTCGTTACAGAAAGTGAGAGCAAAAAATTTGGATTTACTTTTACCAAAAGAGTGTGTGTCGGAGACGATTTTGCAACAACCCCATATGGATATCAATTCCAAAATTAAATGTAAACGAAAATTTAAAAAATATAAATTAAAATGTAACTACCGTAATAATAAAATGTTAAATGTAATAATCATAAAATTATAATGTATTGATATTTGTAATAAAAAAACTTTTTTTTTGTTAGCGACAAAATATATTAAATATAAAAAATATGTGTTTTTTATTTATTTGCATTTTACATTTCACAAAGAGCGTTTGCTTATTAACTGCACAATAACATTAATAAAAAATAATGGGAAAACTAATATGTTTTGTTGATCTTCAGTTTGTACTAGGAAACGGACGTCACCATTTTGTTAAGGAAATGGCCGTACTTCAACAAGGGTCTCTAGTTCCAACACTATTTTCTTTCAAACCACCCTTTCCTCAAGAAGAACTAAATGATGAAAGTACACAACAAGGCCTTTACATATATAACAATATCAACAATTTTCAGTGGGATGGTGGTTTAATTTCTTACAACGAACTTCCAAATATTTTGAAAACTTATGCCAACCATAAAATTTATGTTAAAGGATTGCAGAAAAAAGTTTTTTTACGTCAATACTTACAAACATCAACAGAGATTATAGAGCTTGAAAATGATATACCTAAATTAAACTCTTTAAGAACATATGAGGTTTATTGTGAAATTCACTACAACAAAAATAAAAATAATAGATGTGCTGTTCAAAATTGTATGAATATGTATATGTACATGTTACAAAATAATAAAATAGATTATTAAATTTTATATATTTTTTATTAATTTCAAAAAAAAGTTTTTACATTTCAATATTAAAATTAATTTTTATAAGATTTTCAAATAATTTACTGGAACAGTATATTGGTATTTCGAAAAATAATCGGGAATAGTTGCAGTGTACATGTGAAAGTTCCATTGGAATGTAATAGTCATCATATGATAATTGAAATACACCTTTGGCTTTACATTTTTCCAAATATTTGTTGAAATATTTTTTTATGTTTCATGTAGCATTGTTGTTGTAACTCATAACAATATTTAAAAAGTCGACTATATTTAAATATTGGTTATATTCTTTTTTAAACAATGCAACAATTTTTTTGTTGTTATTATTTTCGTTGTCCCAAGTAAAGTTTAATATCGATTTTGTTGTATTTTTTGCATCAATATTTTCTAGAAGAGCGTCTAAAATATCGACATCATTTGTAGAAACTTTTTCTTCTAATTTTTTGAAATTATTAAAATAATTTTCCCACTCTTTAAAAGAAATAAATATAGGAATTTCCTTTACACGATGAAAGATAATTTCTGCCTCAAACGTATCAGCGCAGAATCCAACAACAACTTTACAGGTATGCTGTTCATTTAGGAAGTAAGTATAAGCCAATAATAAATTTTTTGGTATATTGCTTGACTTTTGACGGACCTTCTTTTCTGTTGTTTTAATTCCTTCTGAAGAATTTCGTTTTCGGGTCTCCTTTGCAGCACTCATTTTAGTAGAAAATGAAAACTTTTGTGAAAATGTACACGCATTTATACATTTCCAGATCTGCACATTTGCAATTTGTTTTTGTATTTTTTATTATTATGTTTGTTTGTATGTTTAAAAATTTTTTTAAACTCTATTAAAATATATTTATCGTTTTTTTCAAAATTATATCTATCAAAACTATTTAAAAAACGTTGCATGCTTTTGCCATTACATCTGTACCATAAATAAACACAACAATAATGACCGCATACATCCGAAAATGAACTCTGTAACCTTCGGCCGTTTACAATATAACATAATGAATTACGTTTTAAAAATTGCAAAAACTCGTTTTGTAAAGGTCGACGACCATATGAGTCAAAGTATTCTATACAACCCACAGATGGACATAAAATTGCTATCCAATGAGCGCCAGGTTTTGTGGAAGGATCTGTATTTACAACAATTATTGCAGGTCTTTTAATAAATTTCGGAATTTTATTTATGGCAAAAACTCCTTTAAAATATTTTCTAGTATATTTGTTGCATTTTAGTACATTAACAATTTGAAATGTATCCATATTATTCCAGAGTTGAAAAATCAATTACTTTTATATCTGCTTCCACGAAATGTTTTAAAAATTCGGTTTTGATCTTACCGTTTGTGAATAAAATATAAATTTTCTTAACTATATTTTGAAGTTCATTAGTTGTCTGTTCATTTGAAAAATTTCCAAATACATAATTGTCACTTTTATCTATATCATTTATTCCATCTGTTGTTGGATATTGATATTTAAATTCCTTACTAAAGATTTTACAAGACTCTTTTATTCCAGTAATACTAATAGATTTAACAAATATCGTATTCTTATTATTAGAGCAGAAACTCATATCAACTAATGCATAATTTTTATAAACCATATTGTTGTTGTTTATTTAACTGTCAATTTTAAAATGTATTAAATCTGCTATTCCACCCTATTTATAGGTTTGTATTTATTTATAGGTTTGTATATACGTTTCGATTCTTATCAATTTGTATAGGTTTGTATATACGTTTCGATTCTTATCAATTTGTAAACTCCCATCAAACTCTCCATAAAAAAGACATGTTACAGTCGTATTTAATGCTCTAGAAAACTTGGCTTCAATTCTAACAGTGCCTTGGTTCAATAAACTTTGACACGAATTATTTCCTGATAAATCTGGAGTTAAATCGAATGCAAGAATGTAAAAACCTTTGCTGAACATTGATTTTGTGATTTGATGGCCTCTGTCCGAATGATGAATTCCAGTTCCATTAAAAAGGGTATAATATGCACGTGTATCAAAACGATGTTTGTCAGCAAAACTAGTTTCAATTGGTAAATTCGGTATTTGAACGCCATTAACATATAGCATAAATTGTGTCATCTCAAAATGTTTGAAATTAAAAGGATTTTTTGAACGTTTTCCAGTAAAAGCATCATTATCCGTCATGCAAAATAGTATAGTATTGGGTAGTTGTCCTATGAAAACATTGTCAAGCGATATATTAGTACTACTTGATGGTACTGTGAATGATTTTATTTCAACACGTTTGTAATTGTATTTTGCATTCGCCTTTTCTAAAATAGCATTATGTGCAAGTAAAATACTAGGATTTACTGTGACATGTCTCATAAATAATGTAGCTTCAATTATTTTCATTTGACATTCATCATTATCGTCAGAGAAAAAGTAAAAATCTGGTTTTTCCAAAGTTAGTAAAACTCTGACATCCACACCATTTATTAATAATGTGGGTTGATTAAACATATCAACATGGAGTTTACCCATCAATTCAACAACACCACTATTATTATATTGTTTTTTACGTTCTGAGGCACCACTATTTCCAGATTTTCCTACATCATGTTTATCTAACGACCAACCAGCACATTCTAAATGGGTATTGGCAGCATCATTTCCATAGTTAAGTAAAGACTCGATGTAAGCTCTATAATTATAATTGTTGTCAGATGAAGTAATATTTTTACCATTTAACTGAACATTGCATTGTTTAATCATAGAATGTAATAAATTGTTAACAATTGCCGGCTGGGCTATTAATTTAGGAGGTGTAGAAGTATCTTTATCATCATTCCACACTGATCCATCTTTCTTTAATATTTGTATTTTTAATTTTAAATATGTTGATGACAAATCTCTATACGTATCGCCATGACCCAAAGAAACAAATTCTATAGTCGAAGAATTATCTAAAAAAGCAATTGGGTTATAAGCAACTTCTTCTGATTTTAAGATACTTGATTGAATAGGTGGTGAACTAAATATATCTAACTCTGACTTCATGCACTCCAACATCTTTAATCAAAAATGTCTAATACTCGTTTTTTATTTTAGCTTCTTCTTTTAACTTTACGTCTCTTCAATTTGAGACGTAAATGACTAGGTTTTGTAGAATTCTTTCTTTTTATAGCCCTCCTTTTACCTGAACCATACATCGTATGCAGTTTATTCACAGCTTCGCGTCTCAAATTTGTAAATGCTTCTTTACCTCTATCTTGTAACACTTTTTTCGGATTTGCCCCTGACGCAATATCTGATAAAACACCAATTCCACTTGAAACTGCTTGTTTTTGTAAAAAATTTAGACCTGATGATAATATAGGCTTTGTATAGCGAAATAACCCTCCGAAAACGTCTCCTAATCCTCGGCCTCTCTGATAATTTACAGCCGAATGAAACAGGGGTCCTATTTCTTCAATATTACACCCTGTTTGAGATAAATAGTATTTAATATAATGACGGTTCATTGATTAATAATTAGAGTGTAACGATTTCTCTTTATTTATATTAATTTTTTATAAAATGTAATAATATTTTTGTAGGTATTACACTCCTGCTAAAATTTATATCAAATCCAAATTTATCAGCTAGTTTTATGGATATGTTATCAAAAACTTTTTTTTCAGCATTATGATATTGTATACGTTTATATTTGATTATTGTTGATTCAAAAGAGTTTTTTGTTTCAATAATATTAAGAACTCGTACCTTTGAATCACCCACAAAACATGGTTCTATTATATCAGTGTACATAAACAACATTGCTGCTTTTGATATTGAAGTAAAATCGTTTAAAAATACTTCAAAAGCTTTGACAATTTTTGTTTTATGTGATCTAATATTTTTAACTTGGGAAAAAATAGTTTTAATAAAGCTTTTGACTGAATATGATCTGCTAATAGGAATCTTTACATCTATTTTAGGGCTAGTTACACACACTTCAATATATTTTGACTCTTTAATATCTAGAATTTTGTCCGGATCCTTATAATTTTCATCATCAGTGATAAAAGTGTAAATCTCCGAAATCAAATATCGTTCACATTCTTTTTTGTTTAAGCCTGGTCCCCCAGATATATTTTCAAGAAGTATTGGTAAAATAGAGGCTTTCCAGTCACATTTTACATCATCTTTGTTATATGGAATGTATGTTTTCCCTACGCCTAATTTATTTTTTTCCGTACTTCCAATTATTATAAATGCACTTTCTTCATAATTTTCGTTATACCTATTCGGTATAAAATCGTTAATATATATTTCCGAAACACCTACTTTCCAATTATTATGTGTTAAATTAATTTCAGTTGGAAATTTATTTGTAAAACGTGTCAACGAGTTATTGTTATAATAATTATTAGAAGCATCACTCAAGAGAGTAATGAAAAAATCATCTGTTTGATTCATTTTTTTTATTTATAAGTTGTCCACTGTGAAAGATTTAATGGAGTTGTCGTTTTAGGTTTTAACTTATCTTTTTCTGATTTGGCTTGTAAATTATCCTTTTCTGATTTTAATACTTTTTTACGAACTGGGAATTTCAATAAAGTTTGAGCGGATGCTTTCTTAGTAGAAGAACGTAATTGACGATTTAAACTTGTATCTTTTTAAGGTCTTTCAAATATAGGTACTGAAATAATGTCACCTCCATCCGATTCAAACATACGTACATCTGACGAACCAATAGATTTCCTTCCTTTTATACGTTTTCCTGCTGGTGTTGCTGAGAGTGCTAAATTTAGTATTTCATCCTCGTTATCAAAAACTTCGTCATCCGTTTCGAATTCATCAAAATCTTTATCAGATGTTGGAATTATCTTACCAGGTGTAAATGTATACATATCGTTTTCGGGTTCTTGGTATTGCACACCAACATCTTCAGATGTAATTGCATCTGTTTGTATCCTTTTTCCTTTTTTTGTATGGGGTTCTGTTTGGGTTTGCATGTGTGATAAATTTTTATTTTTAGTATCTGTAATTTCTGGTTCTGTTTGCATACTCATATTTGACAATACTTTGTTTCTAACAGCCATTGTTTTATTAGAAGGCATGTGTTGTACTGTTTGTATGTGATGCGTATTGTTAGAGCTTTGTTTTAATTGTTGTCGCCTTTTATTTGCAAATTTTATTAGCTTTTGACGATATGTATACCATTTTTCACTATCTGATAATTTTTTATTTAAAAGTATTTCTTTCATACTTTTATCTAGGTATTAAAGTTCTACATCATTATTAAAATTATCCTTAAGTTTATTATAAAGTTCAGGTGGTATAACAATCATTCGTTGTAAATTATTCATCTTAATTTTTATTTTGAAAGTAAACTACCAATCAAACCTGATAATACTGTACCTATTAGCATAGGTAAAAAACCTCCTTTCTGTAAAATAACTTTTCGTTTTACTTGCAATGATTTTTTAGGACAAGCTAAACAACGCAATACCTTTTTATTTTTATTTAATTTATTATAAGTGTGATTAGACACTTTGTGATTTCCATTAAGCGTATTTATAGCAATTTCACAAATAGTTTTAATAACTTCCGGATCACAATTTTTTAGCAAAATTTGACGAAATTTTGGTTTAGAATTTTTTAATACATGTAAGATATGACGATTTGTTTTCAATCGTTTCATGTTTTTCAGATAGATCTGTTAATTGTTTTAACGTGCAATAACATTCAAAATAATTATTATTAAGTATATTTGATCTAAAACGAAATATATCGTTAATGTCTTGAGTTAAATCCAGTATAATATAACCATAAGGAATAGATGTCACCTCATTATATACTCTCAGAAATTCTTTGGAGTTTTCTGGATAAATTGTTTCGCTAAAGGAGCTATTTGTGATTTGTCGCGAGGATTTTTAAAAAGAACCAAATATTTACAATTAAGTGATATATCTCGACAATGTTTTCCCTGATGAAACACATTTTGTGTAATTAAAATAACTGATAAATTTCTATGGTGTGAACCTTTTGTAAATAATTCACATACTTTTGTATTATAGGCATTTAACATTAAGTCATCCAAAACAATTAATATTGGTTCATTATTTTCATTTTTGATGTTTTCCGGAACTTCATTATGATATTCTAAATTTCTTATATTTTTTGGAACCGCACTAAATTCAGGATTGCACCATAATATTTTTGTTGGCACCGGTTTAATAAATTTGTGTATATATCTAATCAACTTACAAATAAATGTAGTTTTGCCACAACCCGACGGGCCTGCTATCATCATGGTAAACGGATGATTAAAAACTATCATTTTTTTACATAAACTTTTTTAAGTTCTTGATAATAAAATCTTCCTTCAACCTCATGTCCCTTCAAGTCTTTCAATATAAATAAAGGATATGGTTCTCTATTTATAATTTTTTGTACTTGAAAAATTTCTTTTGTCCATTTTGGTGTATATCCATGCTCGAAAATTGCTTTTTTTTAACTATTCGTACATAGTCGTCTTGAAATATATTTACATTAATTTGTGGATCTCTCTTATGAAGATTTTTGTATATTTCATAGATTTGTTTCACATGGCTCTGATTAACGTCTGATGGTTTCATTTTTATTGTACTATGATAAGATTTGTTGTAAGAATTTACAAGGTTTGGTAATACATCGATATATCTCTTAGTTGAACTTTCAGTAAAATATTTAAACATTTTTTCTTTTATTGTACGATTGAATCGTTCAACAACTGCAGCTTTTTGGGTAGATAAAATAGTTGGAAAACGTTGTCGAATATTATTTTGTTTTAGATAATTTTGAAAATCTGAATTTTTGAATTCTTTTCCTTTATCTGATTGAATTGTTTTTGGTTTTCTACCACTTTGTTGAAGAATTTTATGAAAGTTTTTTGTTATTTCTTTTCCAGTTTTATTTTTTATTGGTACTACCCAACCGTATTTTGAAAATACGTCAATTACGGATAGTAAAAATGTATAATTGTCATTTACTTTTTTATACATTTTCATATCGCATAGATCAATTTCCCATAATTGGTCAATATCTTGTAAAACATAATGATTCCTAGGAAATTTTTTCTTAACAGGATAATGTAAGGTATAAACATCTTGGGATTTAAGCCAGTTTTTGATTTTATTATGGCTTATTTTGTTATTTTTTAACGCAGCATGAAGTTTTGCAACAGAACCATATATGCTAGTTCCTGTTTTATTGTAGTACGTGTTTTTAATTTTTGAATTTGTGTTTCACATAGGAAAGTAGAAAATAGTATAAATACCTCCACAAAATTTACATTTGCCTTTATATAAAAAATATCTTAAAATGACACTATTAAGTGATGAAGAAGAACGGTACAAAACATTTGAATTTTGGCCAAAAACTTTTGTAAGCAAGAAAGAGTTAGCATCAAATGGGTTTTTTTATTTAAACATGGGTGACATTGTACAGTGTTACTACTGTTATGTTCAAATATCTCATTGGAATAGAGACGATGATATTGCAGATGAACATAAGAAATATTCTTCTAATTGCTATATTTTTTCCGATGAGTACAAAATGAAAGACAACGAAGGCATGGATGTTTGTAGTACAACAGGTAGAGGGTCGATCAAGCAAGAAAAAAATCTAAATAACCCCAAAAACATAAAATATTTTTATTATTGTGTATCTATTATAAGTTTGATATTTAATTCCATATCAATTTTGTATTTATTAAATAAATGAAATAATAAACAACATAACTGTGTTTTTTTTTTCAACTGTTTACAAATACTACCGCATACACTATTTGCATATTATTAACCATATATATATTATTTCTTGTTGAACACTGAATAATATATATCGCTTGTTTACATTTGCAATACAGGTTTTCAATATTATGACGTCTTTTTTTCTTGTTTTTTTTTTTTGTTATTGTGTATGAATATTAGTGTATTTATTCTGTTATTTTCATTAATATTTTATAATCAAAATAAAGCTTAAGCTTTCACTTGACCTTGTATTTAAATATTAGTATCAATCTGAAAAAAATATAATATCAAGTTCATACATTAAATAATCTGAATATAGAAATTTTCAATTTTTCTGTTGACAAACAGTAGGTTATTCAACTGAATAATATATTTTACATTTGCAATACATGTTTTCAATATTATGACGTTTTTTTTTCTTGTTTTTTTTTTTTGAGATTGTGTATGAATATTACAAATAACTTCTGAACCATTCTAGCGCCTGTTACCTTTGTTTTGTTTGCAAAGGCGGGACTATAGTTATTGCGAATAAGCACAAAACAAAAATACAAAAATTATTTATATGCGCGGGCGCAATACTATCAGAAAAAATCACAAATACACAAATATTCGGGAAATATCATCAAAAAGATCATCAACCACGACGCCCACTCTAACAGACTTGTTTACAGTTTTTGGTTAGTCACCATTCAAATCTATACTAAAATCATTTTTACACTAGCGGTACATCCAGAGCATTTTTACTCCAGCGGTACATCCATTGTTTACAGTTTTTGGTTAGTCACCATACAAATCTATACTAAAATCATTTTTACACTAGCGGTACATCCAGAGCATTTTTACTCCAGCGGTACATCCAGATCTGTACATTATTTACAGACTGCACGGTAAGCCCAACCCACGAATTCATATTCTGACCAACCAAATATACAGAAAGACTAGCCGTCTCTCATCACCTGTCTCTTTATTACACACAGCAAGTATTATTTCTAGAACGGTTGTGTGATTTTGGCTTCTGGTAAGCATGTCGTCACTATTGTACGTAGTATATAATTCGATCTAAGGGGGGCTTTATACTACTGATATTATATTCACCAGGCGAACTCATATTGGCGACCTAATATTTTCAGTTTTTTAAGTCTTTTCAATTTTTGAATATCTTTATATTATATGTATAGGGCTTTGGTAATACCAAAGAATATATAATAATAAAGAAGTCGCATGTGGAACAAATGCGAATGTTTAAATTTTTCTTCGCGGGTTATACTATTGGAACCCGCTCTCTCATTATATGCTGTACTCTGTACATATTATTCTTAAATCTATAAAAAAATTTGTGTGGCTCAAAATAACAAAACGTTTTGGGTAAATGAATTAACGCCTTGTGTATTGAGGCAATATTAAGTGAATTATCGCTAATTCCTTAATTCCTGGCAATTCATGGCCTCAAATTTGTAATATATAGTAATAAAATAGAGATTTCAGGGATGCACAGGTGCAGGGTTTTGCTTAAGTGGACAATTTAATTTCTTGTAATGTTATGCTAAAATTTAATTAATTATATGTAAATACATATATATACATACATAGTGTGTATGTATATATAAATACATATATATACATATATGTATTTATATATATATATATATTATATACCTATATTATATTATATATATATATATATATATATATATATATATATATATATACAGTTGCTCACAAAAGTATCCGGCCACTTCTTTTATTCAGTAGAATTAATCTTAGACGATAAGTTTTAAATATCAGAAAACAAATAATTATTATTTTTTAACATTATTTAGTCTTGTAATTTATAATCCAATCATATAAATATCAAAATTAAATATACTTCAGAAAAAATCGACAACCAAACAATTAAGTACATAATTCGGAAATGCAATTTTTCTCGAATGACGCACTATTTGGAAACTATTTGGTAACTAAACTTACTTTGGGGAAGTCCCCCGTATGCATACACACTTAGTGGCCGACTTTAGTGTCAATTGTTTTATGAGTTCGGACAGCTATGTAAGTTTTTCTGATAATTAATTCATTTTTCTAATATGTTTTTCTAGTATTATAAAGTGCATTAGTAAAGGCTTTTTATAGCCAATATTAAAAAAAATACTTAATTGAAAATGAAGTGAAAAACATTAAATATTTTGAACCAAGTAGAGTGGCCGGATACTTTTGTGAGTAACTGTATATATATTTCATATTTCTCAAATATTTATTATCTATGCACAAAATATTAAAAAAACATAAATATATCTAAGATATCATTTACACAACTTTGCAGGCGATTTTTTCGGGCTATTTGTCGAATGTAAATAATTTTGTTTTACACGAAAAAAATTAAACTAGCAACTTTTCAGGCGATATTTTCAGGAAATTTTCAAATTGTAAAAAAAATATATAAACATAACAACAAATTTGTGTTTTCTGATTGCGATTTTTTTTAATACGAAAAAAAAATTAATTGCATATCATATAGTTTAAAAATTCTAATTTTATATATAATTAATAAAAAATATATATAAGAATATAAGTATATACTGTATATTTAAACTTAAAATTGTCTATATATTATTTTTTATATGATATTGTTTTTCCAAAGTTAAATTCTAAATTTACTGCATACATCTTCGCTTTTACTTTTTCATGTACCAAATAAGATACAAAAAAAATGAAAAAACATACCTTTTGACGTCATTTTAATAATATGTCAAAATTGTATCCACTATAATCTACAATAGCATGAAAATTTTTATGCTCAGGCAACTTTTCAGGCGATAATTTTTTTCTTTTTCTAACACACATCAAAAAATGAGAGAAAAGGTCGAACGTCAGAATTGTCGCCTGCAAGGTTGCGTGTGTAAATCATATCTAAAATTAATTTCTAAAACTTAAAAATATTTTTTTTTTTTGAAAAAGATTTTTTTTTTCACTGAGAATAAAAAGAGAATTTTTCTTTCTGTTTGAGAATTTTTTTACTTCTTGAATTTTTCTTTCTGTTTGAGAATTTTTTTACTACAGGCCATGGAAAAAAATTCAAAAATTTGGTTGCAAAATTCACATGCGACTTCTTATTATTATATATTCTTTGGTAATACTCTATGGCTCTGCTACGGGACCACGATTTTAAAATATGCAGGGTTAGATTATGTAAGAAAGACTATCATTGAATTCATTTCTCAGCATGATGCACCTGATGCACCTTCGTTACATAAGTTTCGGCTCTTTCTTCCTGAAAGTGTTACCAAATGTAGGCGCTCTAATGTGGGAGAAGATTCTTAAGTTCTTTCTTCCTGGTGGGAGGAGATTCTTAAGTTCAGGTGGCTAAGGTTTCAGTTAAATTAAAGCCTAATACAGAAAAATCTAAATATAGGTAATTATCATAATAATATGAAAATTAAATATTTAAATGCAATAATTGATTATAAATTAAATTTTAATACTCAAATAGACTACACATGTATAAAAATATGGAAAGAGCTATTTTTTTATATAAAATTACAGGTAGACTATCACAATTAAGTGCAACTAGTATTTTTCATATAATTTTGAATCCACATTTTCAATATTGTACCTAATCTTTTTTTATGTTTACTAAAGATTATATAGCTAGGCTACAAAATTTTTTAAATAAAGCTGTGCATATTATTTTAAAAGTTAATAGACGAACTGTATTTGGCTGGTTAAGTGTTAATCAAAGAATCAAAATAAATATATTAATATTAATTTTTAAAATGAAAAATAATATGTTAACTAAATATTTAAGTCATAAATTGATATATTACATGGTGATCGTGATGTTCAGCAATATATTTTAAAGAGTTATCTATGTATGTACGCAGATGAAGTATAAGTATGTACGGAGATGGAGCGTAGCGAAATTTTAACGCGATCTCCAAAGATATCCAAATTTCCATCGTGAAATAATTGTGAAAAAATATTGTGTAGAAAAGTTTGACAATTGCTAAATTGGCATTAAAATAATTTGACAGTTATTTACTTTTTAAATAGTGTATTTGATTATTATATTACTGATTTTTATATATTTTAAAATGGAAATGAATCTTAATGTTGGTAGCAGCAGAAGCGATGATGAAGTGGAAGTAGCCACATCTGCTGCATTTATGATAAATAAATAATAATATTAACAAATTACCGTTTTTTTGGAACTGATATAAGTCCATTTTATATTATATGGAGATATAAATATATTATCAGAGATATAAATTTCTTTTAACTAATACTTTAAAAACGATCACTTACAACTTACATTAATTTAATATTTAAAAAACATAAAATAAGCGTATTAACTTACAACAATATTTTGTAAACCATTCAAATGCAAACCTATCTCCATTATAATATAAAATGTACTCATACCAATTTCAAAAATACGGCTCATAATTATTAATGCTATTATTATTATTTATTAATCCATATTACTATTTATTTATTTAATAATAAGAATAGCATTTAATAATAATAATAATTTATAAACACATTAACCTTTACGAAAATTATTTAATAAGGATGTTTGCACAATATTTAAAATTGAAACTTATGATATATTTTCGAATTATATCATGAATTTTATTTATGAAATTTATTAATTATGTTCATATGTGTTTTTAAATTTAAAATCAAATTTAAATTATAGAAAAATAACTAAATTAATAAATTTAAAAATATGTATGTTATCAGTATAATTAATGCTTAAATTAATTATTAACATATTTTTTAACACTTAATTTTATAATTTTGATTGTGAATTGTGCCAAACAGAACATTTTGATATAAATTTAATATTTTTTAGCTCATACAAATATTCACAATCTTATCTAAATCTTCTCCAATATACATAAATATCCATATTAAATTCTTGATCATTTACCATAATTGCGCTTTACTTATTATACTGTACTATAGTTATTATTATACTGAGCATTAAAAAAACAATTTTTATTAATTTTTTACCTATTAAATTTTTTTTAAAAAAAAAACAGCAAATGTAAAAATTCCGTCTTGAAATAATGTTCAGAACATTATTTCGCGCGAAATAATATGTGGAGACTTTTGTGCGTCATCTATTAATATATAAGGGCAAACAGCATTTTTCGTTTCTGAACGATGAACTGCGTACCAACTTAGCGAAATCAGAAGCGAAATTTTCACTTCGGATTCTGATTGCAAGATGTTAAATTTGAATGAAAATTTCGCTACGCTCGGTGACCTCTTATCAGCATACTGGCTTTATACACGAACACCGCTTTGGAGATTTGCCTGCGGACCGTAAACATAAATTTTGGAATAAGAAAATTAAAAAAAAAAAAATTTTGTGTTGTATATGTATTAGTACGCCGCCTAGACTACATTTAAGCGGTTCGCTGGCGAATCGCCAAGGCAGTTCTCTAGCGAATCATAAATGCGGTTCGTTTGTGTTCTGATTATAAATAAAAAATCTGAAATTTTTTTAATTCAAAATAATTTTTTTTAGTTTTTTGGTTGAATTATAAAAATAATTAATACAAACAATCAGAATATAAATTTTACTTTTGCCTAATGTTCTAACTATTTCTAGGTCTTTAACATTAATATTTTTATGAATAACACTTATATTCCTAATTACACGGACTACTTCGTAATGTATATTTTTTCACTTTCACATTAAATTATTTTTAGCGTATTAAATATTTTTATTTTATTTATCGTAAATTAATAAAAACACGTCTAATTGTTAGATGGTACTTCGGAAATTAAAATTGTGCCTATGTTTTATTTCTTATACTCAAAAAAAAAAAATTTCATTACTCTTCTACCTAAAATGGTTTTTTGTGAATGCATTGGTGAAAAGGCGGTTCAGAAGCGGTACGTTTTGGGGTCGCCCAAAGCGAATTTCTTAAAGGGCGTATATAGACTGTTGGTATTGAAATATCAATATGTCATGACACAAATTATATGATATGGCATTCCTGCGTTTCATTCCTGCGTTTCAATGAAACGCTACAGCGATTCGTTTTGGAACCGCCAATTTATAATTTTTTTATTTTTTTAGCATTTATTTCATATAAAAAATGTAATTTTTAACAATAAATAATAACATTAACATTCAACAATAAATAATTAATTCGCCACTTACTTATTAATAAGATTTTTTATCAATTTTATTATTTAATTTATTGTATAGAACACAAAATTACTTATTAATATTTATTATATTATATTTAAACACAATATTATTATAAGATACAATTTTCTTCACTCGCTATTTAATTTTGTTATGAAATTATAAAGTTTATTAAAAATGTGTTACTTATCCAGTTCGTATACGGTTCGCCAAAAGCGAATTCGCTTATTTTTTTAGTTTTTTGGGCTTTTGTTAAATATACCAATTATCACCCGATTCGTATGTATTTGACGAAAGCTGTTCAATTTTCTAATTAAATAATTATAAAATAATAATAATTTTAATAATTAGGAAATAATAATTTGTTTTATTATTATTTTTATTTTATTTAAAAAAAAAAATAGGGGATACTTCCGAATAACGGGCCCGATCTTTTAAGCTGACGTCATTGCATAACGGTACTTTATGACATCAGGACTCCGAATAATGATGTCATTTTACCCGCAAACGCCAACTAGTAGCCGAAAAATGCATTACAAATTTTTAAAAAAATGCATATTTTTGCCATTTTCTCCTTAACGGTAAATTGTAGGATCCAAATTTTTTTTTAAGTTGTAGCTAATGAAATTCCCTATATTCTGAAAAAGCAAAAAATTATTTTATTTTATAGGAAATTATAAATTTGATATAAATACAATAAGTTGACTTGATTAAATTTATTTTCAAATGACATTCAACGCAGGAAAGTGAATTGAATTGAATTCTTACGTAACTTCAACTTTGCTGAAGTACATCGTGAATCGACTATAAAACTTAGAAAATAATCAGCAAATAAAATTATAATAAATTTAAGGACAGGTACCAACCATATCACTAATGGTGTTTCTTGATTAAAAATTCTGCGGGAACAATTTTTCAGAAACGAATACACCATTAGTCTTCATAATATTAAACAGAGTTAAGTTTTAGGGTGCTGGCATAGTAAGCGCGAGAAGCCCAGCCGAGCTGAAAGCGGATCTGATGACGCGAGAACCAATGCGAGAACTTGCTCCAGTATCGTCATAAAACTTGTACGTACCATACTTGAATAATTTTAATATGAATTAAGCCAACGAATTAGAAATATATGGACGGAGCATAAATTATAATAATTGATGCCAGCCTGGATATAGTAGTATCTTACTTTTCACCACCGAACTGTCAAAATTAATAAAACGCAAATAAAATTTCGGGCAGTAACTTTTAAGGAGATAAATTTTTTTTTTTCGAAAATACAATTAAAGGGCATCTTAAGGAATATTTTATGTAGCGCAACGATAATTATATTTCTGGAAAAGTAAAATAGAGTAATTTTGTTTAGCTAACTAATATTTTCTCCCAAATATTTTGTAATACTTGGTGTCTGTGCGCTTTAAAACGATTAAAACATAAATCCACTTATTTTTCATCTCAAAATTATGATGATGTAATGATTTTTATTCTAATCATTAAATGTTCTTAAAATCAGATGTTCTTTAGGTAATGATTTTACTTACTATCATTAACATAAAATTTTTTAAATTCTTTTTCTCACCTATATTATGTTGTTCTTATTTTCTTTTAAAGTAAAAGTTCTTTTTTATTCGTTAACAAATTATTTTATTTTAAACTATGTTAAATTTATATAAACTTAAACATCATTACAATTATTAGTTGTCTTTTTATATTTATAATTTTAACAATTTTAATTCAATTTCAGTATATTATATTATATTATATTATATTATTATTATTTTCAATTTCACAATTATTCAACGTAATCTAATTTTCCAATAGAATAATTGTTCTGTTTTTAAACTGACTTTTTTTTAAAGTACAATTTTAATCAAAATTCTATTTCTTTTTCTATCTTATGACAGAAACTTTTTTAATTAAATTACGATTTTAAGATGCAAAATAATTTTCTTTTTTCCCGATCAACTGACTGACAATAATAATTTTTATTTAGAATCAACCAACAAGATTTTTACCCGGATCGACTGACTTTAATAATTTCGATTTTAAAAATCAAAGTTAATTTTCTTTATCCGATCGACTGTCTACTTTTCGTTTTCTTTTGCATTTTTCGGCTACTATTTGTTTTCTATTTTATTTTGTTGGAGAGCTTTTTTGGTTTTCCAAAATCTTTCCAATAATTTTTTGGAAAACCAATCAGCTTCTCCAACAAATTATTTTAAATGAATTTTAATTTAATTGGTTGATTAATTTTACGCGTTGTCAGCACAGAGAAATTATAATTTATTGAATTAATTTTTCTCTGTGCACGAGCAACGTAAATTGGAACTTTTGTTTTTAAATTAAAAATTAAATTGATTTCATTAATTTAAAATATTATTGATTTCCGTTGTGAATTGAAGCACAGGGTGCCTCAATTCACAACAATGAAATCTGTTAAAAAAATTGCACAACATATTTTTGTTTTAATAAAGTAATCTATTTTGAAACTCTTAAAATTAAACAGAAAGGCCAACCCTGTAAATCTAAAATCAGCTGTTAAAATATTTTTCATATTATTAATTTGACAGTTCGGTGGTGAAAAGAAAGAGAACTATCGAATTCGTGGCTTCACAACAATTTTACAATATATTAAAATTTTAATGTGTTAAAAAGAGAGGTAACATTTATGCTCCTTCCACATATTCTAATTCGTTGAATGAAGCCATGCGTGTCACTTAGACATAAAGCCGCCCATTGTACCACATTTTCACTACATTATCAACAGGATACTCCCCCCCAGCTACTTATATAATAGAAAACTGCACTCACGTAAAATCTGCCGAGCAGGTGCAGATTGTCTTATAGCCATTTGGTTTGGCAATGAACAATTAAAGCCGCATTGACTCAGCAGTACGAGTGATGATTCCACGATTCCAATGAGAGTTCGTTAAACCAAACATACCCATGCATCACTTTTCCCAATCAAGTTTGCTACTTTGGCGGGGTTCAGTTCAGACGCTGAAGGTATCGCGTTAACGATCTGAATTCACCACTATACCTTTCCCAAATCTTTTAGTTCTTTTAATAGGGTTCATAACCGTTGCCGGATCTAGCAATGGTACAAATATCGGGTTAATACGATATGCACCCAGTGTACGCAATCGAGTTTGGTTAAAGGCTGGGCTCATAAAAATTTCTGCACATTGGCGCCGTAGAGACTACTATCATTTAGCGGGCAATGGCCCGTTAATATACCAACCATATTTTTGAGGTCTTTAAGTGACTTGTTGAGAAGAAAACTATTTTTTTAGGCGCACAAATATTTCCGTTTGTCTACAGTGATCTGCATTTTCCCAGTACCGGAGATGGTACTGTGACAGCTAATTCTGCATGTCACTATAATCGCCAGCGTGGGATAATCCTACACATGATTTAAATTTAAATTTTAAATTAAACAACAGAAGGCTGTCTGAGAGTCTTCTCTTGTCAGAAAGTCGGTTCATTTGTTCCCTGGAATAACACTGCGACCTGGTACCCAAACAACTACATTATTATATTTTGACACTTCGTTTAGGCTCAAGATAGCCTTCTGTACCAGAATCAAAGATAGACTTGTCGATCTTAACGCCTTAATGGTGGCGTGACTGTCAGTATTGATATACATAATAACACCATTCCATCCACCCTGGCGTGCTATAATTGCAGCTTGTATAATAGCATAAACTTCTACATGGAATTTAGTTGTGTTACCTAATGTATACTTACCCTCCATTTCAGAAACTTCTACAATGGCTCCGGCCAGACCGTTTCGAATAAAATTTTATATGCTATCAAAATTATATGAATTATGCCGGCGCACAATTGGGGCTTTAATCCGTAGTGTTAATTCAAAAAAGTTTCAACATATGGAAATGAATGTAAGCGAACACAATACTAGCAGTTAACGCTAGGCGGAAAAAACGCCAGCGCTGGCTTTCAACAAGTTGAAAAATGAATGCCAGCGCTACTGTCTTCCCTCGAAAATATATTAGAGTTTAATTTAATTTTATAAATTTTAAAAGTTGTTAATTTTTTTCGAATATAAGGATCCTCAAATAGAAAGACCGGGCCTTCTATTCATAATAAAATGTAACGAACAAGCTCATAATAAAACGAACAAAATCATAATAAAATTAATTTCCTGATTATATGCAAAAACTTATTAAAATAAAATCTATACACCTTTAGCCTTTTTGCTGTATTTATTTATTAAAAAAATGTTTCCCTTAAAAGTAATCATTTTGTATATGACAACATGACAACCTTTACGAGTAAGAAATTCTTGCCTTAAAATAAGAGTCTCTACGAGTACAAAATGATTTTTCTGTCACAAGCGTAAATTTTTTTTTTGGGTGAAGTAATTTTTCTTCTGTTTATAATAGCTCGAATTTAATTATACTTACTTTAAAAAAAGGTGGATCATTTTAATCGAACATAAGACCCAGTCCTTTTAAACGAATAGAAGGACCACTGGGGTCTTATGTTCGAGGGAAGACGGTAGACTATTTTAATATTGGGAGGCAAAAAATTGGTGAAAAATCAAATTTTTGGGAGGCAAAAACTTGGCAAAAAACAAAATTTAACAATGGGAGGCAAAAACTTGTTGGAAAATCACATAAAAATTATGAAAATTTGACAAATATAAAAAACAATCTACGCTAGAATTGTGCGAAGTCTGGCTTTTTCCGCTAGCGTTAATACAAATAAAAGTTAACGCTATCGATTAAGGCCCCAATTCTGCGCCGGCCTTAAGAGTCGCCGAAAGACCTGCCATCGAAATATTTATAAATTAGAGTGAATTTAAAAATTTAATATAAGAAAATTTAAGATTTTGTGATAAAAATTTATTAGTGTTTTAAATTAAATAAAAATGTAAGTAAATTTTCAAAAATTTGATATGTTTTATATGTATATTAATTTTAAGTTATTTTAAATTAATATATATATAAAATACATCTAATGTTTAAGATTTTAACAATTTACTCACATTTATATTTAATTTAAAACACTCATAAATTTTTATCACAAACTGTTAAATTTTCCTACATTAAATTTTTAAATTCAAAGTAATATATTTTATATATATAAATATCAATTTAAATTCTAAATTGATTTTGTCGTAAAAATTCCTAGGCCAGACCGAACTTTGCATGGCTGCTTTTCATGAAGTTGGGAGATATAACCCAGTTATTGTATGTGCCTCTTTAAAACAAACACCTAATGTGCCTTTTTTGTTTTAGTGCCTGCGTCGCTCTTTCTTGAACAACATTTACTTTTTTTCCATATTGGTAATTGGTATTCTCTACAGTTTTCATTATACACCATTCACCATACTTGGAAATCACCCACAACCGGGGGGTTGTTGTTATGTCAAGTTGAAAAAAGCTGCTATGTCAAGTTGAAACTTAGAGCTCTACCTAAACACCGGCGTACGGCGTATGGCGTCTGTCAAAATCGATATTGGTACATATATTTTGTATTGGAGCACCCGAAATACGCGACGTACGTACGCCGAGAATTGGAATTTCTAATTTTGACGGGCGTATAAAAATTTTTAATTTGATTTTTGAAATTTAGCAAAAAGAAACATCGATCAAAAAAGTTTTAATGTATATAAATGTGGCATTTTATTTCGGGATACGCTGGCATATCAGCGTATCGACGTATATACGCCGTACGCCTGTGTTTAGGTAGAGCTCTAAGTCTCCTTAATCCTTAAGCCTAAGGATATTTCCGAAAAATATTTTTGGTGATAGGTTATTGGAAGCTTTAAAAAGGAGGGAGGTATCTTTCTTTATTTTATTATATATTTCATCCCTTATTTTTATAATAACAATTAGAATTTGAGCGCAAATTTCTAATTTCATTAAGAAAAATTTTATTAATTGCGACATTTCCGATTAATTGTCATTTGCTATTTGAAAATGCAACACATAAATAGCAAGTTGTTACATAATTTATAGAATAAAATATCATAGTTTGTTGACATAGAAATTTACAAAAAGTAGTATCACAAATTCGTTAAATTCATATACATACATAAATATTAAGTATATTATTTTATAAAAAGATAAATGTATTACAAGTGCTTTACAAAATTGTTCGAATTTTGTTTTTCACATTTAGAACGTTGAAAACTTTTTAGGTAGAGTGGGATCTTTAACTTGCCCACAAAATAATACGGTATTAGTTGTTTTCTCCACAATGAGATAAGCAAATGGTCTATTTGCGTAATATCTTGTTGGTGAAGCTTTATTTGCAAAAACACCTCCGGTTGCTGCCGAAGCCACAGTCCCTTCTTCATTTACTTCAATTACAGTTTTATGAAATAATCGTGATAAGTATACTGGGTTGTCAGATATATTTGTTAAGTCCGATTTGGTCGAATCAAACAGGTCCTGAATTCCCATCTACAAGCCAAAATATAATAAAAACTTTTATTTAATATTGTAAAAAATAAATATTCGCTATAGTTGTAACATTGATTTTAAATAACTAGATATATTTTCATTCAAAAAGTATTGTAATATGTCTGGGATAGGTTGCGAAACTATCGTTTTTAACAAAACATTTCTTCATTTCTGTCTCCTTCAGTGAGAAAATTTTGTATTTTTTTTTGTTTGGCTTTTGTTTTCGTTTTGAAATGAAATAAATTAGTTATTGAACAGCATTCTTGAAGAGTATATTTTTTCCTGAATATTTAGACCTGGCCCACAGTAATCTAAATATTCTCAAAAGATTCGATTGTATAAGAATTCATTCTTAGCTCAACGTTTATTAGCTATTAATAGAATTAAATAGTTAGCAAAAAATTTGGTCCTTCGAAACAAAAATTAAATTCAAAGTGCATTATTTCTTTCTATAGGCTACTCGCCATTACGAGATATAACCCTTACAAAGCTAAGAAAACTACTCAACAAGTTGTGCTCTTTAACTCAGTTGTCATTGTCATAGCCTAGACTTACCAGCTACGATTGTCAGTAAAAGTTTCACTAGAGTTTATAATAAAATAGAGGAGAACGACAAAAAGCACGACGCCCAAAACTGATATATATATATTACAATACAGGAAAAGCAATAAAACCGGAAACAATCGACAGTAAGAAGCGAGCCAAATTTAGTAAAAAAAATATTTAAATATTTTTAAAAAGGGAAATTTTTTTGGCAGAACATAGTGAAATAGCCAACCAAATTGAGATATTATATAAGAAAAATTCTAACATTCATATCATACATTCCAACAGGAACATATGTGAAAAATTATGGGCAGCATTAAATGTAAGGCATAATTAATTAATTAAACCCAAAGACAAAGATTCATTGTATTTTAAAAATAAAAAGTTAAGAATTTTTAGGATGAATCTATGAAATGTCTATAAAAAAACCAAAAAAAAAAAAAAAAAAACCAATAAAGATTTCAATTTAAGCTTACCATCAGTAAATAAAACTGCAGCAATAGCAAAAACTTAAGTTCATCAGAAGATTGAAAGAAGAATACGAGCTGAAAGAAGTAAATAGAAATTTGAAAAAAACGAAACTTACAATAGAATACCAACTAGATACGGTAAAACAAATATGTACAAGCATAACACATATGCATGAAATGATATTGATCGAATGGACAGATCAACAAAATAATGAAGAAGATTAGTGGCAATTCAAAATATAAGAAATATCCTTGTTAAAAAAACAACTAATAACAATGTTGCATCGTCAATTGGAAGAAGTGTTAAATAATCAAATTACAAATAAAAGAAAGGAAGTTCATCAAAGAATTCAACTTCCGAGTATAAATATTCTCGAGAGATTCAAGGAATTGAAGAATTATGAATATTTATTGAAAAAAGATTTGCACAAGTACGAAAAGATGTTGGAAGTGTAATTAATTTCGTAATTTTTTCTTACATATGAATGATACTATTTTTAAAAAAGAAGAATCACAGAAGGTTTCATCGTATACAACAAGAACTATATAATATTCAAAAATATATACCAATTTAGAAAACACTATTAGCAACAGCCTTAGTAAAAATAAAAGATATAAAGGAAATTTTGAAATATTTAGAGCATTATTTGATGCAGGTTCGCAAAGAACTTTTATAAATGAAGAATCGATACAAATATTAAGACTGCCACGAATAAAATGCAAATTCCAAATAAATAGATTAGATACTTCAAAAGCGGGTACAACTAAAGGAGCAGTTTTTATTGAATTATCTGCAAGATATCCTTCAATATTCACTACAACTTGTGAAGCGTTAATATTACCAACATTATCAAAAATTTTACCACAAGAAAAATTTTACCACAAATTTTACCAAAATTATCCTTTTATCCTTTAATTATCCTAATTTTATGTTATAATTGGAGTAGAATTGTACGGAAAAAAATTACTAAATGAAATAAAAAAACCAAGAAGACGGAATTCGGTTGATACTATCTGGTACAGGGATTCAGAATTAGCAAAAAAAAATCCGTGTCCGCCGTACGCCGTACGCAAAGTAAAAATACACTTTTTTAAACGCTTAGAATAGTATAAGCACTCATGCGATTTGTACAAAAATTGCAACATATATAAAGTAAGGATGGAAATTTATGTATATGGTATCCTTTTTTGAATAATATCCCTGCAACCCCCTTTCGCGGAGCGTTGAAAATGCACAATTTTGTGCACTTCAAAAAATACCCCTAGATATAGTCGGATCTGTACATTGTTTTACAGGTATATGTATAGACGCCATATAAAGAAGAAAAAAAATTTGGAGTCCTAGCCCCTATCCCCCCTGTTTTATAGTAATATTAAAACCAAAATTTTGAAATTTGAAATGGCTATAAAACCAGTTTGATTCCATATAAAACATTGTTACTTCTAACATAGATACAGCCGGTAAGTATATTTCGATTCCCCCCCTACCTTCTTTAAGTGGGTGAGGGGCTTATGTATGAAAAAAGCTACACACCTTGAGCGGGGAAAGGAATTGAAAAAATGAGAAATTATGTTCTTAAATATACTATGTTACACATTCTGCAGAAAAATTAGCCTCGTACCTTTACCCCCCTTCACTTTACAGGTGAAAGAATTTTTATGGGACTATTAAAAATGAATTTTTGGTATTTAAAATTGTTATTTGGTATTTAAAATGGTTATAAGATATGCCACATTTCAGATAGGGTCTTATATCTTTAAAGTTAGGTATAATATATTGATGTCTCGAAATCATTCAAAATGTTCACCCCTTTCTCTTCTCATATGGGTAAGGGGGTATATCTATTAAACAGGCTGCAACACCTCGGGGGACTGGCTTGAAAAAATGAGAAATAATTTTCTTAAAAATACACACCTACACCTTGTATACAAAATTGAGACACGTACCTACAACCCTCTTCATTTTACAGGGGCAAAAATTTCGAAATTTATAGAATAAAAACATATATGTATATACCGTATTACATTTCGAGTATTTAGTATAAATATAGTATTACAAATTCGAGTACTTATTTATAAAAACTTGATTGTAATTTTAAATTGTACAACATTGGGAGTTTTGTAAAAATGATAATTTTTACTTAAATCTTTGTTTTCATTAAATCCTAGGTGGATTAAAAGGGTATATGAAGCACTCTTCCAACTTGGCTTTTTTAAATACACACAAAAGGAATGACGATGGACCATATACATATAGAAAAAATGTAAAGAAATTGAGAAAATCTAAAAAACGAGATATTGCTTGTTAGATATATGAAAATTGAAAAACGATTTTCAAAAGATAATTATTTAAAAGCAGAATATAAAAAATTTATCGATGAATATTTATTATTAGGTCATATGATACCCGGGAAATTATTAAATTTTAATATGATAACTGTAAATTTGGAAAGTAGGCTGTGTGCCACAGGGTTCTACTTAGGCTGTGTGCCACAGGGTTTAAATTTGTAGTTTAAAATTAAATTATGACTGATGAAATTAAATTATGACACTAGCGTGGTGAATATAAAAAGTCAAAATTTAACGACCTTCCAGACCTCGTTAAATTTGACACATCAGATTAAATTTTGATTTATTTTAATATTCATATATCAGATTTTTTATTGACGAGCCCTATCTCATATGTATTGATACATTCCAATATTTTATGATTTTTTTAATGTTTTAAAATAGAATTATTAATAAAAATAAATTTATTTTTTTACAAGAAATTAAAGAAATATTATTAATAATAAAAAAGGATTAAAAAAAATGTTATATCAATTATAAAGTATTGTAATGGATCAATACATATGCGATAGGGCTCGTACATATTTATAATTTTATTTTTAAAAAAATTTCAAAATTTTTTTTAATTTTTTTTAAAAAATTAGAGAGCAAAAAAAAAGAAAAATTTCATCCATCTTTTTTTTAAAATTAAAAAGCAAACTTGATAGTAAATATTAAAAAAACTCACCAGCAAAAAAAATTTAATTTTAAAATTTAAACTCTTTGGCACACAGCCTTAATTACGTATATTTGAATATTGAAAATTTGATTTTTAAAAGATGTCAACAAATTGGGCGAAAATGTCAATCAATTCTAAATCATATTTTCCCTTTGCTCTACATCGTTTTTTTATTTCTTTTATGTAGAGTAGAGCAGCGTAAGAATAATAAAACGCAGTTATTGAAAAAATGTATAGACAAATAAAAATTCACGAAGAGCCTCACAAAAAGTATTTAAAGAACATACACTTACAACAGTAACGTACGGAACAGCTTCAGCTCCATATTTGGCTCTAAGAACTCTACAACAATTATCAGAAGATGGAAAGATGAACTATCCAACGGCATCCAATATAATAAAAAACGATTTTTATGTTGATGATATATTAACGGGGGTAGATAGGTTAGAGAGGCGACTAGTATTCAGCAAGATTTGATAACAGTGCTAAAATCTGGAGGATTTAATTTACGAAAATTTGCAAGTAATAATAAGACCTAAACAACAAATTTAATAAATGAAGAAAACAATAATTTAAAAATTGAAATAGGTGATGGCGATTGCATCAAAACTCTTGGCAGACAGTGGGGTTCTGCAATCGACAGATTCAAATTTAAAGTAAATAATAACTACCAATAAAAAACCAACTACAACAACAATTTTGTCAGATATGGCAAAGTTATTGGATCCGTTAGGTAGGAAGAGCAAAACTTTTAATTCAAGATTTATGGAAATCTGGATGTGATTGGAATCAAGCAATTCCAGAAGAATTACGTAATAATAGCTAAAATTAACAGATGAGTTAATTATGATAGAAAAAATTATAATTCCACGATGGAATTATTTTTGTTCATCAAGTAAAATAGAATCGCATGGTTTCTGTGATGCTTCAGAAAATGCATATGGTGCAGTAATATACAGCAAAGTAACTATGGATAATGGTGAATGTTGCATTTCAATGTTAACATCAAAAATATGAGTAGCACCTATAAATATAAAGAAAACTCTTCCCAGATTAGAGTTATGTGGAGCGGTATTATGGCTGAAGTTATTCAAGCATTAAATTCAGAAAAATCACAAATATACGCATGGACAGTTTCCCTGATAGTGTTGGCATGGGTATAAGGAAATATTGAAAAATCGAAGACATTTGTTTCAAATAAAATATCGGAAATTAAAAAAGTATCTTCTAATCTTCAATGGAATTATGTAAAATCTCAAGATAATCCAGCTGATACAGCGTCACCAGGTTTAGATATTTTAAAACTAAAATGAGTACTTTATGGTACAAAAGTGTTCCAGACTGGCCATGGCAACAATAATGGTTAACACCCAAAAACAAATAATAAAAGAATAGAAGAAATGCGAAAAAGAACCAATTTATTTACAATTGCAATTAAACCAGGAAATGATCTTTTTACTCAAATCTTAAAATACTATTTGTCGACGAAAGAATTAAAAGAAGATGAAATACAAATAATAAAAATTGCACAACAAGAATTTGCGGAAGAAATACAGTATTTAATTCTTTACAAAAAATTTAATAAAAACACAAAGTTATCATTAAATGCAAAATTAGATGAATCAGGTATTTTAAGAGTAGGTGGGAGATTAGAACAATCAATCCAACACATAATTTAAGGAAAAACATCCAGGTCCAAAGGGCGAAGATATAAGCTTTTAAAGGATATATTTGTATATTTGTATGCTTAGCAACAAGAGCACTACATTTGGAGGCAGTTAGTGACTTAACTACAAAAGCATTTTTAGCAACATATAAAAATTTAGTGCAAGAAGAGGATTAATGGACAGCGATAATGGATTTAATTTTATTGGACTCAAAGAATTTTGGACAAAGATCTCAAATCAGCTATTAAACAAAATGAACAGCTATGAGACCATTTTACACTGTAAAATCGGTAAAACACCATTTAAAACGAGTTATAGGAGATCAAACTCTTACATTTGAGGAAATTTTAATGCTTCTCTATCAAATAGAAGCAGCACTTACTTAACTCAAGGTCCTTATGAGTAATGAGTAACGAACCAATGAAATTTACAACATTAACACCGAGCCATTTTCTCATAGGACAACCATGCCACCAACCGATTATATACAAAATGATGAAAAGATAAATTATTTGAAACGGTGGAAATTAGTTCAAAAAATTCGAAACTTTTCTTGGAAAAAATTGGTTAAGTGAATATTTAATAAGTCTTCAACAACGTTCGAATCGAAGTAGAAAGACAGAGAAATCAATATTAAAGAAGGTGCAATAGTTTTGGTAAAAGAGGATAATATGCCACCATCGAAGTGGGCATTGGGAAAAATGTTCAGTTACATTCACGTAATGATGGACTTGTAACAGTTGCGACAATAAAAACTGAAAAAAACGAAGGGGTTAAAATACCAATAACAAAAATATGTCCATTAAAGGTTGAAAATGATTTTTCATTAATAGAAAAAGAAAAATCAAAAAGCATTGTTAATCGCAATACAACAGCTGTAAATAAAAAGTCAGCTGGGAACAACATTTAAAGCTTTGATAATATTGCTCTATATAATGATGATTATTACAAATGGTAAATGCGCTTCTGCAATATAAAAAAAGGTTATAAATACTGAAGTATTTGTTGATAAACTAGGAGACTCATCTATAGCAACAAATGAATGATATTTCATAGTATATTATAAATTAGATTCGTATTATGAAGAAATGGAAAAAAATCAACTATTTTGTAATAAGTATGAAAGGAATTTGTATTGCAATGAAGGATTATAAAGATTTTTGTAATTCTATTACTGTTAAATTAGAAAGATCAAATTAGTCTTTGAATGAGAATTTATTTGAAAATCATGGTAGCAGAAAGAGAAGATCAGTATTTGATATAATTGGTTCTATTTTAAATATTTTGTTCGCAATATTAGATCAGAATTATACAAAAGAAATGCAGATAATTATAGAGCAAATATACACAAATCAAGGAAAATTGTTACAGTTGTTAAGGCACAAACTTCAATTATAGATTCTACCACAAATTTTATAAAGAAAAATGCTTAACATGTTGATGGACAATTTATATTTTTAGAAAATTATATGAATGAATTATACAATGAAGTAAATAAGGGTTTGAACGAACAGCGCGCAGCATCAATTTTCCAATTTACACTAATGTTGCATGAGTGTGAAAAACTTACACTAATGTTGCATGAATGTAAAAATTCCAAACAGCAGTAATCAATTTAATTACTGATATTTATCATGGAAAACTAAGTCAAGCTTTCATATATAACACCATAGTAATTAATTAAGGAAATAAGTATAATCAAATCGCATTTACCTAATCGCTCAAAATTACTAACCCCATTACAATCAATTTATTGCACCATTACAGCAAAATGAACAATAGCAGAATATATTATTATATGTAAATGCAAAAATTCCCATACTAAGAGATGATGATTATACGATTTTTAAGATAATTCCAGCGCCAAAAATAGAGCAAAATCGTACTGAAATTGTAAAAAGAAATATGGTATATATACTAGCAAATTTGAATGGATTTAAAAAAATAATTGGAAAATATGTCAGCTGCAAAATAAATTCTGTTTCAGTAAGAAAACTTTATATTACTTCTTGACAAAAGTATATATCTAGTTATTTAAAATCAATAGTAATACATTCAAAAAATAATATTATTAAATATATTGCTTATATATTTCTACAATTCCTTAAATTTTATTAACTACCTGCTCTAACACGACATTCAGTATAAAATCAGATGTTGTACGAAATCTTGGTAGATATACTTCAATTTCATCGTCTTCATACTGGTTTGAAGTTTTTTTCAGCTCCGAAAATATATTCGCAACACTAAATTTTAACAATTTATCCAAAACAGCAGTTAGTGTAGCACCTATAAAAAATCATATTGTTAATTTTAGATTATACCTTTGTATATAGAAATTATATAGTGTACAATCGCTTGACACGATTTTTTTGATAAATGGCCTTGGCAAAAGTGCTAACCAAAATATAGTAAAGATATAAATCATATATTTGGGCTAACTAGGGCCATCTATATTTGAATATATGAAACATTTATTTTATTTGAAATGTCAAATTTGTATATATTTTGTTGTTGTAATTTTTTTTTATTATTTTATTATTCATAGGGTACAGAAGTGTAAGGGGGAAAAAACTTAGAAAAATTGATTTCGATATGCGTATTTGAATAATTTTGAATGAATTTAAGGAAGAAAACATATGAGATTTTTTTTAGAATGTTCTAGAACTCGAATAATTTTCAGAATTAATTTACGAATTGATAAAGTTTTTTTTGTTATTGTTCGTTGGCGATGGTGGCGATTTTATAAAAATTTTCATATATAATGTTTCATTATAGTTTTTCAAATTTATATCCAAATTTTTAAATATTTTTTATTTTTTGAAAAATATGGAAAACAACTTATTAGTTATTAGTTATATATATGCGTATTTGACGCATTGATAATTCAAAATTAGTTATTGCGTATTTGAATAATTGTTTTCTATATGTGTATTTGAATAATTTTGAATGAATTTAAGAATATATCGTCTTTAGACAACAAATTTATCCCTACCATAGCGGTACTATTCGAAATTAAACATTGTCTATCCTGACCGTACCCTCTCACCGTCACCATCAACCTTACCCCGATATCTTTTTTTACCTCCTGTGTCATGCTTTGGTTTTTTATCTATAACTTGGGCAGATAAAAAAGAAAATTTTAGTTTTCCAAGTACTCAAACATATAGAGACCTTTGGCTGATATTTATGTTCCATACTATACGAAACTAAACATTGAAATTTAAAATTTCAGAATCTGTATGAGTTTTTATTGTTTATTAAAAATTGAGTACATTACAGCATTTAGAAGGTCCCATACCAATTTGGAATTAAATTGGTAAAAATGATTGAGCCAACTCTCACTGAGAATGAGAATATACGAAACTAAACATTGAAATTTAAATTTTCTAAATCTGTATGATTTTTTATTGTTTATTAAAAATTGAGTACATTACAGCATTTAGAAGGTCCCATACAAATTTGGATTTAAATTGGTAAAAATGAAGTTCCAGGATTGCAGCTTTTCTGTCCGAGAACATGAAAAACTTGCGGTTTGAATACTCAAGTCTAAGATTCTCAATAACGCAAATCTCAATTGCATGACCCTCAGCTTGGAAAATATTTTTCACCCTCAGCTTGGAAAAATGTACCCTTTAACAGCAACTAAGTGGTTGGTTTTGGAGCAGTCTGTGTACCAGGTGATGTAGTTAGGATCAAATTGGAGAGGGTAATTAGCCCATTAATACATTTTAGGTATATACATATAAGTACCTTCAAAGGTACAAAGTGGGAGCTTTCTTCACGGAGGCGAGCTTGCGATCCGTCTTCTTCACAGAGGCGAGCTTGCGATCCGTCTGGATTTCACCTATAATGAGCTATTCCAGCTTCTTTATGAATGTGTAGATGTAGAAATGGAAGGTTGGGTGCGCATAGCCCACGTTGTTCCAAGGTATGCCATTCTTTGTAGGGTTTCAGGCTTCAACTGAGTAGTTTTCTGCTCAGTTTTACGCTACCACACAGGAGCGGCATATGTTATGATTGGTATAATGACCGAAGTATAAAGCCAATGTGCAATTTTGGGCTGAAGTCCCCAGTTATGCCCTATTACAGGTCCAAAGAGCTGTTCTAGCTTTACTGATGACCTTGTCTATGTGAATATTCCACATGAGTTTATCGTCAAGGGAGACCTCTAAGAATTTTAATTCTTTGCTGGAATCAACTTTTTCTGTTGTTGATCGACGTTTTCTGTAACTGTGCTGCTGTTCATTCTCATTGAGAGTTGGCTCAATGAGTAAAGACAATTTGTCACACACAATTTTTTCAAATAATTTAGGAATTGATGATAGATTAGCGATACCCGATACCTCTATAGTTATCAATTTCTCTTTTATCCCCATTTTTAAATATATCTATTAGGTAAGATGACTTCTAAAGTGATGGAAACATGCCATTTGATAAAGATCTACTGAAAATAATATGTAGTGGAAAAGATAGTTGGTGGGCGCAGTTCTGATGGTGGAATTGAATCCGGACCAGAACCCTTTTTTATATCATTATTATTAAGAGCTACTGCTATATCATCAATAGATAGATATCAGATCGATATTAGATAAATGGTCATAATTAGTCTAATCTAAATTTGTAGAATTAGAGTTTGTGTCCTTGCGAAAAACGTCTTGAAAACGATCAGCAAACATATCACATATGACATTAGGAGACTGTAAATTATTTCTACACATAGAGCCAGGATATCCTGAAGTTTTACGTTTCATATTAACGAAATCATAAAATTTTTTTGGATCGTGTATAATATTTTCACCCATTTTTTGTACATATCTATCATATGATTCACGTGAACGTTCTGAAAAATCTGAATATATTTTATTGTATTTGTGTTTCAGATCCATACTGATATATTTTAAAAAACTTAGAAAAATTGATTTCGATATGCGTATTTGAATAATTTTGAATGAATTTAAGGAAGAAAACATATGAGATTTTTTTTAGAATGTTCTAGAACTCGAATAATTTTCAGAATTAATTTACGAATTGATAAAGTTTTTTTTGTTATTGTTCGTTGGCGATGGTGGCGATTTTATAAAAATTTTCATATATAATGTTTCATTATAGTTTTTCAAATTTATATCCAAATTTTTAAATATTTTTTATTTTTTGAAAAATATGGAAAAAAAACTTATTAGTTATTAGTTATATATATGCGTATTTGACGCATTGATAATTCAAAATTAGTTATTGCGTATTTGAATAATTGTTTTCTATATGTGTATTTGAATAATTTTGAATGAATTTAAGAATATATCGTCTTTAGACAACAAATTTATCCCTACCATAGCGGTACTATTCGAAATTAAACATTGTCTATCCTGACCGTACCCTCTCACCGTCACCATCAACCTTACCCCGATATCTTTTTTTACCTCCTGTGTCATGCTTTGGTTTTTTATCTATAACTTGGGCAGATAAAAAAGAAAATTTTAGTTTTCCAAGTACTCAAACATATAGAGACCTTTGGCTGATATTTATGTTCCATACTATACGAAACTAAACATTGAAATTTAAAATTTCAGAATCTGTATGAGTTTTTATTGTTTATTAAAAATTGAGTACATTACAGCATTTAGAAGGTCCCATACCAATTTGGAATTAAATTGGTAAAAATGATTGAGCCAACTCTCACTGAGAATGAGAATATACGAAACTAAACATTGAAATTTAAATTTTCTAAATCTGTATGATTTTTTATTGTTTATTAAAAATTGAGTACATTACAGCATTTAGAAGGTCCCATACAAATTTGGATTTAAATTGGTAAAAATGAAGTTCCAGGATTGCAGCTTTTCTGTCCGAGAACATGAAAAACTTGCGGTTTGAATACTCTAGTCTAAGATTCTCAATAACGCAAATCTCAATTGCATGACCCTCAGCTTGGAAAATATTTTTCACCCTCAGCTTGGAAAAATGTACCCTTTAACAGCAACTAAGTGGTTGGTTTTGGAGCAGTCTGTGTACCAGGTGATGTAGTTAGGATCAAATTGGAGAGGGTAATTAGCCCATTAATACATTTTAGGTATATACATATAAGTACCTTCAAAGGTACAAAGTGGGAGCTTTCTTCACGGAGGCGAGCTTGCGATCCGTCTTCTTCACAGAGGCGAGCTTGCGATCCGTCTGGATTTCACCTATAATGAGCTATTCCAGCTTCTTTATGAATGTGTAGATGTAGAAATGGAAGGTTGGGTGCGCATAGCCCACGTTGTTCCAAGGTATGCCATTCTTTGTAGGGTTTCAGGCTTCAACTGAGTAGTTTTCTGCTCAGTTTTACGCTACCACACAGGAGCGGCATATGTTATGATTGGTCTAATGACCGAAGTATAAAGCCAATGTGCAATTTTGGGCTGAAGTCCCCAGTTATGCCCTATTACAGGTCCAAAGAGCTGTTCTAGCTTTACTGATGACCTTGTCTATGTGAATATTCCACATGAGTTTATCGTCAAGGGAGACCTCTAAGAATTTTAATTCTTTGCTGGAATCAACTTTTTCTGTTGTTGATCGACGTTTTCTGTAACTGTGCTGCTGTTCATTCTCATTGAGAGTTGGCTCAATGAGTAAAGACAATTTGTCACACACAATTTTTTCAAATAATTTAGGAATTGATGATAGATTAGCGATACCCGATACCTCTATAGTTATCAATTTCTCTTTTATCCCCATTTTTAAATATATCTATTAGGTAAGATGACTTCTAAAGTGATGGAAACATGCCATTTGATAAAGATCTACTGAAAATAATATGTAGTGGAAAAGATAGTTGGTGGGCGCAGTTCTGATGGTGGAATTGAATCCGGACCAGAACCCTTTTTTATATCATTATTATTAAGAGCTACTGCTATATCATCAATAGATAGATATCAGATCGATATTAGATAAATGGTCATAATTAGTCTAATCTAAATTTGTAGAATTAGAGTTTGTGTCCTTGCGAAAAACGTCTTGAAAACGATCAGCAAACATATCACATATGACATTAGGAGACTGTAAATTATTTCTACACATAGAGCCAGGATATCCTGAAGTTTTACGTTTCATATTAACGAAATCATAAAATTTTTTTGGATCGTGTATAATATTTTCACCCATTTTTTGTACATATCTATCATATGATTCACGTGAACGTTCTGAAAAATCTGAATATATTTTATTGTATTTGTGTTTCAGATCCATACTGATATATTTTCTGCCTTTCATTTTTTTATATAATTTATTCCTTTGATTGCGAAACGATCTGAGTTCACAGTCTAACGATGGTTCACACCACTTATGTTTTTTCACAATTTTAGGTACATAATTATCAATTATATCTCACAGTCTAACGATGGTTCACACAACTTATGTTTTTTCACAATTTATATCTAGAAGTATATTTTGAAAAAGAAATAGCTGCATTTTCAATATCTACACTTGACGCTGGTCCAGTTAATTAAAGAGAGAGAATGGTTAATGCTATAAAAGTCAGCATTTTTAAAATCATATACAATTGAGTTATTGTAAGATTTGGTAAAAGATTTATCTGCGGTGGGAATTTCAACAACAATAGCTGAATGAGGAATTGAATTAGAGAAAATATTCTCATTGTCAGTAGCAAGAGTAACCACTGCATCGTCATAATTGTTAGTCAAAAATAAATCTAACCATTTACCTTTACTTTTGGGGTTGCGAACCACCTGCTGAAGTTCATTATCATAAAAATTACTGATTAGGTTAAAATCAATGTCATCGCTGAAGTTAATAGGTAATATATTATTATCACACTCGTCCGGAATAAAAAATAAGTTAGGGCGATTGAAATCGCCAAAAATAAATAGCTGATCATTTTCTTTTAAATAATTATTATTATTAACCGATCGTGCTATAGTGCAAATATTTTCATACTTAGACTCGTCAGAGTTCTAAGTATTAATTAATATTATTATTAATTATATTAATATTATTAATATTAATATTATTAAGCACCAATCAATATATAATTACTACCACAGTGTAACCTTACTATTTTATGCTAAAAAAAGTGCGAGGAAGTGGTATTACTATTTCACTAGTTAAACAGTTGTGAACAGCAATAAGGACACCGCCTCCTCTAGAGAGGCCAGTTGCAGCATAGTACCTATCACATCAGTAAATTGTCCAATTCGAATCTAGAATTCCCTCGTCTTTAAATGAATCATTCAGCCAGGTTTCGGTAATGATGATTATATTAAAATGACAAGATTTAGCATCTATAAATAGATTTTTAATTTTTCCCCTCATGTCACCACAATTATGGTAAAGGATTCTTATGGGTTGTATACGTTTTTTAATAGTTTTTTTACTTAGGTGAACAGTTTTAGAAAACGGCAAGTTATTAATATTATTAATTAAAGGATTATTATTAATATTTATAGTATTATTATTAGTAGAAATTTCTAATAAATTGTCATTACCAGACTGTGGACTGTTTCTTTTCTTGTGATGGAAGGGCAAGGGGACGAAAAAACTTGTCGAAGTCTTCTCTAGATTTTTCCAGATTTGTAATTCTTTTAGAATTTAAGTCTGCTCACTTATACCCAAATAATCGTGATAGATAACGGAAGCATAAGCTTCTAAATCTTTGGTAACTTCTCGCTCACTTACTTATACCCAAATAAAACGGACGAAGACATTTTTTAAAGTTTTATATTCTATAGGAAAACCTTCCTGTTGGAATAAAACTTTAAGATTTGTTTTTGTTTTACCATCAATACATACCGTGCTATCTTGTTTATGTAAATAAGCAAGATAAAGTTTGATATTATGAAATGTATTATAGTCTTTGAGACGGGATTAATATATAGTGACCATTTTCATCGGATGCTGATGTGTTAGTTAATTTCACCACAGGTGGTACAAATGGGTCAAGAACTGGCTTAGAGTTAGTATAATCATGTTGTGAAGAAGTTGAAGGTATAATTTTAAAAGTAGACGGCTGCAATGTGTGTCCTTGAATAAAATTAGTATATTTGTTATTATTACTAACGCTATTGCTATCACAAACCAATTGATCTAGGCCTGATTTCGGTTGGCTATTGTTAATAGGCATTATTGTAATTGTAGCCAACCGTTACAATAACGCCTATTAACAATATAGCTGGGTTTGGGTTTTGTAGCATTTGTGGTCAAGAATTAGATTATGGATAACTTAAATATGAATTAGTATTATCTCCCTAAGTTGTGATATTATGGGTGTTAGGAATGTAATTATTCGTATTGGAAGTGGGATTTTTATCAAATGTATGGGAATTATTAATATTTAATGAACTATAACTATAGTATCATCTTTTAGTTGCAATGTTATTTTACTAGCTTTTTTACTATTATTTTTTCTTGTTTTTGTTTTATTTGCACTTGGTTCTACTTTATCTATATTTGTTAAATTAGCTACATAAATTTTAGATACTCTATTTGGACCCGAAAGTACCCAATTTATATATAGATTTGTTCGTGTGTAAAACATTAGTGTCTCTATCGGTAGGTAAAGATGAATCAGTTTGTGTTGAAGAGTCTTTCATTTTTAAGGACTTGTTGTTGTATTATTTAAATTATTGTTGTATTTGGTATACATTACTATATCTGTTTTTTTTTTCGTTAAATCGTTATTACACTCGTTAATGGAGTTAAGTTCATCAAAAACAGAAATACATGTATCATGGTTATTACATTAGTTATTAGGACTACTACTTTTGTCAGCACCGGAGTCATTAGATTTATTTATTAAGCAATCCAATTTACTATCAGTAATAATTCAATAATTATAGGGTCACTAAAATAATTTCTACTATAATTCTCCACGGCGTTCTGTATAGCATTAATAAACTCATGTTGTGTCTTGTCCTTATTTTTTAGAATTGAGTTAATTTGAAGACATTACTTTTGAAGTATCATTTTTACTCACTGGAATAGCGGAACAATCTTTGTCATTTTTTCGTTGAAATTCAAGTTTTAGATCATATAGTATATTCTTTAAAGAATTTCGTTAAAGAATTCTGGATTACGTCCACCTGATACTTTTTTAGGTCAGACAATGTGTTATTTAATGCATCAAAACTAATCCCATATGAGTGAACGTGTCAGCATAAGTTTTGAATTCAGTTGCATTTCTGAGAAGTGTATTGTCGTTACTTTCATGGAGATCCTTAATTCCCGTTACTAAACTGTCATGCATTTTATACAGATGTTTATGATAGTCTAGCCATTCCTCACATATAAAGTATTTTGATATGACTGAAGTGAAGTTTAAACATGCTGGATGGAATATTCGCTGGGTGGAATAATAAATAATTAAATTTTTGCTGACACTGAGATATTAAATTTATGGGGATACTTCCGAATAACGGGCCCGAGCTTTTAAGATGACGTCATTACATAACATTAATGACGTCATCTTAAAAGCATAACATTATGACGTCAGGGCTCTGAATAATGACGTCATTTTACCCGCAAACGCTATATAGTGGCCGAAAAATGCTTTGTAGTGCATTTAAAAAAATGCATATTTTTGCCATTTTCTCCTTAACGGTAAATTGTAGGATCCCATTTTTTTTTTTTAAATTGTAGCTAATAAAATTCCCTAAATAAATTATGGGTAAAATAAAAATTAAATTTTTATTTGACCCATACTTTATTTTATAACAATTTACCACGGTGACATTTTTGAATTTGAAATATTTTAACAACTTTGGGTAGATTTGTTTGCGCTCCTCATGGCCCACGATTTGGACTTCCAGCTGTGGCCGACGTTTTGGGCCTTATATGGACCCGGTGCCCTACGGAGTAAGGAATGTCTTTTCTAGATATTATTTTCAAGACCTTTCATTTGATACCGCACATGATTTTTTTATGATGGGTACCTACATGGCCCATATTTTGGGCCAACTTGACCCACGGACTACGAAACGAGATATACTCTTCACGAAAAATGTTCTAAACTGGTTTTTATGTACAATTTGTAGTAACTTTGTATACATAAATTAACATTTTATAGAAGAAAAATGTTAAAAAACCCGGAATTTCGTTAATAATATTCTAGCAGACAAATTATTATTACATATATGCATTTTTTTGTATAATTTGGAAAAATAGAAAATCTGAATTTTTGGTTAGAAAATTATCTACATATATTACTTAAATTCGTTAACACTATTTTTTTTAGATTTATTAAAATATTTCATTTACAAAATACATAATTGTATTTTTCATACGATTTAAATTGTATTTGGTATGCCAAAACTTATCTAGTAAACCTAAATTATTTTTCAACATTCATATAAACAAAAATACAGACTCTTTGCCTTTGACGATATTTATTCAAGAATTTCCATGTTCAAATAATCAACAATAGCTGACTGAGGCGTGCATTCACAATGCTTGTGCCAAGTATAAGCACATAACCAACGTTCTTATAACATGGTTTTTAATAAGAGTGTGGAATAAGAGATTTGGTCAGAATAATGGACACTTTTTATTTTGTTGTAGGCTAGTACTGCAACGGCTCAGTAACATTTTGTCCAGACCATTTTTTCCCTGTTCAGCTAAGGCAAGCATGGCCAAACTACGGCCCGCGGGCCGTATGCGGCCCGCTAACGTTTTTTGTATGGCCCGCCGTGTAAAATTATAATTTAGTTTATATGGCCCGCTATGTCTAATACAAATTCTTAAAAAATATGATATTTTTTGCTTTACAAAATCGAAAAAAATAAATTCATGCATTCTAGCTTTGTATATAAATTTATATAGTAGTCCCATTTGGGTGTTTTTTTTTTAAAAAAGGCCGTGAGAGAAGTGCTAACTAAAATATAGTAGGGACATAAATCATATTTTTGATTTAACAGGGCCATCTACATTTGAATAACTGAAACAATTCAAAATGGCAAAATTGTGTATATTTGTTATTGTAATTTTTTTTAATTCTTATTCTGGGTACAGAAGTGTAAGGGGGGAAGAAAATATATAGAAAAAAAATTTTTATATGCGTATTTGAATAATTTTTAATGAATTTTAGAATAGAAAAATAATTATTTGTAAATTGCTAGGGATGGTGACGTAAGGGGGAAGAAAACATATGAGATTTTTTTTTATGGATGTGCGTATTTTATATAATATAATTTTCTGAGTTAATTTAAGATTGAAAATATTTTTTTTATTTTTCAATTCTTAAGTTCTTGGGGAAGAAAATATATGAGATTTCTTTCTAGAATGTTCTAGAATGTTCTAGAAATCGAAAATTTTTCAGGAATTTAAGAATTAAAAATGTTTTTTGTGTTATTATACCTTGGCGATGGTGCCGATTTTATAAAATTTCCTAATTTTTTAATTTTTATTGGTCTGGATGAAATGATGAATGGCTTATTTTCATCTGGGATTTTCTCTGGTACCACTGGATGGATTGGGCTAAAATTTTGCAACCACATTCAAATTAGTGCTCTGGATGAAATGATGAGTAGCCATATTTTCACCTGGGATTTTCTCTGGTACCACTGGATGGATTGGGCTGATATTTGGTAAACGCATTCATTATAGTGGTCTGGATGAAATGATGAATAGCCATATTTTCATCTGGGATTTTCTCTGGCACCCGTAGATGGATTGAGCTGATATCTGGTAAACACACTCATTATAGTGTCCTATAGTTAACTATGCCAGTGCTCCTCCATTATATCCCACAATGTATCAGAAATCACGTTTTCATCATATAACCATCTTCCAAGTACAGCTAATGGAGGAGCACTGGCATAGTTAACTGTAGATCACTATAATGAATGTGTTTACCAAATATCAGCCCAATCCATCCAGAGGTACCAGAGAAAATCCCAGGTGAAAATATGGCTACTCATCATTTCATCCAGACCACTAATTTGAATGTGGTTGCAAAATTTTAGCCCAATCCATCCAGTGGTACCAGAGAAAATCCCAGATGAAAATAAGCCATTCATCATTTCATCCAGACCAATAAAAATTAAAAAATTAGGAAATTTTATAAAATCGGCACCATCGCCAAGGTATAATAACACAAAAAACATTTTTAATTCATAAATTCCCGAAAATTTTTCGATTTCTAGAATATTCTAGAACATTCTAGAAAGAAATCTCATATATTTTCTTCCCCAAGAACTTAAGAATTGAAAAATAAAAAAAATATTTTCAATCTTAAATTAACTCAGAAAATTATATTATATAAAATACGCACATCCATAAAAAAAATCTCATATGTTTTCTTCCCCCTTACGTCACCATCCCTAGCAATTTACAAATAATTATTTTTCTATTCTAAAATTCATTAAAAATTATTCAAATACGCATATAACAATTTTTTTCTATATATTTTCTTCCCCCCTTACACTTCTGTACCAAGAAAAAGAAATAAAAAAAATTACAATAACAAATATACACAATTTTGCCATTTTGAATTGTTTCAGTTATTCAAATGTAGATGGCCCTGTTATATCAAAAATATGATTTATGTCCCTACTATATTTTAGTTAGCACTTCTCTCGTCGCCACGATTAAAAAAAAAACAGTCAAGTGGGACTACTATATAAATTTATATACAAAGATTCTAGTAAAATTTATAGAAAAACATTTAAACTGTTTTTTAAATAGCATCAATATTGAACTTGGAACTTGGAACTGAAACTCGGCGACAAAAAAAAAAGAAAAATTTGGAACATGAACAAAAAGAGTATAAAAATTGGGAACTTGGAACAAAAACAGTATAAAAATTGTTAAAAAAAGAATCAATTTTATGTTTACTTTACCCCTTTCTTCTCACTCTGCACATATTTCCCTTTTTATTTCATTTTAAATTACTTTATGTGTAACCAAAACAAACTTTTATCCTATTTTTGGGTTGTTCGTAGTGCCAGTTTTTTTTTATTTCGCATAAAAAAATATATATGTTATTAAAATAAATACAAATTATCTTGTTGAATTTATTGTTGTTTTGTGATATTTAAAAATAAGATCTGTAAAAAAATTAAACAATGGGTGGACGGAAAAGAAAAGTGGATAGTGAGTGTCGTGTATTCAATGAAGAGTGGAAATGGAAATATTTTTTCACTGTGTTTAAGAATAAACCAATATGCCTAATTTGTCGAGAAACGGTTGCAGTTATAAAGGAGTACAATTTAAAAAGACATTTCGAAAGTGTACATCCGAACTATTCGTTAAATCTGAGTGATGAAGGACGTAAAGCCCATGCTAAGAATCTCAGTGACATATTGACGAACCAACAAAATATGTTCACACGACAAGATAAACTGCAAGAAGCAGCTACAAAAGCTAGCTTTTTTGTTTCTTACAATATTGCTAAACACGGAAAATCGTTTTCAGAAGGTAATTTTATAAAAAATTGTATGGTAGGTGTTTCTAAATTTCTATGTCCAGAACTGAGCCCAAAATTTGAAAGTATGTCAAGACAAACAATTGCGCGAAGAATTAAACAAATCAATGATAATTTAAATGAGCAGCTGTTAAAAAAGTTAGAAAATACAAATACACCATACTGTGCTATTGCTTTAGATGAGAGCTGCGATATAACAGATACAGCACAACTACTGATTTTTGTGCGGTCAATTAATGAAGAATTTGAAATTACACAAGAGCTGTTATCCATGGCTTCAATGAAAAATAGAACTACCGGTGCAGAACTTTTTAACGAAGTTGAAAAATGTCTTTTGAAATATAATATTAAATGGGAAAATCTGATTAATGTGACTACCGATGGATCCCCAAACTTAACCGGTTCGAATATAGGCCTGTTGAAAAGAATTCAAGATAAGGTTCACACAATTGATCCAAATAAACAGCTTATTATGATTCACTGTATTATACATCAACACGCATTGTGTAAAAATGTATTAAAAATAGAACACGTAACTAAGGTTATAATTAAACTGGTAAACTTTCTTCGATCAAAAGGTTTAAGACACAGACAATTCATATCTTTACTTGAAGAGCTCGACGCTGAATACTCAGATGTATTATACCACAACCATGTTCGATGGTTAAGCTTAGGTAAAGTTCTGCGACGGGTATGGGATCTTAAAGAAGAAATTATAACCTTTTTAATATTACACGAAAAAGAAGACTTTCCCGAGTTAATTGATTCATCGTGGCTGTGTGATTTTGCCTTTTCAGTCGATCTATTGTACCATTTTAATGAATTAAATAAAGTTTTACAAGGAAAAAACATATATGCTCATACTATGGTACAAAGCTTAAATTCTTTTAAGAGAAAATTAAGACTTTTTGAACAGAACTTATTGGAAAAAAACTTTAATCATTTTTGTACACTTAAATCACTGCAAGATGTCTCACAGGAAAAAGTTAATCTTTTTGCTGAAAATGTACGTGCTTTAACAAATGAATTCAATCGAAGATTTGATTGTTTTCGTATAATTGAAAATGATTTGTCCATTATTCGCGATCCATTTGCTACTAATGTCGAGAGTGCTTCAAGTGATATTCAGCTGGAATTAATTGATTTGCAGTGTGATGCGTCTATGCAAGATTTATTTAATCATCAAACTGACAACTTACCCAATTTTTATCGTCTTTTAAATAAAGAAAAATATTTAAATCTACGAAATCTGGCAAAAAAAATGCTGGTTATATTTGGATCAACATATATTTGCGAACAAACGTTCTCTGTGATGAACCAAAATAAAAGTCCATCGAGATCTCGGCTAAGTGATGAACATTTGTATGCAATACTAAAAATTTCAACAAGTAATTTTGATCCAGATATTGAAAAATTAAGCAGTAATTGTAAACAACTACATTTATCGCATTAAATAAAGAAGTTCTATTTAAATTTGTCTATTTATTACTAAATTTTAAATTAACTTTATTTCAGCTTTTCAGAAGAACATTTTATTGGCCCACGAGGATTTTTCTCATTGTATAATGGCCCGTCAGTCGAAAAGTTTGGCCATGGCTGAGCTAAGGTGACGGTATGCTCCGGATTACTTGAAAGTATAAAAACTTGTCTTTTGTCTGTATTTTGGAAGATGCGTATGCCATTTTTATTTCCTTTTCCAAATATTTCTCGCTTTTCTTTTTTCATGCACACTTCTTTGCAGTTGCCTCGTCTGTTCTGTCGTAAGGTTCCATATACATAGGCTTTATGTTGCATCAATTCTTGACTAAGCGGTACAATTCTTGACTAAGCGGTATCAAAATTATCAACAAATGTTCTGCCTTTGTCTAGAAGTCCATCAAATAAATTCATTGTTACATCATACGAGTGGTCATGCTTGGACTTGTTACTGCGTGCGCATGGTATAAATGTACAATACTGTAGTATTACAAACCTTTATGCCATATGTATATCCAAAATAAGTGAATAGTTTATACAATTTCACTCCATACTTATGTGATTTGCCTAACAAATAGACGGCCCCTCCATGGTATCGTCGATTCAGCTATAATAACATCTTCGCCAGTAATAACATTTGATTTGAATGTTTGTAATAGTTTTGCTAGTAATGAGTTAATTCTCACTAATCTTTATTCATTACTGAAATTTAAAGATTTTAAGAACAATTCAAATCTACATATATTTTTGGCAATAACAGCATTTCTGTATAGTGGATTTTCTGACCTGCATTGTAGGAACATCAGAAATTCCCATAATCAAAATAAATGGCCAACATTTTTTTTATTTCCGTTTCGTACGTATATATTGCTCCAATTTGTCACCATTGAAGGACGTCTAATAGCATGAGTGGCAATTGCGATGCATATCTATTAGTTTCTGTGGCAATAAGCTCTAAAATGTCATAATAATGGAATAATTTGTACAAACTAAACGGATCACTGAAATCCCGAGTATATTTGAAGACTCTGTCATCATGAAAATTAAATTGTTTGTCTCTAATTGTACATTCACATCTGTGAGTATTGTAGCATTTAAATATTCCCTGATTACGCAGTCAACTTAACTATCTGATTCGATATCATCGTCTAACTCAAAGTCTGATGTTTCATAGGAATTTTCTGTTCCTGAAAAGTCAACATCAACTTCCATATCTGAAGAATCTTCTTCCATAATAGCTAAAATTTTTTCAGGTTCCATTCTATAAGCATAGATATTAAATAAAATTTTTTAAATGTGTGCCACTTATGGTACACAACGACTAAAATAAAAAATGTGTATCTTCGTACGTGAGCAACAGGTGGTATACGACGAAAAAGCTACAACAAATACTTATTAGATACCTATTAATGTTATTTCACTAACCTTTCACTTCGCACTGATTTAATACTTTATTAATTCACAAATAAAAATATACGTCCACAAAAAAAAACCCGCAATACTTACTCTCAGTGTCTTATAATACTATTCGTATACCAGTGGTACACATGGTCACAAACGTGGTAAAAAGCTTGGTACAGCTGTTATAAAACTTATTCAAAATATTTAGAAAATATAGTATAAACTTGCCTTTTCTTGGAAGTAGAATAATCATTGACAAACGTTCCTCTTTTCCATATGGTATTTCCAATATATGAGATTCTAGAGCTGCAATTGCTGCATATGAAAAAACTTCTCTATGAAACATCATATGAACATTTCCTAAATTATTTCCGTTGTCATCATAAAATGGTTCTATCCTTGTCAGGGAACTATTAAATGGATACTGAAATATTTGAAAATAGTTTTCTGTTAAGTTTTGAAGAGTACGTTTGTATCAAATATTTTTAACTAATATATTCAAGTAATAAATTAAGTAAAATTGAAAGAAATTGTGAAATTTTATTTTAACTTTAAAATTTCTGTTAATTTTGTTTAGTTCTAAATATTAAAAGTTTTCTAACCGATGGTATATCACCAATTTGAGTGTGTACACATGTTATATTAAACTGCTATTTGAAAAAAATTACAAAGAATGGTCAGACAGGCAGATGAATAAAAAGCGGTTTGTCTTTTTTTAAAATAAAATAAAAAGGGGCTATAAAAAAACAAAAAAAAAACGCCAGGTAATCAGGTAATTGTACAATAGCCCATTTTAGGTTAAAAAAAATTGAGTGTAAAACTATTAAATAAAAATATGAATTTATTTGTCCTATTATTTATCTCAAAAATGGTAACGACAGTCTTTTGAGAGTTATGAAACGATAACCAATGTTCTTTAAAGTACAATAAAATAATTAGTTATTAGTAAGTGACGTACAAAAAGAGTATTACAGATATAGCAGAGGAGACAGTGACTCCTCATAAAACTGAAGATATATAATATACGTACAAGTTCAAATTATTTTCATCAATAATATTTTTTCGAGAAGGGTGGGTTAAGGAGGAGGGTTCTTTACTTTCCTGCTCTCAAAAGAGAAACCTAACTAGTAAGAAGGCTATCACCGGGGCAAGCCTGCGTAGTTCTATGCAGAGCGAGATAAGCGTACGATGGGTTTCTGCTCGGGCATTATCAGTCGATAAAAACACCTTAAGCCTAACACCAGTCCACCCGATTAGACAAGCAAGATTTTCCGGTCAATTGTCAATAGCTTCTGGAACTAAACCGGTAGTCAGGCGCTTGGCACAAATGGCAACACTTACAAAACCAAGCACACGACCACTGCATTGACATACCCGTACAAAAAAAAGAAGCAGTTTCGATAACCTATTGGAGTTGGCTTTTGTAGACTTTTGCAAATCACGGGTAGCATCTCTAGAGGATGGTAAACAGGCATTTGAAGGGACCTTCTATGATGCTTTTATCCGAATCTGTTAAAGGATTTACCAGCATCCTCAAAAGTTTGTGAACCCATCATGATCGCTAACCGGTTACACTGGTGGTCAAAGTTGTAGGCTACTAGGTCGGCCTAGTAGCCTACAAAGTTGTAGGCTACTATGCCTCGCTAGGCGAGTGAGGACGATCTTGTTTATGCAAGCATCAGCGAGGATGAGGATTTGCTTCTAGACAATGGAAGTATATACGAAGGGCAATTCCTCTTGGCGGCAACTAGCAACCTGCAACAACTCTTCAATTAAGACAGTGTGGACTTGGCATTAATCCAGGAACCTTGAAAGTAATTGACAGGGTTACTGGATTGAACACTAGATTCACCCAATTTTTTTGGAGCGTGAAAGATTGGAACAGATCATTCTCGCTTCAATCTATCACCCATATGATTCATCCAACCTTTCCCCCAAAAACGGTTTAGAGGCTGTAGGAAAACTAGCACATCACAATCCCCGGAAATTAAGCATTTACATTGGGAGGTAATTGATATTACTTTGGCAACCAGCGATATTTTGGGTTCGGATTCATAACATAACTGGAGAGTCTCAGATGACACGTGCATATTCGAACATAGTTTTGCTTAGATTCCACGGACCTTGTATCTCCTCTTCAAGAGTAATCTATCGTCCATGCTAATTAACTAAGATAATTCCACCACCGAATTAGTCCTTTAGACCTTTCTTTTCGTAGAATATGTACTTGGTACCTTTATAGACGTATAGGGAGCATTTAACAATGTTCTTATAACTAAAATAATGGTTAAAATAATGGGGTGCCCAGACTTATTGCCACAGGCTAAAACGCCATATGGCAATATGGGACAAAGCAATTGTCCCAAAACGGCACAATTTACATGTGGCGTTTTGGGACTTTGAGATTGTCCCATTTTGCCACAATGTATTGGCTTGTAACGGCACACATATTTAAAAATAATTGCTGTTTTAAATTTTATAAAAAATATATAACTATAATTTTGCTTATACAATTTTCATTTCGCCGACAATTGCAAAATTAATAAGTGATTCATTTGGGAAAGAGTATCATCGTCGTCATTATTTATTAGACGGAACTTTTTCCGTTGTTCTATCTTGCGGTTATAAGCAAATGCTAATTATTTATATAGCTAGTGCAGAACACGTAAGTTGAGAAATTAATATTGTAATTGTTATAACTATATTATTAGGTGCAGTGCACCGGCACAGCGCTACGGGGTTGCGCAAGGATGGCGCGCAGTTGCGCGCTAACGTGCGACTAGCACACAATTTTTGTCGTTGTTTTCACTTATCCGGCTGACACTACCTCTGAACTATTTTTTTATTCTTCTATAAGATAACTTTTTCTCTCTACATAAATGAATCATACTCTACATATATGAAAATAAAATTATTTTTTTTGGGACAAGCTTATTGTATATTTTTAATTATATCAAAGTCTAATAAGGCCATATGGCAATATGGGACAATCACAAAGTCCCAAAACGCCACTTGTAAATTGTGGCGCTTTGGGACTTTGTGATTGTCCCATATTGCCATATGGCGTTTTGGTCTGTGGCAAAAAGTACGGGCACCTAATAATGGACGTGCAGCTCAAAAATAGCTTAATCCACTGCTCTGTCAATTGATACAACATGAATTGTCGCACAGGAAAATCTTTGCGTGCTTTGGAGATTCAGTACGGGTAGTTACTGTTTATAAGGGCTCCCCTCAAGGGGGATTCTATCATCTCTTATGTGGGTATTTTGTTGCGATGAAATAGATGAGCGTCAGTTTTCTAGAATTAGGAGTCACTGATGCGCATGCGACTAGATTATCTGCTCAGAAAGTCCAGCAGCACTTAAAGCAATGCAGAGTGCAGGTTGGTCCAAAACTGATAACACAGTCTTAACGGCCCTGCTGAATCAAATAGAGTTACCACACGGATATGCCCGGATAAGCTCGGAAATAAAAAAGCCGACAAGTTAGCCAGACAAGACTCACGATTAAACTCTGTATTCTTCACGGTAGGGTTTGCGTACTAGTCTCTTAGAGCTACCTGAAATATTGGGCTGATGTATCTCATCACCAATTCCGGTTATTTAATAATAAGGGTAAAATTACAAAAGATCTCTGTCGAGCCGCTAGTGAAGTCATTACCAAGAAATGGTAAAAAGTGGAACTTGGTCACTTGGTAGAAATTTTGCGTCTATTATAATATTTTTTTCCAAAACAAAATTGAAAATAAATATAAGATTCCAAATATGAGTTCCTAAATTTTTGTTAACATAGATCAAAATAACCAGAAATATATATTTCCTTACCCTTTCTACCTAATATATATTTTCCTTTTGACTATATTTTTTTCATCCTTATTCCTTTTTTATTTTTATAGTATATACAGAAAATAAAAGAGCGCATATTATTAAATTTCACCACGAGAAATGTGTGTGCCTTCTGTCGTCTCTATACTATTTCTACGTCTTATCCACAAACTCGTTATTTCAACTTTCTTAACAAAGATATTATATTCACCAGGCGAACTCATATTGGCGACCTAATATTTTCAGTTTTTTAAGTCTTTTTCAATTTTTGAATATCTTTATATTATATGTATAGGGCTTTGGTAATACCAAAGAATATATAATAATAAAGAAGTGGCATGTAGAACAAATGCGAATGTTTAAATTTTTCTTCGCGGGTTATACTATTGGAACCCGCTCTCTCATTATATGCTGTACTCTGTACATATTATTCTTAAATCTATAAAAAAATTTGTGTGGCTCAAAATAACAAAACGTTTTGGGTAAATGAATTAACGCCTTGTGTATTGAGGCAATATTAAGTGAATTATCGCTAATTCCTTAATTCCTGGCAATTTATGGCGCCAAATTTGTAATATATAGTAATAAAATATAGATTTCAGGGATGCACAGGTGCAGGGTTTTGCTTAAGTGGACAATTTAATTTCTTGTAATGTTATGCTAAAATTTAATTAATTATATGTACATACATATATATACATACATAGTGTATATATATATATACATGTATGTATTTACATATATATAATATAATATAGGTATATAATATATATATATATATATATATATATATATATATATATATATATATATATATATATATATATTCATATTTCTCAAATATTTATTATCTATGCACAAAATATTAAAAAAACATAAATATATCTAAGATATCATTTACACATGCAACTTTGCAGGCGATTTTTTCGCGCTATTTGTCGAATGTCAATAATTTTATTTTACACAAAAAAAATTAAACTAGGCGATATTTTCAGGAAATTTTCAAATTGTGAAAAAAATAGACAAACATAACAACAAATTTGTGTTTTCTGATTGCGATTTTTTTTAATACGAAAAAAAAATTAATTGCATATGTATCATATAGTTTAAAAATTCTAATTTTATATATAATTAATAAAAAATATATATAAGAATATAAGTATATACTGTATATTTAAACTTAAAATTGTCTATATATTATTTTTTATATGATATTGTTTTTCCAAAGTTAAATTCTAAATTTACTGCATACATCTTCGCTTTTTAACTTTTTCATGCACAAAATAAGATACAAAAAAAAAAATGAAAAATCATACCTTTTGACGTCATTTTAATAAATGTCAAAATTGTATCCACTATAATCTACAATAGCATGAAAATTTTTATGCTCAGGCAACTTTTCAGGCGATAATTTTTTTCTTTTTCTAACACACATAAAAAAATGAGAGAAAAGGTCGAACGTCAGAATTGTCGCCTGCAAGGTTGCGTGTGTAAATCATATCTAAAATTAATTTCTAAAACTTAAAAATATTTTTTTTTTTTAAATGATTTTTTTTTCACTGAGAATAAAAAGAGAATTTTTCTTTCTGTTTGAGAATTTTTTTACTTCTTGAATTTTTCTTTCTGTTTGAGAATTTTTTTACTACAGGCCATGGAAAAAAATTCAAAAATTTGGTTGCAAAATTCACATGCGACTTCTTATTATTATATATTCTTTGGTATATGGCTCTATGCTACGGGACCACTCTATGGCTCTATGCTACGGTACCACGATTTTAAAATATGCAGGGTTAGATTATGTAAGATAGACTATCATTGAATTCATTTCTCAGCATGATGCACCTGATGCACCTTCGTTACATAAGTTTCGGTTCTTTCTTCCTGCAAGTGTTACCAAATGTAGGCGCTCTAATGTGGGAGAAGATTCTTAAGTTCTTTTTTCCTGGTGGGAGGAGATTCTTAAGTTCAGGTGGCTAAGGTTTCAGTTAAATTAAAGCCTAATACAGAAAAATCTAAATATAGGTAATTATCATAATAATATGAAAATTAAATATTTAAATGCAATAATTGATTATAAATTAAATTTTAATACTCAAATAGACTACACATGTATAAAAATATGGAAAGAGCTATTTTTTTATATAAAATTACAGGTAGACTATCACAATTAAGTGCAACTAGTATTTTTCATATAATTTTGAATCCACATTTTCAATATTGTACCTAAATTTTTTTTATGTGTAATAAAGATTATATAGCTAGGCTACAAAATTTTTTAAAGAAAGCTGTGCATATTATTTTAAAAGTAAATAGACGAACTTAACTGTATTTGGCTGGTTAAGTGTTAATCAAAGAATCAAAATAAATATATTAATATTAATTTTTAAAATGAAAAATAATATGTTAACTAAATATTTAAGTCATAAATTGATATATTAATACATGGTGATCGTGATGTTCAGCAATATATTTTAAAGAGTTATCTACGTATGTACGCAGATGAAATATAAGTATGTACGGAGATGGAGCGTAGCGAAATTTTAACGCGATCTCCAAAGATCTCCAAATTTCCATCGTGAAATAATTGTGAAAAAATATTGTGTAGAAAAGTTTGACAATTGCTAAATTGGCATTAAAATAATTTGACAGTTATTTACTTTTTAAATAGTGTATTTGATTATTATATTACTGATTTTTATATATTTTAAAATGGAAATGAATCTTAATTTTGGTAGCAGCAGAAGCGATGATGAAGTGGAAGAAATTGTAGCCACATCTGCTGCATTTATGATAAATAAATAATAATATTAACAAATTACCGTTTTTTTGGAACTGGTATAAGTCCATTTTATATTATATGGAGATATAAATATATTATCAGAGATATAAATTTCTTTTAACTAATACTTTAAAAACGATCACTTACAACTTACATTAATTTAATATTTAAAAAACATAAAATAAGCGTATTAACTTACAACAATATTTTGCAAACCATTCAAATGCAAACCTATCTCCATTATAATATAAAATGTACTCATACGAATTTCAAAAATACGGCTCATAATTATTAATGCTATTATTATTATTTATTAATACATATTACTATTTATTTATTTAATAATAAGAATAGCATTTAATAATAATAATAATTTATAAACACATTAACCTTTACGAAAATTATTTAATAAGGATGTTTGCACAATATTTAAAATTGAAACTTATGATATATTTTCGAATTATATCATGAATTTTATTTATGAAATGTATTAATTATGTTCATATGTGTTTTTAAATTTAAAATCAAATTTAAATTATAGAAAAATAACTAAATTAATAAATTTAAAAATATGTATGTTATCAGTATAATTAATGCTTAAAATAATTATTAACATATTTTTTAACACTTAATTTTATTATAATTTGGATTGTGAATTGTGCCAAACAGAACATTTTGATATAAATTTAATATTTCTTAGCTCATACAAATATTCACAATCTTATCTAAATCTTCTTCAATAGATATACATAAATATCCACGTTAAATTCTTGATCATTTACTGTAATTGCACTTTAATTATTATACTGTAATATAGTTATTATTATACTGAGCATTAAAAATTTAATTTTTATTAATTTAAAAAAAAATTTAATTTTAAAATTTTTTACTACCTATTAAATTTTTTTTAATTTAAAAAAAAATCTAGCAAATGTCAAAATTCCGTCGTGAAATAATGTTTTAGAGCATTATTTCGCGCGAAATAATATGTGGAGACTTTTGCGCGCCATCTATTAATATATAAGGGCAAACTGCATTTTTCATTTCTGATTTCACGATGTAAATTCAGTATTGTGCTCGAGTGAAATGAAATTTTAACGCGATCTCCAAAGCTCTACAAACTCTCCTGTGAGCCGTGAAAAAGTTGTGAAAAATATTTTGTAAATAAAATTTGACAAGTTAATTTGGCATTTTAATATTTTAACATTTCAAGACCGTTGAAAGGTCAGTAATTTTATATACTGACCTTTCAACGTCAGCTATTCAAATTTTTGATCAAAGGAATAAAAAAAAAACTAGCAAATGTCAAAATTTCATCGTGAAATAATGTTCTGAACATTATTTCGCATGAAAAATAATCAGGAGACTTTTGCGCGCCATCTGTTGATAAGCACAAAATTCATTATTTTTTACGATTTTTTCACAATTTTTTCACGCGAGCTCAGTACTACTTGAGCGAAATCAGGAGCGAAATTTTTCATTTCTGATTTCACGATGTCAAATTTGTATGAAAATTTCATTTCACTCGAGCACAATACTGAACTGAACTGCGTACCAACATAGCGAAATCAGAAGCGAACTTTTCACTTCTGATTTCACGATGTTAAATTTGTATGAAAATTTCGCTACGCTCTTAACTCCGTACTGGCTTTTATATAATTTTAGAAGGACTGGAGCCACAAAAAATATGACAGTTTAAATAACAATTTACCATTAGAATTAAAAAAATGGAAGAAGTTTAATCAGATTTAAGGAAAATTCAGTAAAAAATGTTACAGAAAATTTTAATTTGGTCTATTTAAAAAATTGGTTTTGGTAAATAATAGTATTTTTTGTATTTGCATTAATTGGAAAGACAATTAAAAATAGAAAACAATAACTGTTTATATATTTTAAATTTCTATTTTAAACATACAGTGAGTCACAAAAGTGATGGGACAAGACTAAAAATTTTTTATTGTGTCTAATTACTCAAAATTAGTAACCAATAATTAAAAACAATAAAATATGTTTTATAGTTCTTTATTTCATTAATAAGTTAGAAAGGTTATTAGATCATTTGGATTTAAATATTACTAAAAAAAATTAAAAAATATACTATTAGTTGCGAAATTTAGCTCACAAAAGTCATGGGACAAACAATTTATTTTTTAAATTAAAATTAAATTTTAATACTTGGTATGACATCCTTTTGCTGTAATTACTGTCTTTAGTCTTCTTGGCATCGATTGTACCAAATTTGGGGTTTCTTGGGCGGTAATAGTTCTCGATTCTTCCAACATATCTATTCTTAAGCTTTTTTTTGAAATTACGTTAAATTTTCTTATTTTTTCTGGAGAATATCCCAAAGATGATCAATAGGGCTTATGTCGTGGGATTGAGGAGGTGTCCTGATTACTTTGGGACAGTTGTATAATAACCACAGACGAACATGATGTGCCTTATGATTCGGATCGTTATCCTGATAAAAATGAAAATTGTATTTCATCCCCATTTTCTCTGCACTTTGTTTAAAATTTACCTTCAAAATCTGCAAATATTGATGCTGATCCATTGTATTTGCTCTAAAAATAAAATCCGCAACACCAGCAGGTGACATGCATCCCCAGATCATGACCCCACCACCACCCGTGCTTTACAGTTGGTACTAATTTTTTTTTTCAATTCTTCATATGGCTCTCCGCATATGGTAATGTACCCGTCACTGGCAAAAATGTTGAACTACATATTGAATTTAATATTTATACAAATGTTACATTCATCCAGAAATTAAAATATGATAATTTATCATTTAACATTTCATAATTTTTTTCATTTTTATCAGGATAACGATCCGAATCATAAGGCACATCATGTTCGTCTGTGGTTATTATACAACTGTCCCAAAGTAATCAGGACACCTCCTCAATCCCACGACATAAGCCCTATTGATCATCTTTGGGATATTCTCCAGAAAAAATAAGAAAATTTAACGTAATTTCAAAAAAAAGCTTAAGAATAGATATGTTGGAAGAATCGAGAACTATTACCGCCCAAGAAACCCCAAATTTGGTACAATCGATGCCAAGAAGACTAAAGACGGTAATTACAGCAAAAGGATGTCATACCAAGTATTAAAATTTAATTTTTTAATTTTAATTTAAAAAATAAATTGTTTGTCCCATGACTTTTGTGAGCTAAATTTCGCAACTAATAGTATATTTTTTAATTTTTTTTAGTAATATTTAAATCCAAATGATCTAATAACCTTTCTAACTTATTAATGAAATAAAGAACTATAAAACATATTTTATTGTTTTTAATTATTGGTTACTAATTTTGAGTAATTAGACATAATAAAAAAATTTTAGTCTTGTCCCATCACTTTTGTGACTCACTGTATATATTTTTTTTATTAATATATGTTTAAAATGATTTTTTCAATTAGTTGTTGTGATGCTATTTTTTTTTGGTTTTTATTTAACCTGCCCTTTGTGTTTCGTTATACAATATTTTTTAATTTGCCTTTCGGTTTCTTCTTTTTTATGATTTTGGGAATTTTATTGTAATTGCATCTAAAAAAAAGTAAAAAATGTAACGGAAATACCTTAAAATAATTATGTTAAAAAAAATTATACCTTTAAATATTGATATAAGTTGGGAATCCTTTATAGTAATATTTATTATGAATTATTTTTTCACTCTAATTATTTTAAATATAAAGTATTTTTTCACTTTTATTATTTTAACTATAAAGTATTTTTTCACTTTATTTTTATTTAAACTTGTATTATTTTTCTTTATTCAATCTTATCTCAACAAAGTTTCTAGAAGGAATGACTTTAAATTCCTTTGTTCTAGAAATAACTTAAGCGTCTCTGATTTTGTTTGATTTTTCTTGCTGAAATTCTTTAAGAAATCTTAAAAAAATTCTTTAAGCATTCTTAATGTTATTCTAAATTTAAGAAATTCTTCTAACATTGTTACAGAATTCTTTAACAATTTTTAAAGAATTTTTTAAGAATTTCTTAACAAAATTCTTAGGTAAATTATATAGTTTATAGTAAAGAATTTTTTTATAGTAAAGAATTCCAATGATATATTATAATAATTCTTTAAGAAATTTGAAAGTAATTCATAATTTTAAGAAAATTGATTTTTTTATTATCCATTTTACTTTTATGTAACGTTTTTTCTCGCTCATGTACCTTCAGAATAAGGAAGAAACAGTTCCGAAGGTCCGAATCCTGCACACTGGGTTTATAATGTATTTTCGAATGCTAAATAGGGCTCAAAGATGATGTTTTTGCAAAGTTATTAAACCAATTTGTTAAGCTGGTAAATTATAACAGAGTCACAGTTACTATAATTATAAGTCTCTAAAAAATTAAAATCAAATTTCCAGTTTTTTTATGAAAATGAATTTCTGAATAGCAATTTTAACAAGCCGTGGTGAATTTTTATCCATATTTTGAATTTTTTCACACAAAATTTTGATATTGTGAATTTATATAATATAGCAACTTGTTAAATAACAATGACAGTTTATAGTGAAGGAATTGTCATTTTATTAACAATTTTGTTAACAATTTATGAATAGCTATTTTCAATTTTGCTTGTTAAATAACGATTTAAGAGCTTAACAAGACAATAAGTCGGTTTGTGAATAAGGCTATAAAGCTGAGCAAAGCTATAAAGAGAGACACAAAATACTAGTTACTATGTGTTATGTGCATGCTATTAGCAAGAGTAACCGTTTTATTTATTTTGTATTTGTTTAATTTTCGGTTAATTACTTTGTTAACCAAAAATTAAGCAAATATACATAGTAAAATATAACTAACTAAACCATATTTTCTTTAACAATTTTACCACCTCTAAGCAGTATATCGTGTATCGAGATATAATTAAAATTTTTATCCATTTCGGGTAAATATTAATTAAAATATGCGACAATTTTAATTTTTAATGAATGAAATTTTCATTAAATTACATGTATCGTTTACATTAGGGGATAAATATTCTTGTTGTTCTCTAAATATAAGGAAGCAATAATACACTACCTTCCATTGGCCTTTAAAATATATTGTTGAAATTAAAACAATTTGGGCATCTATTAAGTCATTTTCATTGACTAAGTAATCAATCAATCCTCCAGTGCCATCTCTGACAAAATTATTTATTTGCTTTTGTGATTCTGCAGTTTTCCTAAAATTTACTTCCTCCAAATTCGCTTTATAAGCATTTTTAATAATTTTTACAAAATTAGATTTTATGTTTTGTTCTGAATTCGCAAATATAGATTGTAAATACGATACTTTAATAGTAGGTGTATCAACTCTAAAATTGAACATGTATTATGTTTTTCTTTCTAAATTCTTATTAAAAAAGAGTACCTTAGATGTTCTTGAACTTGTTTATATTCCTCTCGTAATTTAACTAGGTCAGAGGTTATTCCTAAGTTTGTTTCCAATTGACGCCTTGTGTTTCCTGCAGCCCCTTCATTTATAAGTACAAGCAATGACCAAACAGAAAAAGGTGAAATCATGAAATCATAGGATGAAGTATATAGTTCATCTGATATTCTCTATAATATACATATTTAGTAAAGGTACACTTTGCAGCAATCATATTAAAATATATACCTTAAATAAATGTAAAGCAAATTTCTCCGAACCTATGGAAATGTTTTGCCATATATTGTTTTTATCAATTTGGAATTGATTTTGATGTGATTGCGAAGAAACCAAACAAAAGCTTGTTGCTATTGTTAACAATACTGTAAGTACAAATATATATATAATATATTTATATATCTATTTATATATATTTATATTTATATATATATATATATATATATATATATATATATATATATATATATATATATTGGCTGGACCCGGCAAACGTTGTTTTGCCTTCTTAGAATTTTTTATTTGGTTAGAATCTTTACATATAAAAAACGTTTGTGCATTTGCTAATATTAATTGAAAACAGATAAATTAAACGATTTACGGACAATTCATCGCATTGCAATTCATCGTATAGCAATTCACCCTATATCAATTCACCGTATAACAATTCACCGTATAGCAATTTACCCTATATCAATTCACCGTATGTATAGCCAAATAAATAACCAATACGGTGAAATACTCATTACATTAATCGCACATTGACTTTGACTTTTGATGTATTCGGACGTATATGCAGTCAATTTTTTATTGTCATATTTTAATAAAGGTTCTAATTTTTAGAAATGTTGCTGAGTGCTGACTGAGCAAGGGAAAAATGAAATTCTATTTTATCAAATAAGAGCAAGCGTAGACATTGGTGCTACCTTTGTATATAAATTTATATAGTAGTCCCATTTGGGTGATTTTTTTTTTAAAAAAGGCCGTGAGAGAAGTGCCTACTAAAATATAGTAGGGACATAAATCATATTTTTGATTTAACAGGGCCATCTACATTTGAATAACTGAAACAATTCAAAATGGCAAATTTGTGTATATTTGTTATTGTAATTTTTTTTATTTTCTTATTCTGGGTACAGAAGTGTAAGGGGGGAATAAATATATAGAACAAAAAATTTTATATGCGTATTTGAATAATTTTGAATGAATTTTAGAATTGAAAAAGAATTTTTTGCTAAATTGATAGAGATGGTGACGTAAGGGGGAAGAAAACATATGAGATGATTTTTATGTACATATATATGCGTATTCGTATTTGAATGAATATAATTTTCTGAACTAATTTAAGAATTGAAAATATTTTTTTATTTTTCAATTCTTAAATTCTTGGGGAAGAAAATATATGAGATTTCTTTCTAGAATGTTCTAGAATGTTCTAGAAATCGAATAGTTTTCAGGAATTTATGAATTAAAAAAGTTCTTTTGTGTTATTATTCATTGGCGATGGTGCCGATTTTATAAAATTTCCTAATTTTTTAATTTTCTGGATGAAATGATGAATGGCTTATTTTCATCTGGGATTTTCTCTGGTACCACTGGATGGATTGGGCTAAAATTTTGCAACCACATTCAAATTATTGGTCTGGTTGAAATGATGAATGGCCATATTTTCATCTGGGATTTTCTATGGTACCACTGGATGGATTGTGCTAAAATTTTGCAACCACATTCAAATTAGTGGTCTGGATGAAATGATGAATGGCCATATTTTCATCTGGGATATTCTATGGTACCACTGGATGGATTGTGCTAAAATTTTGAAACCACATTCAAATTAGTAGTCTGGATGAAATGATGAGTAGCCATATTTTCACCTGGGATGAAGTTAGCACTTCTCTCGTCGCCACTGAAAAAAAATCAGTCAAGTGGGACTACTATATAAATTTATATACAAAGCTACTATATAAATTTATATACAAAGGTGCTACCAAGAAAAGTATCTGGACTTATGGGATAATATAGAAGTTATTGTTAATAACTATAATTCCATGGATCGTATAGAATTTTTGAGGGCTATTGCTTTAAATATAAAATTTTAAGTATATAATTAATTTACTTAATTTTATTTTTTATTTTTTTTATAAGCATTTTTAATAATGCAAATGAATTACTTAATTATTCATTTTTTTATAAGTATTCTTAGTAAGGCAAATGAATTACTTATTGAAATAATTTATTTTTATATTTTATGTTACTTTATTTTTATTTTAAAAATCTTAAAAAAAAATTGAAAAAAGCAAAAAAAAAAATATAAAAATACAAAAAAAAAAGAAGGAACTGACGATCCACCACGTCCACGTTGTGGTTCTGGTTAGCACAAAGAGTGGATCTTACATTTGTACTAATATTTATAAAAAACCATTTGTGAATTGTCCAGATCCCAAATTAAACACCTACCATCAACCATCTACGATGTATCATCTTAAAGCATCTACCGGGTCCAAATTTAAAAAAAATCCCAGAAGAGCTTGAACCGAACCTATGGTGTAAATCTTAGCTCGATAGCTCTTATGGTTGCGGAGATCATTCGTTGCAAACAAATGCACCAACGATTTTATATATAAAGAAGATAAAGAAGATTTATATATATATATATGTATATATGAATATGATGCTATATATATATATATATAATATAATATCTATATATAAAATAGTTCCATTAATCAACCAGCAGACTTAATTATCAACTAGTTTTAAGTTTTATTTAGGCTTAATATAGTATAATATAATGTTATGTTGGTGTGTGTTGTTGTGTATCAATTAAGTTTTTTTCTAAGAATTCCATTTTCTTTAAAAATTTAAGTCATAATTTTCTTTACAGAGTAAGTACTAGTAACACTTGCGCTACCGTATTATTTATTATTTGTTGTATTTTAAGAGTCATAAAATACAACAAATAATAAATAATACAGATACAGTAGCAGAACTATAATTAGTACTTACTCTAGAAAGACAATTATATGTAGTTAAGAAATAATAGGTCCATTAATATGAAAGAAATAAAGTGAAGTATATTTATATTTTTTGAATATATGTACCTTAAGAGCAGTAGAAATAATTATTTCTATTTTTTTACGCCGTAAGATATTGTTTGTAAATATGAGCAAATCAGAAATAAAACACATACAAATAATTTTATTCACACATTAATTACCCAGCGGGAAATTTTGCAATGCATTACCTTTTAGAAGTGATGAATTATTCAATTATCTAGTAATGGAACTGGTAATGTGTCAAATTTTGTTCTGGATTGGATAATTTCTGCATTACCTAGTAAGGGAGAATGTAAGGAATCAAGTTTTTAAGAAACTTATGCGCAATTTATGTGGAATTTTTATATTTATTTTACGCGCAATTTGTTTATTTATATTGTAAATGAAATTATTGGAGAATTTCTGCATTACCTAGTAAGGGAGAGTGTAAGTGGTAGAATTTTACCTGCGATTTACGCGTAGTTAATCGAATTTCCGGAATAATTTTTGTATTTTTTGGTAAAGTTTAAGAGTTAATACGTTTATTTATTTCGATTTTTATTTCAGTCTTAAATAGTAAGTCGTCAAGTTCAGGTCGGATCTGTGCAAATTGTGATTTTTCAAAGCAATTTTATGAAATACATTATATACATGTATTATTAATATATTTATTTATTAATTCAATTTAGTGAAATAATTAAATTTTAAAAATAAAAGGTATAAAATTAAATTAATATATGTATATTTTTTAATTTTTGCGTGAATTAATATATATTTTTTTAATTTTTTATGAAGGAATGCTGCTCTGAGGGATTTAAAGGATTATCGGACAGAGTTGCAAAATTGTATTGAAAGGAACTTATTAAAAAAGAAGAAAAATATTAAGTATATAATATATACATATATAAATTGCATTTTCTAATATATAAAATGAGAAAGTAATAAATTTTTATGTAAAATTAATAATTATGAGTTTTATTATTTACTTTATTAATGAAGGTAAAGAAAAGTTGATGATGAAAATGGACTGATGAAAAAATAGATTACCAGAGAATCAGTTCAAATTTTCATGTCTTTGTAATGTAGGAAACCATTGATTACCATGTAATCCAAAGAATAATCGTGGAAATGATCAATTTCCACGCAATTGAAAAATCGGTCGTTGAATAAGTCTATTACCAGGTAAGCGAGAAACGAGTCAGTGTTAAGCTCGATTACCACGTAACCGAAAAATGGATTGATTACATTTCGTAGGACATCGCCGTGTTAATTTTCACCGATTCTGGAAGCTATCGGTCATATAAGCTATCGATTACCACTTCATATTACCATCGCTTACCACTTCCCGCTGGGTATTTAAATTAAAACGTTACAAATAATATATGCTTGTTGATATTTTTGAGTTGTAAAAATATAGATGTTTTTATGTATGCATAAATACATATATCGTGTGATAATCCTAATATATATATATATATATATATGTATATTATATATATATATAATATATATATATATATAATATGAAATCAAGGTCAACTACTGCTTTTAATTACGGTCACAAGTTATTTATCAAAATGTTTCTTTATCACTTGAAGTATTAAAAAATAAGTTGTTATACCTGACTACTCACATATAGCTTTCTCACAATACATTATAATACCCACAATATTTACACAAACAAAAGAAACCAATTCAGCATAAGACAATCTATGTATGAGGTAAAACACAAATACTTTGTACAGTGAAAGTATATGGCACTGTGAATTAATAAAATAAAAAATTCCAAATTTTCTTAGAGCAACTCACAAGCGTGTTGCCTGCAGGTATTAAATAAACTAGCTGTAGCTATCGGTGCTAATTATAATATAAGTATAACTTAAACTCTTCTGTGGCATAGGTGATTTATACACTCAAACTATTATTAAACACTCAAACCATACTGTTTATACACTCACTCTTTCATATTAATTTGATAGATTTACTTGAGAGTGTGACTAGTTATTATTTCCCGAGGCGAATATATATATATATTTATATATCCAAAATATATTGGTATTTAAATTATATATATATATATATATGTGTAAACAAATGAATTATCATATATTTATTTTTATCAATTAATTATTATATTGTATTATTATATTGTATAATATAATAATCAATTATACTCTAGGGAGCAAAAATATCATCATAGGTAATAACGTCACAAAAGCCAACAACTGGTCCAAACACGTTCTTCTAGGTTTTACTGCAAATCGGTTTTTGCTAATAACTTAATAACGGTAATTAATACAAAGCAAAATTTGACACTCATAAAGGCCATTACCATTTAATTCTGTACAAGATAGTATTTTAGTTTTTGCGAATATCCCTTTTCAGGGATAAAAATTAGCATTTGATCCTTTTAAAAGGACCTCGTCTATGACAAATGCAATAATATATCTATACATAATGTATATATGTATTGTGTTTTTCAAAAAATAGTTATTTCATATAGGTACTCATACTATTTAAATAACGGTTAAAACTTAAAGTAACCTTTATTTTCAAAATCAATTTTAGTCTTTGGAAAAGCATATTATAAACAACTAACAAAACTATTTTGTACAGAATTATATGGTGTTTCTGCTACTATTTTAAATTGGCCCTAATAATTATACCAGACGTGTTTGAATGGTAGTCTGCAGTAAAATAAAACTAAAAATTCTATAGTTAGTTGTTTTGCAATGTAAAAAATCATTTAATTATAATTGTGGGTACATTTGTGATTATATCACAAATTGTGATTGTGATTAAACCAAATTACCATTAAAATATAATAAGTTCACTGATATTGACTTTTGGTTATTTAAATAAATTTATAAATTTTTAAATTTATAGTATTGGTTATTTAAATAAATTTTTCGCACAAGGCATTAGTATTTTTAAGAAACTAATTTTTCATTTTTTCAATCCAGTACCCCGCGGAGGCGTTTATTATTTATTTATTTATATATTTGTTTAGTTCAAACAGTTTTTAACAATTTATTATTTATATTTATACAATTTTAACATAATACAATACCTTATAATATTTAACAATTTAAACTATTATTTATAATAATTATTTTTATATAGAAAAATAAAATTAAAATTAACTAATTTACTTAAATATTAATATAATTTAAATACCAATATATTTTGGAATAAAAAATTACAATAAACCGCAATTCTATTTAATTTTATGCCACTTGCATAGATAAAACTTATACTTCAGTTCATTTGACGTTAATGAAAGGTTAATAAATTTTTGGTATTTGTTGGATACCATAAATATTCTATTTAGGGGTTCATATTTACCGAAATTTGTACCATGGTGGAAAATATTGATTATATTTTCATGACGAAAACGTGTATGTACTTGAATTAATATGTGCAGTTATTATTAATATTAGCTTTAATTCACCCAATTGTTACATGTTGTTTACAACTAAAAAACATATCTCCAAAATACTAGTACCAAAATAAAGAAATGTGTACATAGTATTTTAATTCATTTAATTTAATCCCTAAATAATTACAAATATAAAGAATATTTTAATTTTCATTTTAATATTTAATTTGTAAGAAATATTATATGTATTAATAAATTAATGTTTAGCAAATTTTCATCAAATTCTATGGGCATAAGCCTCTCCCAAGATTTTCCAGTTGTTTCTGTCGTATGTTTCATGCTGCCAATAGTTTGTGTATTTTTTAAATCGTCTCTCCATTCTTTTGCTTGACGTCCCACCCGTCTTGTACCATCCCTTGGTGTCCATTCTAGTCTTTTTTAGTCAGTCTGTTTGTTCATCGGTTATCATTTAATTGAGGGACATGACCAGCCCATCGCCATTTTAATGTTTTAGCAGTTGTTATCGCATCACGGAAATTGGTCATATTTCTTCTACTATCATTTGGTATATGTTGCATTCTAGATAGAAGTGATCTCTCCATTGCTCTTTGATTAACCTATATTTTATTGTTTAATTTAGAGGACATGTTCCATGTTTGTGCACCATATGTCATGACTGGATAGGAGTTTTCTGCTGTTAGCGGTAATTTTAGAGCTCATTATATTCTTTAGATTCCAGAATTGTTTCGAGCTGTTTCAAATTCTTCTGTCCACTTCTTTTTCGTGTTTCATTTTAAAAGACATAACTTGTCCTAAGTAGATGTAATCTTCACAATATTGTAAGTTTTCACTTCCTAGCTTTATTTCTTCTTGTGTTGTGTTGGTCTTTATTCTTGTTTTAGTTTGGTTCATCTCTAATCCTACTTTTTGAAATTCTTTAGCTAGCCTGTTTATTACCGTTTCCATTTATTTCGCTGTTTCATTAAATAAAGTTACGTCATCCACGAATCTTAGTTTGTGCAGCTTATCTCCGTTTATATTTATGCCTAAATTTTCTAAATAAATTTTTCTAAAAACTTGTTCTAACACTGCAGAAAATAAAGCAGGTGAAAGTGGATCACCTTGCCCAAAACCAACACTACTAAAAAGCCCTGAACAAAGTCTGTGCACTAACACATACATACCAAAAGGTAGTCAGAGAATTCAATATGACATATAATTTTTTTTTTGATAAAAATTATATTTTTAGTGATAATAAGACGAAATTTATAATTTTTTATAATTATTTTATTAAAAAAATTAATTACGTATAATTTATATATTTTGTGATTTCTATTATTTAAGATACATGTAATAATACGCTTTTCTAATATTTTTGTACCATCAGATAGAGTTTTTACATCAATAATGTCTGTCTATTGATAAGATACAAATTCATTAATTGGCACAAAAATGCGTATTGTTACCTGTATCTGAAATTAAAGATTAATAAATTCAAAATAATGTAAATAAAAAAAATTCTCCTGCTGCACAACACATACGTCCCCTGCAACATATACGCCCACTGCATTTGCACAACATATACGTCCCGCAGTTTCACATGAAAAAATAAACAAATTCATTAAAAAAATCATTTTTGTTTTATAGTAATTTAGGTAAATTACCCAGGACTTAACTTAAGTAATAAGTCAACAAAAAAAATATGTCTTCTTGTCATTTTAAATAAAAAAATAAATAAAATATATTTAAAAAATAACAAAAAAGATGTCTTCTCGACATTTTAAATAAAAAAATCAATAAAATATATTTAAAAAAAATAACAAAAAATATGTCTTCTTGACATTTTTAATAAAAAAGAAATAAATAATTAATAAATAATAAATGATAAATAATAAAAATAACAGGAACAATTCAATATAATATATATAACAAATATATATTTTTAATATATGTAAAGTATATTTACATTAAAAACAAGTTATATTTGTTACATATATTACTTATTATTTTAAATAAAAATAAATATAACAAAGCCAAAAATTATTTAAATGTAAGAATTTTTCGATTTGTTATATTTGTTTTTTTATGCTCTAACTAAATCCTTAATTGACTTAGAATAATTATTTAAAAAAATATTAGCAAAACATTTACAAATTTTAAAATATATATTAAATGCGGAGACACCACAATGACATTCATAATCTAAGTCTATATCCATTAATTCACCCTTTCTAATACTATCAATAGTTAAATTAATAAGAATACCTTTATGATTTCTACTTTCTAAAAATGTTTTTTTAAGTTCTACTTGATTTAAAATCTCCTGAAATATAGCTGACATATGAAATAAAATATAATTAACTTGGTCGGACGGTACTGACAACCCCCGTCTCTGTAAATAATTAAAATAGTTATATTGAGATTGATGTCCTTTTTCCTTAAGAAATAATTCTTTGCAAGCACTGCAAGAAATAGTTTGTATAGCTTTGTGAGAAGCATACCCCCCTGCATATAAATAAGCTGAATTATCTGTATTTGCATTTACTAAATAAAAATCATTATCTAAAATTTCATCAAATTGAGCTAAATCTACAAATTATTTTAATGAATTATCGCTACCAGATTCTACTAATTTTTGAAAATCTTTTTTATTGTGAGCAAAAACATTATGGATTCTAATTTTTTTCTCACATTCAACAGCCTCACTATAAGATACTCTATAATTCCAACCAGCTAATGATCGATATAATCTAAACCTACCCTCTAAATCATCAGTTTGAAATTTTCCTAATCTATATAATCTACTTTTAATTCTAATAATGAAAATTTAACTAAAGAAACAAGTGATTTTGTTGTTAATAAAAGAGCAGAGAAAGTGTCTTTCGTTAGTGTGCCAGAATTATTTAAACCACTATTCCAAATTTCTAACCAAATAATAAAGTTGTCTAAAAATGTTATACTAATATTATCTAAAATGTTATACTAATATTATCTAAATTGAAGGTATATTTCTTTTAATAATACCGTTCAAAAAAGTTTTTGTATCAACAATATCCCACCATTTCCTTATTACTTCGCAGAATTCAGCCGTTTCAATCATTTCATCATGATCTCTAAGCGATGCAATAGTGGAATGGTGAAATATGTTGTCTACTAACAAAACATTTTCCCTTTCTAAACTATTCGGATATAGTTTTATGATTCAATTTGTAGGCTTTTTTAATTTGCAAATTATTTTCATTGTCATACAAAGTTTTAAAATGCTTAAAAGATGCATATTTAATTTCATAAGTTTCGAAATCCGGAAAAACAAATGTATTATCTAAATTTTGTAAATTTAACCAATTATTTCTAATATTTTTAAATAAATGTACAGTATCATATTGTAAATGAATGTTATTACCAGGAAAATCTGGATTTGAAAAAAAATTTGGATTATCGGATGAACTAAATAATTTAAACATATTCTGATTAATTCTATTATTATCTGTGATAATAACAATAATTTGAAAACCAATTTTTTGTACCAATTGAATCACATTCTTAGTAAGCTCATAAATATTTTGACCTGACGGACGAAGAACTGGTATAAGCCTAACTACTTCTTTAAAACTACCAAAAACTGATTTTATCATAAATGTCATTAAAGTTCTCGCGCACTGAGTAGGATTATCTTCAGCCATGCCCACTAGATTATTGGCCATATACTGCAATCCTTGCTCAATATAAATTTCATCAATTAAAAGGGCAACAAATTTTTCGCGATCATTTAAAGATTTAGATACTTGAGTTAAATAATGCTCGTCATTAGTTGGTACCTTATAGTTTGGCGATATGTGCATACTAGAAGATAAAGATTGTAAGTATCTTCTAGTTGGTAAAATTAAAAATTTTCTTAAAATTTCGTAAGTGGCAGCAGAATGTGCAAAATTAAAAAAGCCATTATTATAGTTTCCGTATCATATTTCGGTTTTAATTTATTTAATAATTCTACTTGATTTTTTAAAATATCTAGCTTGCCACAGTGATTAAAATCGTTTTGACAGTTTTGTGCTTTTTTTAAATATAAAATTGCCCGGTTTATACAATATTCGCGGTTTTCAAATTCCGTTTGCTCAATATTTCTGTATCTCGCGAGTAAATTTTCAATTTGTGACCATAAAGTTAATTTTTTACTACTATTTGGTAAAATCCATTGCAAATCATTATATGGAACTTCGGATCCATGTAAAATAACATTTACTACTAAATATTTATTGATACTAATTCGGACAGAAATATTGCATTCTAAATCGTCGCTATTTTCGAGTAAAACAAATACACATTTTTCCTCATTTTCAAAAAGAAGATAATTTTGACAATCGATTTTTTCTTTGAAATTATTTTTAAAAATACTATAATCTTTAATAATGTCAGATGCAAAAAAATCATTCGACTTTTTTTCTAATAAAATATTTAATTTATCGAATTTTTTTGACGGATCCCGCCGTCTTTGAATGTTTTCTATAGGAACTAAATACTGCGGATAATTTGGAAAAATTGAAGGTATAGCACCGACATTTAATTTATTAAATTTATTATTTTCGCGTTTTATAAAATCTTCTTCGCGGAAATGAATCGCACAAACAGCAGAACATTTTGTTGGCTGCCAGTCACTTCTGTGAATAGCGCCTGTCCTTTTATCTTTTAAATCCTGATCTTTAGGAAAACCAAAAGTTGGAATCGATGGTTCTGTCGAAAAATAATTGGACTTGCAATAAGGTACCACACAATGTCGCGGCATTATTTAACTTCACAAATCAAAAAATTGCACGAAATTTGCACTTAGTTTATATTAATTAAATTGCCTTTAGCACACTAATTATTAACTATAAATTAAAGAACAAATAAATATCACAATATTCTTAATAAATATTAAGATATTCCAATAAGAAATTTTATTTCTTGTTTATGAAATTTGCACTAAATTTTTATCACAAAAATAAACTATGTAAATCAAATAATCGCACAATTTTTTTTAATAAAAACAAATCTACAATTATTAAACTATAATTTACACTACTTTTTAATAAAAATCTCTTATTAATTACCTTAAAATATCACTTTTAATTATTTATTTTCCGCGCGTCTATTTATGCCGCCATTAAATTTGACATTAGCAAATTTTTGACTTCTGACTACTCTCGCGGTTTCGATGTATGCGTACATCAGGGCTTTTTAGTAGTGTTGGTTTTGCCTTGCCTCACTCCTTTTTTATATTAAAACTTCTACCTGGAAACTCTGTAGATACTTTAGCTATGCAATTCTCATATATTTTCATAATTATCGATATGTATTTTCTAGAGATTCCCTGATTTTTTAATGCTTTCCAAATTTCTATGTGTTCTATTGTATCAAAAGCTTTACAAAAATATACATATGCAACATACAGAGGTTTTTGTAATTCAGTTACTTTTTTATATAAGTATATCGTTTAAAATATCTGATTGGATTTCATGGTTGTTGGATGCATATAAATTTTTAAAGAAATTAGTAGCTTCTTCATTAATGTCTGTTCTATTGTATATTTTCCTGTTGTTGTTGTTTATGGTTATTATCGAATCTTTCCCTTCGCTGAAGTGTTCCTTGACTTTTTTTTATTTATTTATCTTCTTCCATTATAGATTTTACAATTCGTTCATCATAATCTTTTACGTCCTTTTTTTATGATTTCTTTATTTATTTTCTCAAATATTTTATTTGAAGTTTCTCATTAGTATATAGTTTTTTTCTGTCTTAAACGTTCTCTTTTATTTATTAGTAATTTAGTATTATTGGAAATTTTATTAACTTTCTTGTTTATATTTTTCATTATAGAGTTTTTTGCAGCATCTATGATAGTTCTTATATTTTTTAATTTATTTTTGTTGCATGGATATATCATGGTTTTGTGTTGTCTTATGATGATTTTTGGTATTGTGGTTTAATAATAGCTTGGCTCTAACTTGTCTATGACCGTTATCGAATTTAAACTTATTTAATACTGAAATACCTTGGATTGTTTTCTTCCTGTTGGTGATTATATAATCGATTTCGTGTTTCGTTATTCCATTTGGTGAAACCCATGTCCATTTATTTCTTTTTGTTTTTTTTTTTTGAAATCATGTCTTTGAAATCCATTTTGCCAAAGCCAAGTTATTAGTTTGTCACCTCTTGCATTTCTAGTTCCGTAGCCGTAGTTTCCCATTATTTTCTCTTTTTAACCTCATAATTGTTTGATTTAATTTTGCGTAGAAATAGAAATGTTCTATCATTTCGTCACTTGCATTTTCAGTAGGTGCATATACTTGTATTTTGTATTATAGCAATTTTTGATTTATTTAATTAGTTATTTAAACTCACATGCTATTCTATTATTCTTTCATTTATGAAATGTATCTGTTTAATATTTCCTTTGAGATTCTTTTTTATTAATAAGCCAACACCATATAAACCTTTTGTTTCACCAAAGTATGCAAATATGTCACCGTCCTCTTTTTTAAATTCGTGATTCGTAAATCCTTGTTTCAGCTAAACCTATGATGTCCTATTGACATTTTCTCTTTACTACTCAGTATTCCTACATTATAGGTGCCTAAGTATATGCAATTTTTTATCTTTTTTTCTATTTTGATTTTAGATATGATTTAAGATTCTCAACTCTATTGAGGTTTGGTGGCTTTTGGCCTTTTTTCCTTGCGGTGGCCAGCCGTTTTGAGGAAATTTTATTGTGTGTTGTATTATTCATAGTCATTATAGTTGTCGTTGCCTGGTGTTTTGATTGTTTTGTACATTCTAAGAAACTTTGCATGCTGATTGTTAATATTTGTCGTATTGTTATTTATTTTTGGACTCACATGATTCTCCAATGAAGTTTTGAATTTTTTACTTTTATCATTATTTATCATTCTCTTCTTATTTCCTGATTATTTTGTTATTTTCGTTGGTGTCACATCGTTAGCCATATGTGTTTCTTCGGCTTCCGATCTTTGTCTCTTTTTAGCAACTGCTTTACTATTTATTTGATTTACTATTTCATCTGATAGTTTTATTATCCACCATGATTTTACAATTTTCAAGTTTAACGTGTACCAATTTGAAGTTCCATGATTTTACCCTTTTCAAGCAGTTATATAACCCCTAATATACGGAGAATCTATTTTGCCACTATAAATCATCATAATAAATATAATGTCGGAACCCATCCTTCTCGATTCTAGTAATTTCAATGCCAAAAGTTCTAGGTGATGTGTATATGGTGGTAATATCAGAGAATTTGACCATTATATTGTAAGTTACAAAAAGCAAACCTAATAAATTTTTTTGAATACATTCAATTTAATTCAATCTTCTTTATAACATCAGTTTGGAACCCTATTAATATGATCTGTATAATGTGGAGACCATACCTTGCTTTCGTATTCTAGGATGGGGCGAACAAAAGAAGTACCTAAGGATTTGAGTATATATGGCTCATCAAATTCCTTAGTCTTAATAAAGCCTAACATAGAGTTTGCTCTATTAATGATTGAATCCAAATGCTGTTTAAAGGACGGTTTATCATCAAAGATGACCCTCAAGTCTTTAAATTGAGTAACTCTTATAAAATTATTATCATCGAATTTATAGTATAGTTTATGATTATTGGTACAGTGCGTCGAGTGTATGTAATTAAAGCGCACTTACCAACATTTAATATAAGATTATTATCGTTACACCAATTTTTAAAACAAATTAAATCGTTTTTCAGATAATAAAATTCGTTTTCTAATAATTCATACCGTGTAAAACAAAACTCGGAAGAAATCCGAATCCGAAAGTTAAATGACGGTTTAACAATTAATTAACGATAATGCATTAGCATTTAAAGTTTTGAGCTGTAAAATTTCAGCATAAACAACTTTTAAAGTAATGTTATTATCATTAATAGATGGAATCTCCGAATCATCAGTTGTAGTGTTTTCGACATTAAAAGTAGTGTTACTAGATGGAATTGTAGCACTAATTATTACACTAATTATGTAGTGTTTTCGACATTACAAGTAGTGTTACTAGATGGAATTGTAGCACTAATTATTTTCGAACTATGCGAAATAGATTTTCTACGCAGAACACTGCAGTGATCACATCTAAAGATGGTTTTATTTATTACCATAAAGTCAACATAACTATCTTGTAGATTTGCACATTTCGCATGGAAATAAATATTGCAATCTCCACATTTAATTTTACAGTCATTTCTTTGCACTTTTTTATCACAAGAACAGGGCATTTTTAAATTTAATACTTTTAAATTAAGAATAAAAATAAAGTTAAACTTTTATTCAATTGAAAAAAAAAACTGTGAATAGCAAAATTTTTTGTATTAAATATTTATTATAAACTCAAATGAGTGTTTACCCCAAAACACACAGAAGAGAACAGAGAGCTTTACTTGTCAAATATTCGCTTTACTTGTCAAATATTAGAGCTGAGAGCTTTACTTGTCAAATATTCGCACTTTGGTTGTCAAATATTCGCACTTTTTATATAGAAATATATGAAATATTTCTTTTCTTCCCCCCACAAAATTTCTGACACTTTTTTATACTTATAGCGTCCCGTTATATTACATAGTTTGTAGTTAGATATATAGGTATAATATAATAAGTAGTATAAGAATATAAATATTAAGTAGTATTAAGAATGTTGACCAACGTGGTGTTCTTAGTTCGCCTTTTATTTCGTCCAATAAATATACAAAAGCTTCTTTTGATAGTCGGAAATTTTTTCTGAAACTGTAAAAAAATTATACTTCAATGTTCAATTTATATTACGAATATAAAATTTTTAGTAATTGTTCCCCCTTATTGTGATTGGCGATTTTATTTGCAGTCGATAGTCGATAGCCTGGGCATGAATCATAAGAGACGATTGCGACAGTCGTGTATCTTTAAATAGGGGATTTAAGATCACAGGAGACGACAATCGTCACATGCTGTCAAAATTATAATGTCGTATCGAGTAAAAAACTTTTATACCATTTATTTAAGTATCATATGAAACGATATCGTAAAATGTATATCGTTTTATCTATCAAATTTACACGATATTGTCTAAGCAATCGTGTAAATATAAAAAAAATTGTTTTATTATAATGTTTGAAAATTATTTTAGAAAATTATAAAATAAAAAAGTTACTATGATGTAAAATTAAAAATTTTTCAATAAAAAGTGACAGCCACTCATTTCATATGCTTAGGTTGTCAATAAATTTAATATTTTATTATACCAAATTTAAATTTATACCAATAAAAAACGATAGAATTACAATCGCCACATATGATCTTAAAAAAAAATTACGACTATCGTCTGTCGTAATTTTTCACGACACTTTAATCAATCGTGTCGTGTTCTTATGATTCATACCCAGGGTATAGTCGTAATTTTTTTTTAAGATCATATGTGGCGATTGTAATGCTATTGTTTTTTTTTTGTATAAATTAAGATTTGGTATAATATCGCCAACTCGAATTTTAAATTTATTGACAACCTAAGCATATGAAATGAGTGGCTGTCACTTTTTATTGAAAAAATTTTAATTATAGATCAAAGTAACTTTTTTATTTTATAATTTTCTAAAATAATTTTCAAACATTATAAAAAAACTACTTTTTTATATTTACACGATTGCTAAGATAATATCTTGTAAATTTGATAGATAAAACGATATACATTTTACGATATCGTTTTTTTTTTTACATTTTACGATATTTACACGATTGCTAAGATAATATCTTGTAAATTTGATAGATAAAACGATATACATTTTACGATATATGTTTTTTATATCTATCTCGTTTTAGTTTTCTGAAACTTCATGGTAATGAAAATCACTTCATGGTAATGAAAATCAGCCTTAAGCGATTCTTTTTATTAATAATTCTGATTATATGTTTTTGGGCAACAGCAAGAGGCTGAATTCTGTTATTGTAAGCACCACCCTAGCACGTAATCCCATACTGAATTTTAGAATTTACAAGACCTAATAGATCATGGTTAAAACTTTTAACGAGCAATATTTGCTTAAATGATAAAATTTACGAACAACTGACACAAAGTAACTATTTAAGGACTTAATATGAACTGACCAATTTAATTTTTTATCAATAAAAATACCCAGATATTTAAATGAGTCAACTTCTTCTATTTTAAAGCAACTACTACAACAGGCTTGAGTACCATAATCACCATTAATTTGGTTTAACATTACGTTACAATTCAAATTGTGAAAATTACGACATTTACTACAATCAGCACTATGAAACCAGATCTCAATATCATTTCTTGTACCTCCCAACAAGTTAAAAAACATTAGCTTTGTTTTATTACTAATAATCATGCGATGCTTAAAAAACCATAAAGTCAAAATATATAAGTCATGATTAAGATCAGAAATCTGATTTAATTTACTATTAGAAATATATGAAAATGCATCAGAGAATGCTGTAATTTATCCTATGAAATCTTGGTGAAAGATCGAGTTAATAAAAATAAGAAACAATATTGGGCCCAACACTGAACCTTGTGGAACACCAATTTTTATATCTTTAGCAAGACTGAAATTAGTACCAATTTTAACAATTTGTTTTCTACATTCTAAATAAGATTTAAACCATTTCCAAATAAAACTTCTAAAACCAATTTCGTACAATTTATCCAATAGTATTTTATGGTATCGAAAGCTTTTGTAATATCAACGAATAGCGCTGCAGTTGATAAATTCTTATTCACACCATTTAAAATATTACTACAAAACTTTAAGAGAGCATCCTCAGTTGACTTACCCGAAGTAAAACCAAATAGACAGTTATTGAAGAAATTAGTACTATTTAAATATGCTAACATTCTTTTCTTAATGGCTTTTTCAAAAAACTTTGAAAATAGTAGAGAAATAGGCCTATAGTTACAAATGTCATTAGCTTTACCTTTTTTAGGTAAAGGTATAACCACTGCAGATTTTAGTTTATCAGGGAAAATACCAGAATTAATACTTTTATTGAAAATGTACGCTAGTATGTCCACAACATTATGACTTTTTTTTTTAACGTACAATTACTAACATCATTTGTAGAGCATGAATGAGAATTTTTCATCGCATTAATTAATTGAAAAAGCTCAAGAGAACTAATTGGTTCAAAAAAGAATGAGTTACATTGAATGAGTTTCTCGGATAGTAGCTGAATACGAGCAATTACAATCACAATCTGGTACCGAGTCAATAGCAATAGATGTAAAATAATTATTGAATAAATTAGCTATTTCAGTTTCATCAGTAATTAACTGAATATTATTTAATAAATTAATAGCTTTTGAATTGTCAACCGATTCATTAAGAATATTTTTTACTACACACCATTCAGCCTTGGTATTACCCTTACTATTACTAAGTTGCGACATCCAATATTTATCACGTTCATTAACAATTTCTGAAGACACTAATGAGCATATTTTTATAGCAGATGTTAAGCCGTACATTATTAGGATGTTTAAAACATAGGATTCTTAATTTTTTTTTTTTATTAATTAAATTTATAAGAGAATGAGAAATCCAAGGTTTTAATCTTTTTAACTTAGAATTATTTAAAATGGGTCCATACTACATGTATTAATATGATTCTTTAAAATTCTAAGAAAAGCATCAAATGCATGTGATACATTATCTGCTGAATAAACATCATCCCAGAATTCAAATTTTAAAATATTGTTTAGTTGAACAAAATCTACTACATTAGACCTAAATGGAATATATTGGCCTTCTTGAGTTTTACATTATTCAAATCAGTGCAGAACATACAATGGTCAGTTAAGCATAAGTCTATTATAGATGAATAATGAATGATACGATCATTTTTATTAAAACGAACGAAAATATGGTCTAAACAGGTTGAAGAAGAATTAGATATACGTGTGGGCTGATTAATAACAGATTCCAGACCATGAGCAGCCATTAAAAACATGTTATTTTCAACATTATTATTATGAGATAAGATATCTATATTAAGATCACCAAGTATAATCAAATTTTTACAATTTACATCATCCAAAAAACATGAAAACTCATCCAAAAATAATTGTATACTAGTATTATGTAGTCTGTAGACACCAACAAATGAAAAATTAATATTGTCAATAGAACAATCAACCTTTACTATATCAGAACTAACAAAGTTAAAATGAGATACATTACAATTAATCGCATTATTAACAAAAACAGCAAAACCACCTGCTGAATAAGAATTATTGCAAGTAGCAAAAAAATTATAACCAGGAATAGAGAAATCTGAGTTTTCGCAATTATAAATCCAGATTTCTGAGAGGAAAATTAAGCTAGGCTTTTGAGTTGATGCTTCTAAATGAGTGACAAAAGAGTCAAAATTCTTTCTTAAACTTCTAATATTTTGATGCACAGTAGAAAACTTGCTAGAAAAAACAGAATTACAATAATGAAAATGTTAATACCATTATCATTATCATTTATGTTCGAATTTAGGAGGTTATTAAGATTAATATCAAAAAGAGGATCATTAAAATTATTATAACAATTATCGTTAATCATACAAATCAAAAATTAAATTTTAGAAATAATACCAATATTATTCAGATCCTCAAAGGTAACAATCTTAATAACCGGCCCGCCATCAAGTTTTCGCAGAAGTATAATTGAGTTGCGCATCCATAAATATTTATAATGATTAGAAGTCTTGAATTTATTAGCAGCTTTCAACAAAGCTCTGGTATATACAGTAAAACTATCGTTAATAAAAATTTGTTTGCCAACAAACTCCTTATCAAATATACCAGCATTTAATTTACGTTTACAAACAATTTTTCTTTTCATAACAATTTGTTTTGTAGCCAAAGACTTAAATTTCGCACAAATAACATTTAAATTCTTTTTATTATTTGCAGATGATGACGATTCATTGTTAAAATTTAATTTAATTTTCTTAACAAAACAGAGGTCAAAGTCCTCTTTTTTAACTTTAACATCAAGACCATCTGCAAAAATTTTAATAACAGAATCCATTGCTTTTTCGTTGTCAACTTCAGGCACTCCAACAATCTCAATAAATTTCTTTTTTTTAGCATTTTGTAAAAAATTTACCTTTCGCTCTAAATTGTCTATTCTACTTTGAAGAACTTTCTTATCTTCTTGTAGACAATTAATTAACGATAATGCATTAGCATTTAAAGTTTTGAGCTGTAAAATTTCAGCATAAACAACTTTTAAAGTAATGTTATTATCATTAATAGATGGAATCTCCGAATCATCAGTTGTAGTGTTTTCGACATTAAAAGTAGTATTACTAGATGGAATTGTAGCACTAATTATTTTCGAACTATGCGAAATAGATTTTCTACGCAGAACACTGCAGTGATCACATCTAAAGATGGTTTTATTTATTACCATAAAGTCAACATAACTATCTTGTAGATTTGCACATTTCGCATGGAAATAAATATTGCAATCTCCACATTTAATTTTACAGTCATTTCTTTGCACTTTTTTATCACAAGAACAGGGCATTTTTAAATTTAATACTTTTAAATTAAGAATAAAAATAAAGTTAAACTTTTATTCAATTGAAAAAAAAAACTGTGAATAGCAAAATTTTTTGTATTAAATATTTATTATAAACTCAAATGAGTGTTTACCCCAAAACACACAGAAGAGAACAGAGAGCTTTACTTGTCAAATATTCGCTTTACTTGTCAAATATTAGAGCTGAGAGCTTTACTTGTCAAATATTCGCACTTTGGTTGTCAAATATTCGCACTTTTTATATAGAAATATATGAAATATTTCTTTTCTTCCCCCCACAAAATTTCTGACACTTTTTTATACTTATAGCGTCCCGTTATATTACATAGTTTGTAGTTAGATATATAGGTATAATATAATAAGTAGTATAAGAATATAAATATTAAGTAGTATTAAGAATGTTGACCAACGTGGTGTTCTTAGTTCGCCTTTTATTTCGTCCAATAAATATACAAAAGCTTCTTTTGATAGTCGGAAATTTTTTCTGAAACTGTAAAAAAATTATACTTCAATGTTCAATTTATATTACGAATATAAAAATTTTAGTAATTGTTCCCCCTTATTGTGATTGGCGATTTTATTTGCAGTCGATAGTCGATAGCCTGGGCATGAATCATAAGAGACGATTGCGACAGTCGTGTATCTTTAAATATGGGATTTAAGATCACAGGAGACGACAATCGTCACATGCTGTCAAAATTATAATGTCGTATCGTGTAAAAAACTTTTATACCATTTATTTAAGTATCATATGAAACGATATCGTAAAATGTATATCGTTTTATCTATCAAATTTACACGATATTGTCTAAGCAATCGTGTAAATATCAAAAAAAATTGTTTTATTATAATGTTTGAAAATTATTTTAGAAAATTATAAAATAAAAAAGTTACTATGATGTAAAATTAAAAATTTTTCAATAAAAAGTCGTGTCGTGTTCTTATGATTCATACCCAGGGTATAGTCGTAATTTTTTTTAAGATCATATGTGGCGATTGTAATGCTATTGTTTTTTTTTGTATAAATTAAGATTTGGTATAATATCGCCAACTCGAATTTTAAATTTATTGACAACCTAAGCATATGAAATGAGTGGCTGTCACTTTTTATTGAAAAAATTTTAATTATAGATCAAAGTAACTTTTTTATTTTATAATTTTCTAAAATAATTTTCAAACATTATAAAAAAACTACTTTTTTATATTTACACGATTGCTAAGATAATATCTTGTAAATTTGATAGATAAAACGATATACATTTTACGATATCGTTTCATATGATACTTAATTAAATGGTATAAAAGTTTTTTACACGATACGACATTATAATTTTGACAGCATGTGACGATTGTCGTCTCCTGTGATCTTAAATCCCATATTTAAAGATACACGACTGTCGCAATCGTCTATCATGATTCATGCCCTGATCTAAAAAGTATTGCCATATCACATTTCAAATTATATTACATTTTAAGACTAATTGTGGTTCGATTTGTATGTGATTATGAATGGGGATTTTAATAGACAATCGATAAAATTGATATTTGATGATATTTGGTAAGCACATTCAAATTAGTGGTCTGGATGAAATGATGAATGGCCATATTTTCATCTCGGATTTTCTCTGGTACCTCTGAATGGATTGGGCTGATATTTGGTAAGCCATTCATAATCACATGACACCATTGTGTACAGAATCGACTCTCGCCTCGACATTCACAATAAGGGCCATTCACTTTTGGATCCCATATATTGATTTGGATCCCATATATTTGATTTATCTCTAATTGTTTTTCTAATCAAATATAATTTTCTTATGCTATTTTTTTCACTCGGTGTATTTTCTTCATCACTTTCACTAAAGTATACTGCTACACAATCCAGTTTAATTTATAATGTAAGATAAAAATAAATATTTCGGACACATAAACAAATAAATATACGAGAAAAATATTTTTTTTGTGTCAAAATCTAATATCTGCAATGGCAGCACTAATTCCGATCCGAATCTCTTACGTGGTACTAGCTGATCCGAAATTCGGATCTGACTAATCCGAAATTCGAACAATTCGAATTTCTTAAGTAGTCGGTAGGTAGCCTGAATCTGAATAGTACACAGTAACTTCTGTCTGACAGCTAGGATTAAAACTGCGGAACACCAATTTTTTTCAATTGCAAGTTATAACTCTGTGAGGTAGAAGACTAAAAGCTTTACTCAAATCAGTATAAATAACATAAGTTTGGAACCCATCCTCCATTGTATTTAAAAAATCAGAATAAGATTCAACTACATTGGTTACACTAGATTTACCTTTCTTAAATCCATGCTGCTTTAGGGATAAAAGACCTGAGCAATGACTATATTTATTTATCTATTTATTTATTTATTCAAGCTTAATAAAAGCAATATATGATAAAAATAAAAATAAATAAATAAATAAAAATAAAGTATCTCAAGTATTTTTCGACTTACGTTTTTTACATATTATTCTCCATATTCGAGGTACTTTCTTATGCTTTGAGTTACGTTGTAAAAAAAATCCTTTGATAAATATGAGAAAATAACAGTTAGTATTTTGTTATTCCCCGATTTATAAAATTGTGTTATTTTTTATGTTATGTTATTTGTTTTTTTTTATGACGTTGTTCCTTGTGTTTTAATTTTTACGACACCTTCAATTGTGATTTTTTATGGTCCTTTAGAAATTTTTTACTTTTTCTTAATTATATTCAATAATCAATACTTACTTTGTCATTCAAGGCATTGTTGTTAAAATAAAAGAATTTAAATTAAAACAAAATTTCAGTAATTCTTTTATGGACAGTTTTAGTATATTTTTAAATATGATTCATTATTTGTAATATCTGGCCCAATCTGTCCAATATTAACCCAACTATTCCCCTTGGATACCTATATGAGGGTATCCCGATTTAATATATGAATGTTATATATATTATATAAGTCCAATCCAATAACCTTAGCTATAAAGCCTGTGGTTAAACTGTGGTGAAAGTCGATGCCCGTTTTTGGACCTACACTTTTTACATTAAAACGTAAACATATGACGAATATTTTCGTATATGTTTAGTGGCATATATCACACCACCCATCCTGGCGGAAAAAAACGAATCTTATCTTTAAGTAAATTCCTTCTTTCTAGCGTTAACAGATATTTTCCAATATATTTTAAATTTATATTTTTTTTTTCAATTACATTCTTGTTTTAACTTTCTTTATAAAACTTATATTCTTATTTACTTATTTATTTCTAAAAAATTTTTTTTATATTTTTTTTTTTTTTTTAATTTAATATTTTAGTAGATTTAACATTTCTATTTATTAATATTCTTCTTTTATTTATTTTATTTTAATAACATCTTATTTCTATTTAATAAAATTTTTTTTTTTTTTTTATTTCCATTCTATATTACTATTGTTAAATCGTTAATTTATTTATTTTTTCATTATTAATTTATGAAAAACCGGTATAAACCAACCTCTCCTAAATTAAATTACTTTCTTTAAAATAATTCGTTGCTCGATATTCGTATTATGTTGACTGAATATAATTTTAAAAATTTTTCTACATTCAATCCATAATTCCTTCATAATTTTTGTGTTTCATAATTTTTCAAACTAACTACTAATGTTTCATAACCTAATTTCTATGCCTATATCTATACTCTCAATCTTATACATATACATACTCTTAAATATCATATTTACTTACTATCCAGGCGTCCCCTTCTCCCTAAATTTTAAAAGAAAAAATTTTAAAATCTATAAACTAACTCTCTAACACATTTAAAAACAAAAAAAAACAAACCTTGAATCGTGAAATTTGATAACTGTGCACATTTTCTGGATCAATAACTTTTCATAAAGTACATTTACCTTAAGTTATTATTACTTAGTGACTATAATCATAATTTAAAAATAAATAATTAGAAACTCTTTTATTCTTATACATATATATAATTATTGTGATTTGGAAATTTGAACTAGTGTAATTCCCTCTTTGCATAATATACTTTTTCTTATTTAATTACGTTAATATAGTACATTTTAAATTAACTCTATATTATTTTATTATTTTGATTGAAATTCGTAATTTATATAATAAACTTTTAAACATGTATTGTAACAATGAAAATTGTAATATTGACGAGAATATATCTACAATCAATTTATTGGCTTGTAGCGGAATATGTTCGAGATATTATCATTCACAATGCATTGGACTTTCAGATAATGCAATTAAATCTTTGTCAGAATACAAGAAATCTTTCTCTTTTTATTGTAATGAATGTAAAACTATTAATTTATCACATATAATGATGGCAGTGAAATCGAATATTGATTTACTTAAATCCGTTTCTACTGCGGTTGAATCCATGAAAAGTGTATCATACAATAATGAAAAGAAATTTTCAAAAATGGAAGAGAACATTAAATTAACTCAACAACAAGTTGATGAAATGGATTGCCACATTGACCAAATTTAAAAAAAAATTAATATACAAATAGGCACTTCTAACTTACACTCTTCCAAAACTGATAAATTAATTGCAAATTTAGATTCTTTTAAGGAAAATATTTTACATAGAGAAGATATTTTAACTGGAAAATTTAATATTCAATTAGAATCTATCCACACAGCCATGAAAAAATTAAAAATTATTTCTGAAAGCACATCCAAAAATTGCCATACCTCCTATGATAATATTTGTTCGACAAATTATGAATCCTTAAAAACAATATATGACGAGATTCGAAGAAAGCTAAGAACAGATATTAGCATCGAAGACTTAAAACCAATTATTCAAAGTTCTGGTGACGAAATTGCTTCTACGAGACTAGTAATGTGTGATATCATTGAAGAAATAAAATTTTTGAAATCTTTAATAGAAAACCAAGCACCTGCACAAGATCTTTCTAATAACATAAATAGACTATCCATAGAAGAAGAGATTAATTATGTTGATAACACTCTAAATATTAACAATGGCGATACTAGTTGTTCCCTTCCACATAGCCAGCTTCCTAATATTTCACCTTCTAAACTACGACTTATTCCATTAACTCCCACACTATCAAACCCTGATTCCAGATCACCTTCTCCAACTCCTTCAACGTCTCCAGTTGTCCAAAGGTTATTAGAATCACCTCCAAATACTCCAATTATCAAACTTGGTGTGGAATGGTCTAAAGATGAGTGGAACAATAAAGTAAAAAAACTGGAAAAACTAAATAAAATTAAATATAATAAACATAAAACTATAAAACCAAATAGCACAATTAATGATAATTCTAAAAAAGCATCTACAAAAATAACTCAAAATTCTCTACTTCAAAATGCTGCTACATTCCACGTTAAAGGAGATGGTTTTCAGCCAAATATAACTTGGATAAGAAGTTACCTAGAAGATAAACTTAAAATTCCTATTATTTTCTGCTCTAACCTACGCCCGAGATCTAAGAAGTATAGGTCGGTTAAAACTATGTCATCTTTGAAGCTACAGATTCCCAGTAAATATGCGTGGCTATTCACAGATTTTCATAATAGCACATTCAAACTTGGGAACTTGTATTTTTCTCTATGGAAAAATCACCAGAAAGTTATAGCTAATAAGAATAAAAATAATAATAATAATAATAATAATAAGAATAGTAATAATAACAATAAGAATAAATATAGTAATAATATTAATAACAATAATAAGAATAATAATAATAATAATAGTCATATTAATAATATTAGTAGTAATAATAATAATAATATTAATAATAACAATAATATTGGTAATGATAATAATATTATTGATAACTATGAAGTTATTAGTAGTTCCAATTATAATAGTAATACTAATAGTAATAGTAGTAATAATTGTAATTTTAGTAATACTAATGACAAAGTAAAAAATACTGATAATATTTCTTGTACCAGTGATAACATTAATTGTAAAAAATCTTACAAAGCTTTTATGGAATCAACTTCAAATAATTTTAAGGAATTAATAAAATTTGTACAGGGGCCAACCCTAAATCCTTTAACACCAGTCAGAGACATTCCTAATATTTATAGTGGTCAGTATAGCCATACCTCTCAATTTAAAGATATAAATTCTCAAGCAGCTAGTGTTACTTCATGCAATTCAGATAAATCATTTTTGGATCCTCTTTTACCACCAATCGTAAAATTAACACATAATTCTTCTAGTTGCACTGACAATGATAACCGATACATTTTATCTCGTCTGAGAGTTTGGCAAATTTACAACAACGTTCGACTTTACCTCGCTTATCTATGTGATAAATCAAATTCAGTTTGTATCGAAGGTAAAACAAGAACAAATGTCATGATCGCAATCCAACAAGAGAGGCTCCCAACCGACATTGATACTCTACGTCATTTATATTTTAAGTTTCACGAAAATTTTGAAATCTCTGCAGAACAGGTAATATGTGATCTTTCCTCATATGCCTCTCATATAAACTCAAAAAGAATTTCATTTTTACAAAAATCTCGAGAAAATACTGATCAGTTTTTTCGTCCCTTACCTCAGAAACAATCACCATTCTGGTAAGCCACACGCCAACATTAATAATAATTTAATTTACCCCAGTAACCTACCTCCTAGTTTTTCCCAAAATTTGTCAATTTACTATCAAAACGTAAGAGGACTACGTACTGAGACGTCTAAAGTTTACGTTAACTCCAAAACCTTAGAATTTGATATTTTTGCACTGACGGAAACTTGGTTGATGCCATCTATCAATTCTTTAGAGTTATTTGACCAATCTTACACTATTTTTAGGAAAGATAGACATAGTAATACTTTAAATCCAGTTGTGCCAAAAGGTGGTGGAGTGCTTATTGCTGTTAAAAACAGCTACAACTCTAATGAGGTATGTCTAACTCAATTTCCAACTTTAGAGCTCATTGTCATAAAAATAGAATTCAACAATAAATCTCTTTTCATCATTAGCTGTTACATACCTCCAAATTCAGCTGGTCGCATCTATAATGAACTCATTATGGCTATTGACTACATTTCATCTCTACTGAATAATTTCGATGAAATGATAGTTTGTTGTAATTTTAACTTACCGAATTTATGTTGGAATCAACATGAGGAGGAATCCTTTATGATTCCGAATCAAGTTGCTTCCAAATTAGAATGTTTACTAATTGATGGTTTCAACTCAAATTACCTACAACACGTATCTTCGGTAAGGAACTTCCAAAGAAAACAACTGGATCTCATTTATACCACAAATTGGATTAATCTCACTAATATTCACACTAGCCTCCCGTTAGTCAGTATTGACAAATTTCATCCTCCACTTAGCTTCTCATACTGTTATAATAATCCTTATGTAACGCTGGCAACTATATCCTATCGGTATAATTTTTCTAAGACGGACTTCTCTTCCTTGAACACTTACTTATTATCGGTCGATTTTAACACTTTATTTCAAAATTTAACCATTGACGACGCAGTAGCAAAATTCTATGAGGTGTTATTACATGGTTTTAATATGTATGTACCTCAAGTCCGTGAAAGAGGCTTTGATTCTAGCCCGCCATGGTTTAATCAGGACCTAAAGAAACTAAGAAATAAAAAAAACAAGGCGTGGAGAAGTTATTTAAAAAACAAAAACAACGAAACTCACATCAACTTCAGCAACCTTTTTAATACCTTTAAATCGTTAGTAAAATCTAAATACAATGATTACCTTAATGAAGTTGCTCTGAAACTTAAAAATAATCCTAAATCATTTTGGAATTTTGTAAATCTAAAGAGAAAGTCTGATCAATTTCCAAACTTCATGTCTTTTAATGGCCAAATCTCAGATAATTCAAAAATCATTTCTAATAACTTTAAAGACTTTTTCTAGTTCATATAGTAACACTTCATTCGAGGTAGATGAAGCAAATTTTCCCCATTTGAACTCCCTTCCAGACTTCCCAATTTCATCAATAGATCTTGCACACGAAAAAGTAAAAAAATATTTAATGGGGCTCAACAATGATGCGTTTCCTGGACCAGATAATGTACCAGAAATTGTACTGAAAAATTGTTGTGACTCGCTCACCCTTCCTTTAACTATTCTGTTCCAACAATCTTTAACACAGGGCATATTTCCTGATTGTTGGAAAAAATCATACATTAGTACATAAAAAAGATTCAAAAACCGAAATTACCAATTATCGACCTATTGCCAAACTTTCTTGTATTCCAAAATTATTCGAACTTATAGTGTATGATTCAATTTACAGTCACTGGTCGAGTATTTTAAATGCCAACCAACATGGATTTATGAAAGGTAAATCAACAGTAACAAACTTAATTGAATGTTGTTCACAATTCTTAAACGCAATGGAGGCAGGATTCCAAACGGATGTCATCTATACGGATATGAGTAAGGCCTTTGATCTCTTAACTCATAGTGTCATAATTTTTAAAGTAAAAAAACTAGGCTTTCCTCCTTTCGTAATTAATTGGACTTCCTCTTATCTATCAAATAGAAGCTATAGTGTGGTCTTTAGATCCGCTGTATCTGAACCGTATTTCGCTAATTCAGGAGTCCCACAGGGCAGTCATATTGGCCCATTAATTTTTATTGCTTCTATTGATGACGTTTCATCCATAATCGTGAATAGTAAAATTGATATTTATGCAGATGACATGAAAATCCATAAAATAATCCGAACACCAAATGATAATATTCAGCTTCAGGAAGACTTAAATGCTTTCGAGAAAAGGTAACAATTTATAACAATTTATCATTAAATATCGATAAATGTGCTTTAGTTACTAACACTCGACGTACCGCACCAATCATTGCAAATTATACTTTCTCAACAAGAAATATTAAACGGTTTACACAATTTAAAGACTTAGGGGTGATATTTGATGATAAACTAACTTTAAAGCAACATTTTGATGTAATAGTTAATAAGCCGAACTCCATGTTAGGTTTCATTAAGAGATGGTCTAAGGAATTTGATGTTACATTCTTAAATCCTTATACACTACTCTTGTCCTTACATTCTTAAATCCTTATACACTACTCTTGTCCGGCCTAATCTGGAATATGCCTGCCAAGTATGGTCGCCGTACTATTACGATCATATTAATAGAATCGAGGCTGTCCAAAAAAGATTTCTTAGGTTTGCATTGCGTAATTTACCCTGGTCCAATACAATGATTTTACCACCATATAGGGATCGTCTGCAGCTTATAAGCTTAAATTCTTTAGAATCTAGGCGTGAAGTAGCAGATATCGTTTTTATTGTACAGGTCTACAATGATAAAATCAACTCAATATATATTAAAGACCTAATAGTTAAATATTTAAATTCACGAACACGCTTTCGTAATGAAAAAATATTTAATATACCTCTTCATCGTTCAAACTATGGTAAATACGAACCTATAAATAGAATGTTTATGACTTCCAATAACTATAAGGATTATTTCAGCCTGTCCTTTTCTAAAGAACAAGTAAAGAAAGCTTTGTTTGACCATATGTTACAATAAATAAATTTTATTATTTATGTACTATTATTATGTACATTTTATTTATGTACCATTTTATTTTATTTTAAATTATTGACAAAAACAATAAATAATTGTTTACTCTTTTTTATATTACTTAAATTAATTTTTAATTTATATTTAATTTATATTTATTAGTATTTTTAAACTTAAATTATGATAATATATATGTATTTAAAATCTAAGAAAATGTGTAACTATTTCTAAGTAAACTTTTGTAATTGTTGGAATTAAACGAATAAATAAATAAATATGGTTTTAACCTATTCTTATGTACTACTTTCTTTCTATCTGTCTTTATCTCGCAGTTTACACCTTCATTTCCTACTACTTCATATGGACCAATATATATATTGGATCCAACTTCTTCCTATTTTCGTTTCTTTATAACACTAGACTCCCTACTTCGTATATACTATCCTTTACTCTATAATCTTTATCAAATCTATTTTTTCTCTCTAATTTCTTTTTACCTAGTACTTCTCTCGCGTCTCTATGAGCTATTTGTAATTTGTTTTTTTAAATCGATATTGTAGTCTTCATAATTGTAAAGTGGTGCTACTTTATTTGTGAGATTTGATGGTAGTTTGCATTGCTTTCCGTATACTAATTCGTATGGTGTATAGTTTGTTTCAGAGTGTACTGCTGTGTTATAGCAAAATGTATAATATGGCAACCATTTATGCCAATCTGAATGATTTTCAGCAACATATGTTCTTAAATACGCTCCTAAAACCTTATGCGAATTTTCCAATGCTTATGCTCCTATGCTTTCATGATGATATGCAGTAGAAAATATTTGGTCTATTTTCAGCATCTCACACATTTCTTTAAAGACTTGACCCATAAATTCTGTTCCTTGATCCGAAGCTATCTTCTTTGGTACTCCATATTTTAAAATGAAATTTTCTACCAATCCTTCAGCTACAGAATTTGCTTCTTTGTTCTTCAATGGAACATTTTCTATAAACTTAGTCAATTCGTCTTGTATGGTAAGTATATATTTATACCCTTCTTTTGTGTCATCTAAAGGTCCTACAAGGTCTACAAATATTTTCTCAAAGCTTGTCTCGCTGGTTGATGTTATGACCATTGGTTGTTTTTTCACGTTTATGTGTTTGTTTCGTTGACATATTTCACAATGCTTAACAAAAGTTGCTATATCCTCTTGCATTCCCGTCCAAGAGTATTTGCATTTAATATTTTTAATCATACGGTTAATACCTGCATGTCCACTTGTTGGTAATATATGATAATCGTTTAATAGTAGTTTCTTCATACTTGGGTCAGTTATCTTTATTAAATCCTTCATAATGTGCACTTTAATATTCATATATTAAAAATTTCGTTCAATTTCTTTTTCATATTATTTAAATTGTTTTGTCGACGGCCGTCATTCAATTTTAATAATTCAGTTTTCGAGATATATAAATCTCCTATTTTTAATGGACCAATGATTTTCTGCACATCTTTCCACAGCAATCTGCCGAATGTTGTGTTCTGATTTTCTGTGCTATCTTTTGGTTTAACCATTAATAAACAATTCTTCTTCGGTATGTATGCTAATATTTTATTTGGACCCAAAATTATTTCTTGTTGATTTTTTAATTTTTCTATCTCCTCTTCGAAACTATCTACTATTTTTAATTCGACTAATTTTAAACCTGTTGATGGTGGTTGTAATAACTCATCTATAATTTGCTCATCCGTTTTTTCATTGTCTTCAGCTTCTTTGGTTTTTGATCTGGTCATTATTAGAATTTTTACATCCTCAGATGATATTTGTATTCTACTTAAAGCATCTGTACAATTCTCTTTACCCGGCGATAATTCTACATAGAAATTATATTCTTCTAACAAAAGTCTAAATTTTGTTAATCTTGATGATGGTTCTTTGAGTGAAAACAAATAAACTAAAGGTCTATGGTCTGTCAAAATTTTGAACCGTCTTCCAAATAAATATGGTCTATAATGTTTAATAGCCCATACTATAGCTAGCAGTTCTTTTTCTATAGTGCTATAATTTTTCTCAGCACTATTTAATGTCTTACTTGCATATGCTATATGTCTATCGTTATTATTTGAAAGTACTGCTCCTAGAGCAAAACCTGAAGCGTCTGTTCTCAATATAAATTCGCCTTCAAAATGTTGGAATTGTAAAATTTTTGGACTTATCAAAAATTCGTTGATTGCTTCGAAAGCTTCGACACAATCTTTTGTAAAGTTAAATTTAAAGTCTTTTTTCAGTAGTTTATTTAGTGGAATTGTTATTGATGCAAAATTTGGTATACATTTTCTGTAATAGTTTGCAAATGCAACGAATCTCCGTACTTCGTCTGCATTTTCTGGTTGTGGAAGTTTTCTAATCGCGTCAGATTTTGATGGATCCGGTCAAATGCCTTTCTCCGAAATTATATGACCTAAATATAAAACTTCTTTCCTTAGAAAACTACATTTTCCAGGATGAATTTTTAAATTTACGTCTCTGAGCCTTTGAAAAACTTCGATCAGATTTCTGTTATGGGATTCTAAACTATTCCCGAAAATTATCAAATCATCTAAATATACAAAACACCTAGAATATGTTAACCCTGACATTGCTATCGACATCATTCTTGAAAACGCACTGGATGAAATTTTCAAACTCATTGGTAATCGTGTCAATTGGTAATGTCCATTTTCAGTGGAAAACGCAGTACATGGTCTACTTTCTTTATCTAACTCCATTTGATAATAACCCTGACTAAGATCTATGCATGAAAAGTATTTCGCACCTCCTACCATATCATATATATAAGTGATATTTGGTAGTGGAAATTTATCATCCTCAATAACGTCATTAACTTTTCTATAATCGATTACCATCCTAAATTTTTGTAATCCCGTTATTGGATCCTTTCGGTACTATCAATACTGGAGAATTCCATGCTGATTTTGATGGTTCTGCTATCTTATTTTCCACCATTTTCCGTATTTCTTCCTGAATATCCTTTTTCTGAGAGTTGGTACTCTGTATGGTTTTGTATATTTAGGTGTTGTTCCTTCTTTTAATTGAATTTTAACTTTATCAACATTTGTGATTGTTAATTTGTCTCCATTTAAATGAAAAATGTCGTTAATTTGGTACAAATCTGTTTTACACAATTTATTTCTTCTGCGTGTAAGGTGTCATAATTAATGTCTTTTAACAGTTTTTCTGCACGTGTTTGTGGTTTTTCTTCTGATAGTTCGGAATTTAATATATAATGGTCGTTTAGACTAAAAGATTCTGGTTCAATCCAGTTTAATTTTACGTCACTATCTCTTGTGTTTAATATTTTGATTGTTATTTTACCATTTACGGCTCGGGATATCGATCCAGCCATGAAAACCCCTTCGCATAATTCTGATTGATGAAATATGCGTTCACCTGTTAATTTTGTGTCTTTCCAATAGGTAGCTTCACAACGTGGTTTTACCATTATGGTATTGAAATTTTCTTTACTTATTATTGGTAAAATGATTATTTCATCATCTATATTAAGCTCAAGAATAAATTTTTCCAAATTTATTTTGGCTTGAAAATCTTTTAGAAAATTTGCTCCCAAAATACCATCTACTGGTACGGGAAAATTATTTTTAACAATATGAAAATTGTAATCAATGTTTATTGATTGAAAATTTAATCTATTAACACAACTCCCTAATGTTTCGAGATGTCCCGAAATCCCATGAATAGTTGTTTTATTATTTATATCTATTCTATTGTCTGTTAAAATATTTTCTTTAATGGTACAGATGGATGCACCCGTGTCTATTAAAAATGTCGCGTTTTTGTTATTTATTTCAATGTCTATATATAGTCCATTTGAAATATGTAGTGTGAAGGTAACGTCATCGCCTAATTTGTGTAATCCCCTCCCGATTGGTTGGCTTCCCCATCGGTGGGTTGCTCGTTTCCCTTTTCGGTAATTGCGAGGATTATTGGATTTGGTCCATTTTCGTTGTCTGTTCTGTTGTTATAATTGCCATTTCCATTTTGACGTCTATTGCCTGTATAATTTCTACTGCCGTTATTATTTGAATTATTATTATTATTGTTGTTATTGTTTCGATTATTATTGTTATTATTATAATTTCGATTATTGTTATTATTTTTATTATAATTTGAATTATTACTATTATTTCTATAATTATTATTATTATTGTGATTATTATTATTTCTGTAATTATTATTTCTATTATTGTTATATCCGTTATCATTATATCTATTGTTTGAATTATTATTATATCTATTATTATTTTGTCTGTTTTGGTTATTATTATAATTATTATTTCTGTTATTCATATATCTCATTACTTCGCTGGATCTTTCGGTACCGGGATCCAATTCAAGTAGATGATTACAGGCTTCCTTAAATTCTGTATATCTATTACAGTTACAGTCCAACACAATTTTGTACCTGTCGTTAACTCCTTTTTTTAGAAAAGCTAAACCCCTTCGGTTATTCGCGGCTGTTAATGTTGGTCTTGCCGTTTCGCTTTGTTGTTGAACTTCCAATTCAGTCATGCGTGAAATCAGACCTTCAATGTCTGTGATGAATTCTCGCATTGGTCGATTTCCTTGCTTAGTATTATTCAATTTATTTTGAATAATTTCAGTAGAGTCCTTACAACCACATTTTGTTTTTAGTATATTTTTCAGTCCCGAAAAAGTGGTAACTGTGGTTGTTCCAATTTCTGTTAGTGCTTTGCCTTGTATTTTGCATTTTGTTAAGAATTTTATCAATATAGCCCGATCTTCAGCTTTCAATATGTCGTGATAAAATTCTACGCTGTTTATAAAATCTCTGATTTTTTCTTCTCTTGTCTCTTATTTTTCTATAAGTAATGTGGGCAGCTTTTGCGCAAATTTAAAATCAAAATTGGCCATTCTGCTATTTGATTCTTCCACTATATTTTCTGTTCCGAAATCTTCTGACTCCTTATAATCGTCTTCGTTACTTAACTCCTCTTGTTTTATTTCTGGTACTGGTTCTTCTGTATATTCTTCCTCACTCTACTCTCTTATTGTTTCGTTAAGATACTCTGCAGATTTGCCATCTAAAATTTTACTGACTTCTTCGTATAATTTATCGAATTTTTCTTTATATGTTAGTGCTAATTGATTGTTTACTATATAAACTTTTCTCCAAGCTTCCGAAAAGTTTGTTTTAATCTCCTGAATAAAGGCTATTTTACTTAAAATATACCCAGAACTATACTTTCTATTAGGTGTTTTCTTAAAATTTGTTAATATACTCTTTAAATTACTTATCCCATTATCTAATATACTTATCATATTCTATATTATATACTATCATTCTACAGTAATTATTATTATTTACCAAAAATAGTATTTAAATCCTATACTATAATTTTATTATTATTGTTTATTAAAACAAAGTTATTTATATATAAAGACTAGAGATTGGACTAGATCCTGACCTATAATAAATTGGTTCTACTAATCAATTAAAAATTGATATATATTTGATATAAAAGCCATTCTGAAAATTAAAGAATAATTGATAAAACTGTGATTCCTTAGTTGATTCCTAAAATTAATTAGGAACTGATTCTATAAATAAACCACTACATCTACATTAGTTATATATGAGATTATGATTCTGAAATTGTATAATTTTATATTTCCGTTTCTTGCTTTTACATTTTAATAAATTATCCAGCAAAGATCATAAATACAATATAAAATCGTACAATTTTAAAATCATAATCTCATATATAACTAATTTTAAATAAAAAATATAAAATTATGAATTCAGTCTTTATAAATGTATTTTATATGTAAAATAAATTTTTTTGTATTAATAATAAAGTTTAAGATTTCGTATTTTTAACAAAAAAATTAAATTAAAAAAGTTCATCTTTAACAAAAATAAAAAAAAGTTAAAATAATATTATTTTTCATTGACTTTAATTTAAAACAACTTAAAATTTATAAATAACTAATGCTTTTCTTTTTGCCTATGGGACCAGTTAAATTTATTAATACTTAATTTTGCAGCTCTGAAAGTTTAATTGATGGCGATCTGAAATTCAATTTCGCCGAAATTTCACGTTTCAACAGCTTCTACAATGAAATAAAATTAAGTTAAAGAAATAATTTTCAGATAAATAATTGTCATCTTCTTCCTCACTTTCACTAGCCTCATCTGTATTGGAATCTTCCAAATCATTTTCTATTGAGTCATATCTATTTAATTTCTATTGAGTGCGTGGATTCTGTGCTTGCAGCTATCAAATCTTGTGAAATTTCATTTTCTCTATCCTGATGAAGCTGCAAAGTTATGTCTTCATCACCTGAATCAATTTCATTATCGCTTTCATATTCCCTTATTCTCTTAAATTAAGTAAATCTTGTCCATTATTATAATTAAAACCATTTTAAAATTTACTTACATTTAAATATAATAAACTTTTTTTATAAAAATCTAAATAATCATAATTATTTACTTTTTGTACACACTGGAATATATTACTTCACTTTGACACTTTATTTCACATTGACACTTAATTAAAATAAAAAAAAAATAAAAATAAAAAAAATAAGCCAATCAGAAAATGATTACTAGAATCAATTATTAAAGGTGAATTCATTGGTGCGGATATAAATATCCGCACTACCGAACAGTTGAACTAATTTTTCTCTTTAACGTTCATCGGTGCAGATAAAAATATCCGCACTACCGCACTCATTTGTCACATAGTTTGACATAATTTTTAAAAAATTATTTGTAAATACGATGTTATCTCGATGAAATTTTTATTATTGTGATTTTCTGTCATTTGATTTTTATGTTTTTAAAGTCTCGATTGACGTTTTCAAAGTAGTGCCGCACTAAAGTTGAATATAAATCAACTTTTTGAGAGAGAAAAAAAAATCGACGAAGTAAGCTACCAAAAATTGCCACAAAATGATTTTATATGAAAATTGGCGCGCGAGTTCGGAGTGCAGATATTAATATCCGCACCAATGAATTCACCTTAACTGTTTAATAATTGATTACCACTTAACTATAGTAATCAATTTTTTACATTTCAATAGCACGTGCCAATAAATGATAAAAATGACTATTGATTTATTTTTGATTGACGGAATCAATGGAAAATTTCTTGCTGGGAATATCCTAATAAAAATATTTTTCAAAAAAAAATCTATAGTACAAACTTCCGAAAAATTTATATATATAGAATACCCTTCGGTGTTTCATATATAAATTCTATAAATATAAATTCTTGTGATGTAAAGTGGAACGAAAGTGGAACGATTTTATATATATATTTATATAGACTACCCTCAGGCGGTCGCTATATATATATATTTGTATCTACTATGTGCCTACACTAATCATATAGAAAAACTTAGTCGGTACCCAAACCTAATGTTTTTTAAAACTATCTATTTTTAGTACTAAAATATTATGTTCTACATTTAGTTACTATCCTACTCATAAATTTATTATTTATTCGGTGATTTGAAAATTCCGACTGCGTGGTACATAGAAGAAGTTTTACTTCGAACTTACTATGTGACCCAATTTAAATGAACAAAATTACTAACAATTCGAATGATTAAAAGTTTGAATGATTAAAATCTTCATTAATAAATATTTTTGCATGAATGTATAAAAATTAAATTACGCAATTATAATTTGTCAATTGCTTTGAATATTTCCAGAACTTCTTCTGTAAAGATCGCGTTTGGCATGGCTACAAATTTATTATGTATAAAATTTACGCTAATATTTGCCCTTATTGGGTTATGAAATTTTCCGTTAATATTCTTAGTTTTATGGCCTGCCATTTTCAAAAATCAAAATAAATTCGATAATAGTTATAAGAAATTCTTTCCAAAATATTTATCTACAATATTTAAATTATACCGTGGCAAGTGTTATTTGCCGTTTAATGTTATTATCTAAATATTTCTTTGCTTTATACAATACGAAATAAATCACGATAACCAGTGCTAAGATAATAATTATTAATTGAATGTCCGAATAGCTTCTTTTACTATTATCAACACTGTTGGTGGATACACCAGCATTGTTATTAACAAAGATTTCTTCCTCTTTGGTGGAGGAATTACCCATGTTAAAAAAATATTATTATCAACACAATGCAAAGAAATATGTAAATTTATATATAATATTTAAATTTACGTAATGTTACGCTATCGAAAAGAATTTTCAAGAAAAAACAAGAATCATTCACGATACATATACAGATATATTGGGTTATGAAATTTTCCGTTCATTCACGATACATATACAGATATATGTATAAAGCAATTTATTTACTTTTGGGTTATGGTTTATTTTGGGTTATGGTAATTCGGGTTTTCAAAAAAAAAATGATTTCTAAATTATTCTATATATTAAGTTTATTACTAATAATGAAAATTTTCCATATAACATGTGTCATGTATATATCAAAGTATTTGGAATTTGATATTTTCGTTTTATTTTTTTTTTATTTTTATTTAGTTATTTTTTTTTTCAAGTGCGATTGACCCTTCATTTGTCATATTGCATATTTATTTATGAAAATAACTCAAATTATATATATTGTATATACGTATTATTATTTGTTTTCTTAGATATACATATATATATTACCTAAATATTGTCTATATACTTTGTTTTTTTTTTTTTGATATTTATTTCATATTTATTATTTTCTTTAAAATTACATATATTTTTTCAAAATTTTATATTTTGATATTTATTTCATATTTATTATTTTCTTTTAAAATTACATATATTTTTTTTTTGAAATATATATATATTTATATTAATTTATCTATATATTTATATTTATTTATTTAAATTTCTGCAGGGAGGTAGTCAAAACAACGTTGAAACAATACGTCCAACTTGTTGGTGTTGTTTTTCTTCCTTTCTTTTTCTGCTGCCTGCTTCTCCTTGGCCAGCGCCTTAAATCTCTCTTTCTCCTCCGGTTTTACAGCTAATCTTTGCAGTCTCCTCAGTTCGCCAATCTCTTTCCTGGCTTTTGCTGCCTTTCCTCCTCGTTTCTTGATTTTTATGGGAATTGGTACTGCTTCTACGACGTTGTTGTTGTTTTTGCGATGTTTTCTTCTGCATTCCTCCAAACTGATTGGTCTTGGACCAGCCTTCTTGTCTTCTTCTAGTGCTCTTTTCAAATCGCCTCCTGGCAGGATCGCCATGTTATATCTGGCCCAATCTGTCCAATCTTAACCCAACTAATCTCCTTGGATACCTATATGAGGGTATCCCCGATTTAATATATGAATGTTATATATATTATGTAAGTCCAATCCAATAACCTTAGCTATAAAGCCTGTGGTTAAACTAAATTGGCTAAAGAAAGAGCCCAGTTTAGTTGGATTGGAAGTAGATTATTTTATTGTAATGAAGGCGATTAGAATAAACAATCAATAATAAACAATCGATTTGACTTCCAAGTTAAAAAGTGAATCTTTATTTAATTTTATATTCTTTTTATACCCTAAATCTATTCGTTACATTCTTATTATTTACTCGTTACTTATTTCTAATTATTGATAATATTTGCTAACGCCAGCAATCCTTAAATTTCTTTATAATTATTATTAGTTTCAAATATTCTTTAAAGTATTGCACATATAAATATATATATATACATATATATATTTACATGCTTGCAATAATGTTCTCTGTATGCATACATATAAATGCATTGGAATACATGTGTTATTAACATGTATACCACACAAAACATAAACATATTTGGTGATATTTTGTAAACAAACAAAGTGAAAGTCGATGCCCGTTTTTGGACCTACACTTTTTACATTAAAACATAAACATATGACGAATATTTTCGTATATGTTTAGTGGCATATATCACAAGTGGAAGAAAGCGTAGCAAAAATAAATGTCCTGGTCCAATAAAGTAGAGGAAGACTAATTCGTTGGATTTAAAATTGAAAATTTTGGATAGATTTGCAGCTGGTGAGAAAGCACATTTCCAGACACTTAGAAATCCCACCAATAACTGTGAGAACAATTATTAAAAATGAAAAAAATATTCGTGATCACGCTGAGACTGGAACTTCAAAGATCACAAAGATTTTTTCGAAAATCCGGACATCAACTGTTGAAAAAATTGAATTATTATTAATAAATTGGATTAAAGATGCAAATCATAAAAATATTCCGCTGAGTACGACAATGATTCCACAAAAAGGCGAACAGTATTTTCGAAACCCTATCTTTATCAAATACGGAGGAATCCTACTCTTTTGAATCAAGTCGGGGATGGTTTAAAAATTTTAGAAATCGCAACCAATTCCTCAATGTTAAATTTTCTGGAGAATCTGCTGGCGCTGACAAAGTAGCTGCAGACAATTTTCTTCAAATATTTAAAGAAATGGTGGAAAATGGTAGACACTTAAAAAATTAAATATTTAATGTTGATGAGACACAGGAATCACAATCATCTGGTTACAAAGTAGCAAAAAATCGTTTGACTCTTCTTGTTGGCGATAATCCTGCTGGAGCTTTGAAATTGAAACCTATGCTTATTTATCAGCCAGAAAACCATAGGGCCTTACAGGGTATATCAAAATCTTATCTATCAGTTATTTGGAAAAGTAATAAAAAAGCTTGGGTTCCTGCTAGTCTCTTCAGTGAGGGGTACAAAGTACGTTTTTGTCCAGTAGTAAGGGATTATTGTGAAAAAATAAGTTTGCATATAAAGCTTTACTCTTGTTTCATAATGCACCTGGTCATCCTATCACTTTCCTATCACTTTATCAAAGTAAATTTTCTACCCCCGAATACAACGTCTATTTTACAACCTCGATAATAGTTATAAGAAATTCTTTCCAAAATATTTATCTACAATATTTAAATTATACCGTGGCAAGTGTTATTTGCCGTTTAATGTTATTATCTAAATATTTCTTTGCTTTATACAATACGAAATAAATCACGATAACCAGTGCTAAGATAATAATTATTAATTGAATGTCCGAATAGCTTCTTTTACTATTATCAACACTGTTGGTGGATACACCAGCATTGTTATTAACAAAGATTTCTTCCTCTTTGGTGGAGGAATTACCCATGTTAAAAAAATATTATTATCAACACAATGCAAAGAAATATGTAAATTTATATATAATATTTAAATTTACGTAATGTTACGCTATCGAAAAGAATTTTCAAGAAAAAACAAGAATCATTCACGATACATATACAGATATATTGGGTTATGAAATTTTCCGTTCATTCACGATACATATACAGATATATGTATAAAGCAATTTATTTACTTTTGGGTTATGGTTTATTTTGGGTTATGGTAATTCGGGTTTTCAAAAAAAAAATGATTTCTAAATTATTCTATATATTAAGTTTATTACTAATAATGAAAATTTTCCATATAACATGTGTCATGTATATATCAAAGTATTTGGAATTTGATATTTTCGTTTTATTTTTTTTTTATTTTTATTTAGTTATTTTTTTTTTCAAGTGCGATTGACCCTTCATTTGTCATATTGCATATTTATTTATGAAAATAACTCAAATTATATATATTGTATATACGTATTATTATTTGTTTTCTTAGATATACATATATATATTACCTAAATATTGTCTATATACTTTGTTTTTTTTTTTTTGATATTTATTTCATATTTATTATTTTCTTTAAAATTACATATATTTTTTCAAAATTTTATATTTTGATATTTATTTCATATTTATTATTTTCTTTTAAAATTACATATATTTTTTTTTTGAAATATATATATATTTATATTAATTTATCTATATATTTATATTTATTTATTTAAATTTCTGCAGGGAGGTAGTCAAAACAACGTTGAAACAATACGTCCAACTTGTTGGTGTTGTTTTTCTTCCTTTCTTTTTCTGCTGCCTGCTTCTCCTTGGCCAGCGCCTTAAATCTCTCTTTCTCCTCCGGTTTTACAGCTAATCTTTGCAGTCTCCTCAGTTCGCCAATCTCTTTCCTGGCTTTTGCTGCCTTTCCTCCTCGTTTCTTGATTTTTATGGGAATTGGTACTGCTTCTACGACGTTGTTGTTGTTTTTGCGATGTTTTCTTCTGCATTCCTCCAAACTGATTGGTCTTGGACCAGCCTTCTTGTCTTCTTCTAGTGCTCTTTTCAAATCGCCTCCTGGCAGGATCGCCATGTTATATCTGGCCCAATCTGTCCAATCTTAACCCAACTAATCTCCTTGGATACCTATATGAGGGTATCCCCGATTTAATATATGAATGTTATATATATTATGTAAGTCCAATCCAATAACCTTAGCTATAAAGCCTGTGGTTAAACTAAATTGGCTATAGAAAGAGCCCAGTTTAGTTGGATTGGAAGTAGATTATTTTATTGTAATGAAGGCGATTAGAATAAACAATCAATAATAAACAATCGATTTGACTTCCAAGTTAAAAAGTGAATCTTTATTTAATTTTATATTCTTTTTATACCCTAAATCTATTCGTTACATTCTTATTATTTACTCGTTACTTATTTCTAATTATTGATAATATTTGCTAACGCCAGCAATCCTTAAATTTCTTTATAATTATTATTAGTTTCAAATATTCTTTAAAGTATTGCACATATAAATATATATATATACATATATATATTTACATGCTTGCAATAATGTTCTCTGTATGCATACATATAAATGCATTGGAATACATGTGTTATTAACATGTATACCACACAAAACATAAACATATTTGGTGATATTTTGTAAACAAACAAAGTGAAAGTCGATGCCCGTTTTTGGACCTACACTTTTTACATTAAAACATAAACATATGACGAATATTTTCGTATATGTTTAGTGGCATATATCACAAGTGGAAGAAAGCGTAGCAAAAATAAATGTCCTGGTCCAATAAAGTAGAGGAAGACTAATTCGTTGGATTTAAAATTGAAAATTTTGGATAGATTTGCAGCTGGTGAGAAAGCACATTTCCAGACACTTAGAAATCCCACCAATAACTGTGAGAACAATTATTAAAAATGAAAAAAATATTCGTGATCACGCTGAGACTGGAACTTCAAAGATCACAAAGATTTTTTCGAAAATCCGGACATCAACTGTTGAAAAAATTGAATTATTATTAATAAATTGGATTAAAGATGCAAATCATAAAAATATTCCGCTGAGTACGACAATGATTCCACAAAAAGGCGAACAGTATTTTCGAAACCCTATCTTTATCAAATACGGAGGAATCCTACTCTTTTGAATCAAGTCGGGGATGGTTTAAAAATTTTAGAAATCGCAACCAATTCCTCAATGTTAAATTTTCTGGAGAATCTGCTGGCGCTGACAAAGTAGCTGCAGACAATTTTCTTCAAATATTTAAAGAAATGGTGGAAAATGGAAGACACTTAAAAAATTAAATATTTAATGTTGATGAGACACAGGAATCACAATCATCTGGTTACAAAGTAGCAAAAAATCGTTTGACTCTTCTTGTTGGCGATAATCCTGCTGGAGCTTTGAAATTGAAACCTATGCTTATTTATCAGCCAGAAAACCATAGGGCCTTACAGGGTATATCAAAATCTTATCTATCAGTTATTTGGAAAAGTAATAAAAAAGCTTGGGTTCCTGCTAGTCTCTTCAGTGAGGGGTACAAAGTACGTTTTTGTCCAGTAGTAAGGGATTATTGTGAAAAAATAAGTTTGCATATAAAGCTTTACTCTTGTTTCATAATGCACCTGGTCATCCTATCACTTTCCTATCACTTTATCAAAGTAAATTTTCTACCCCCGAATACAACGTCTATTTTACAACCTATGGATCAAGGAGTTTTCGCGACGTTTAAAGCATATTACTTACGACGTACTCTCAAGGATATGACAGATTATCCGATTACTTACGACGTACTCTCAAGCAATTGACAGATTATTCGAAGAAAACGGGGCCACCGTTAAACATTTTTGGAAAAATTATACCATAAAACGCAACTTTAATATAGGCAAATCTTGAGATGAGCTCAGTAGTACCACCAGGTCTGGATCATGGAAGAATCTTTGGCCAGAAGTGCAATCTACGAGTTTGAATGACGAACGAGCTGATATTAAAATCGAAAAAAATTGTATAAGTAATAAATTTCAGTAATAAATTCAATTCAATTAAGTGATTAAGAATTTCAGTAATAAATTCAATTCAATTAAGTTTATTTTTATACCATAATTACATATAACATACAATTCAATATAAAGTTAAAATAACAGATTTTTTTGTACATATCTTAATAAAAAAAATTTTTTAATAAATTAAATAAAATTAAATAAAACCTATAATAAAATATAAAATTAATAAAATTATTTATTTTAAATTACAATAATAAATTAAATGAAAAGCAAATAAGTGTCTTCCAAACTCAAATTATAGAATCAATATGTATATAAAAATAAAAATGAAATTGAAATATACATTCTATGCAAAACAAGCAGTATCGAATGCAGCTTTAAAATTCTTTACTTTACATAAATAATGGGTGGTTATTTTAAAAATTAAAAAAATAAAATAAAAATAAAATCAATAAAATAAAATAAAATATTATAGTAGGAAAGAGCAGAGTAGGAAAGAGAAAAACAAAAAATGTTTAGAAAAGAGTAATAGGAACGACCCATAATCAGCCAAACATATACTATGAAAGTATGCGCATCAAACATGATATTTCATCATGCTTAAAACCAAACAGCCAAGACTTAATTTTTCTAAGCAATCCAGATGTATATCTACTATCAACAATATTAATAGGTAGCAAATTAAATAGCCGAGGAGCCACAGTTAAATATGAACCTAAAAAATGTTGAACATTATGTGGAGGTACAGTTACTAATCTTGCATTGTCAGTTGAATTTCTGAATTGCATATAACCGCTTCTACAAAAGAATTCCTTAAGAACTCTATAGTAAAAGAGATGCTTCAACGGAAGAATTCCTAAGTCATAGTCATAGAATAAGGTGAAGGTACTAACTCTACCCCTCTTCTTCAAGATTAATCTGATCATACACTTTTGCTGTATTAGTAATTGCTGAAATAAGTTTTTATGAGTGCCACGCCCCAGTTAACAATTCCATACTGAAGCTTAGAGTTAAACAAACCATAATAAATCGTTTTAAGCAATCTTGATGTACAAAATTGTTTAAGGTAATAAAACTGTCTTATTACAGTATGAAAATATCTTTTCAAAATCTTAATATGTTCCGCCCAATTCAATTTAACATCCAGTGTAATACCAAGATATTTAAAAGACTCAATGCATTCCACTTTGAAACAACCCGAATTACAACTATTAGATTCATGATAAATCTGAAAAGAATGTTCGTGGTTATGATTTAATTTAAATTTATTGCAGCTCGAACAATGATAGTGAATATTGTCAACAATAGGTACTATACCATTAAGACTAAAAACATTATTTTGGTTTTATTACTCAACAAAAGTTTATGCGCTGAAAACCAGTGCCTAAGTACCTCCAAATCATAATTGATTTTACATACAATGTCTAAGCTGGAATTACCAATATAAGAAAAACATACATCATCAGCGAATGCAGTCACGCTTCCTTTAAATCTTTGCAGAAAGATAGAATTGAAAAAAATCAGAAATAAAATTGGACCAAGCACAGAACCTTGCGGTACTCCTAACACACACTTCTTTGAAATCACTACAACTGCCATTAACTTTTACATATTGCATTCTACCTGAAAGATATGATGAAAATAAGTTATAGATATTCCCACGAAAACCAGCCCTATAAATGTTGTCCAGCAATATATTATGATCAACTAAATCAAATGCTTTCTTAATATCAATAAAAAGAGCAGCATTTTTTAATTTTTTATTTAAACCTTCATAAATGCCTGAACAGAAATTTAAAAGCGCGCCTTCCGTAGATCTATCAGAACGAAAACCATATTCACTATCACAGAAAAAGTTGGTATTATTTAGAAATTTTACTAATCTACTTTTAATTGTTTTTTCAAAAAATTTTGAGAACGGACTTAACATGGAAATCGGGCGATAATTATCCAAATTACTTTTATCATCTTTTTTAAAGAGCGGAATCACTTCTGCTCTTTTTAAAGCATCCGGAAAAATGCCATCTAGTGCACAACGGTTGAAAATAACCACAAGAGTGTCAACAACATTCAAGGAAATTTTTTTTAAAAGTAAATTCGAAATACCCAAATAAGAACCAGAATTTGAATTATCTAATTTTTAAATTAAACTGAAAAGTTCCATAGAAGTGATAGGTTCAAAGACGAAACTTTGCAGTTGAAAATCCTCATTCTCTAATTGTCCAATATTATAAACACCAGAAAAGAATTCATCGGAAAATTTACTCATATCAGTGAATTTATCATTGAAGAGGTTAGCAATGATTTTATTATCACTGATAATTACATTGTTAACCTTTATTTTCTTAATTGAATCAAAATTTCCTTTCTCACGATTTAAAATATTATTTACAATTTGCCATTCTTTTTTCGAATTTCCTTTAGCACAATTAAACTTATTTAAATAAAATTCTTCCTTGGTTTTTTTATCTCAAATCTAAGTTTTTTTGCAAAATGACTTATAGTTTTAGTTTATAGTTTATAGTTGCCTGACACAATCCTTCCTCAATTTACATTTCAATTCCATCTTTTTTAACAAAGCAGAAGTCATCCAGGGCTTAAGTGGTTTTAACCTATTTTTACGCATCGCTATTTTTTCTGTACATGCAGATAAATGTTCATTTAAAATACTAATATTGTTGCATCATTCGCATTAACAATATTACTAATATCATTCCAGCTTTCAAATCGTAGCCTAAGTTCATTAAAATTAATTTTAGAATATTCAAATCCAACAGAAGTATTATTCCGACATTTATTTACACCCACATTGCTAAGCACAAGATAAGACATAACATGATCAGAAATATCATGATCACAAGTCGAACTATGTAAGTTTACATAAAGAGAAACATTGAGTCTAATAAGAATATGGTCAATACAACAACTAGAAGTACTTGATATGCTTGTAGGATGATTTATGCATGATTCCAAACCAAAAGAGGAAATCAAGTTCAGATATGCATCAGTATCATTAGAGTCAGACAAAATATCCAAATTTATGTCACCCAGAACAATTAAATTCCGTGTATTTTCAGAACCAAGTATACTAGATAATTCGTTTATAAAAACTATAAAGACATAGAAAAGAAAAATCAATACCCCCAATCTTACATACAACTTTTAAAGCATCAGTACTATACATTTCCACCTTCAACTGTTTACATTCAAGTTCTTTTTTAACAAAAACTAATACACCACCGGCCGCATATAAATTATTACAGGAATGAAATAACTTATAATCAGGAATATTATACATAGATATTTCATTATCAAAAATCCAAGTTTCTGTTAAAAAAACTAAGTCAGGCTTGTTAGGTATAGAATTCAGATATATGTATAAGAAATGAATCAAAATTTTTACGCATACTTCTAATGTTTTGATTAATAATAATAATATTATTTAAAAGATTTGGGTTTTGAAGAACACTTTCACAATAATCATTATCAAATTTGCAAAAAGGAACATCACTAATATTTTCCAATAAATTATCACAACAAAGCATAGTTAAAATTAACAAATAATAAATAAATAAATAAAAATGTAATTATGGTAAGTTACCTAGATCCTCGAGTGATCTAATAGTCACAGCGACTTCATTTTCCTTTTTCCTCATGTATATTGTATCATTCTCTACCCAAAGATATTTATATTTTTTGTTTGTTGATATTTCCGCGCATTAACAAGAAGTTTTCTGGTCAAGTCCGAGTAACATGCATTGATGTATATATTTTTTTTTACATTATTTTTATCAAAAATTTCCGTATTAAGATAACGATATTTATCAAATTTCTGTTTCATTACAAGTTTCTTTGTATGCAAAGAAACAAATTTCAAGCATATTATGTTTGAAATATTTTTGACCGCAGATGCATATGTATTTGAAGATTATTCAGCAGACTCTGATTGAGAAGAGACTTTATTAATATTCCGCACAAAACAATCATCAATTTGTTCCTTATCAATTTTTAAATTGAGTCCAGAAGAGAAAACATGAAGAGCGCAATCCAGAGCATTTGTATTGTTTACATTAGGCAGGCACACCAACGATTTGTACACATTTTTCTCTTCTTTTATTTTGTACAAAATTTAATTTTCTCTGCAAGTCATCAATTTGTTGTTGCATTTTATCTTTATCATCTTGCAAAATGCAAATACTTTATTAGAGATAGCATTCTCATTAACTTTTCGCAGCTGAATAAGTTCTTCATAAAGAACCTGTAGAGTAACTTCTTTATTAATGCATGAAGATTGCTGATAAAGAGCAGAGACAGAAGAAATAGATGGAGAAGAAAGTAAAGTAGAATGTTTATGTTTAACTGCTGAGTCGACAATCGTTACAGATGGACGGCTTTTATTCGCCAAATTAACCATAGGTGAGGTGAGAGCGGTGGTGATCTTAAAATTGAATTACGTCTGTTATGATTACAGGCAGCACACCTATGCACAGATATATGTATTTTCATATATTCCATTCGCTGTGTGTTAACTTAGCACAGTGTAGGTGAAAAAGTTTATTACACACAACACATTGAATATTTGGATCAGCTCTTTTGACTTCTTTTTTGCATATACACAAAGACGGCATTTTATAATTTTGTTTGATCTTGTTTATATTGTTCTTTTATTTATTTTTTGAAATTGTTCGTTATTTTTCAGTTAATATTATAAAATAAAAAAATATTATTTAAAAACACCCGCGAAATTTGAATTATTTGCGAAATTTGAATTATTATTATTATATAAAATTTTATTTTTATTGTTAGAATAAAAAGAAATAAAGAAATATACTTTATATTACAAGAACCGCGAAATAAGAATAAAGTTAAATAGAATTAAGTTTAACCATAGAATTATTTAAATTTTTTAAAAATTTTAAGTAATTAAAATATACGTGATCGCCATTTTTGTCGAATAAACAAAATTCAATTTAAATTAAAAAATTCAATGACCGAAATTATTCAAAATAATTAATAATAAATTGTTACGCAAATTTATGTATTAAAAACAAATTTGGTTATAAAAGACATTCATTGTAAGGCGAAAATTGTTATTATTATTTTGACTAATTTCACTATAATTTCACGTTCACTATAGAATAAGTGCTTTCATGAAAATTAATATTACAGAATAAAAGTATAATTAGAAAATATTTAAAAGTAAAATTCTAACAATAAAAATAATAAAGTTTCAATAAATAAATTTATTAGAAAAGAAGCAATTTGGAGATTATTCCTAATTAAGAAAATAAAGGATTTAAAAAAGGTAAATAAATTTATGTTATGTTATAACATAATATAACATATGGCGCAACCCGGTAGGATGTGCAAATAAATATTACCTAATTTATGTTTATATAACACGTATATTGACGATCACTCAAATAAGATTCAATCCACTGTGTAAACTTTGTTTGGAAACCAAGCTTTAAGCTTTAAGTTTGCAAAGGATCATTTTTGTTGGAGATTTTGTCGAAAATTTTACTGAAGTCGGTTGCGACTACATCAATCTCATTTCCACTTTCCAAGGCACATAAGGCGTTCGATAAGACTTACAAGTTGGTTGTTGTAGAACTTCCCTTGAAAAACCCATGTTTAGTATCGGAGAAGAGATGTTTGCAGTGAAAGTACATGGGATAGTATACGATACTCTTAAAAAGTTTCTGGATACAGGAAAGTTTAGCTACAGGTTTATAGTTGGAGACTTCTACTTTACAAACCTTTTTATGGATAGGAATAATACATGAGTCCTTCCATAATTTGGGAAACCTTCCATTTAAGATAGATATCTGAAAAATAGAGGTAAGTGGTAGGAAAGATTGAATACCATCAGGACCAGCAGAATTATCATCCTTAAGTTTATTAATTTTATCAATAACTGAAGCAAGATTTATGTCGACTGACACTAAAGAAGTCTGGGGACATAAGAGCATAGCTAAAGTAATTTGTATCAGGTGCAATATTATTACCCGAAAACGCCCGAGAAATTTGCAAATAAATTAGCGACTATTTCTGGTTGAATCATAAACAATTGATTGAATCGTAAATTGAATCATAAACAATTAATTCAAATAATTTAGGAATACTAGATAATTTTGCAATTGGTCGATAATTTGATATCTCACTTTTCGAATCCTTCTTGTGCACTGGTCTTAGGAATGATTTTTTCCACAAATCTGGGAAAATTGGAAGTGTTAAGGGTTGCTTAAATAATATAGCTAATGGAAGAACTAGATTTTCAGAATTTTTTTTTAAATAATTCCTGATACATTGTCTGGTCCAGTGAATGCATCAATATATAATTTATCTAAATATCCTTTAATTTGTGATTCTGACAGATCAATTTATGTTAATGTTATTGTTAGTGGAGTTTAGATGAGTGAAATTTGCCTCATGTACCACAAACGCACTACTTGAGTAAGTGCTGGAGATTGTTCGAAATTATAATCATTGTTCGAAATTATAATCGAATCCTTTGAGGTCTCGCGGGCTACTACGTAAGAAAATCGCATCATACGAATGAGTATTGCCAAAAAAGAATTATTTTTGACTAGCAATTGCTAATTTCACACACTATTTATTGATAATTATTTGAAGTTTCATTTGCATTTTGTTTCTAAGTATTTGTTATTTGTTTCAGATTTTTCAGATTAAAAATTTTTCAGTGCTACCAGATAGTAACGAAAAACAATAAAAAATATAGGCTGGCACTTCTGAATTACTTAATTGTCCAATTATATTATTACATTACAATTATATTATTATGTTATAATGTATCTTATACCGAAAGTCATTAAAAAAATATACTTACTATGTTTTGAAGTGTTTTCATTAACACTTTCATTCTCTACCTCTATTAATTCTTCTGAATTATATTCCATTTCTCGAAACAAAAAAACTATATTTTTCCTTATAAAAAGAATAATTATTTCATTGAATATTAATTTTTCTTTTTAATATCAATAAACGTCATAAATAAAATATATTTTAAATTGAAGTTAGCTAAAATTTAAAATTATTAATGAAGTTAGCCAGAAACAGAAATAAATCTGAAAAATCGAGAAAATGGTCCGATCAAAAAAATCAATCTGATTGATCTGAGATTGGAATAAAACATGCATTCAGATTGATCAGATTAATCTGAGCGGAATAAAAAACACTTTCAGATTAATCAGATTGATCAGATTAATCTGAGCAGGAACACACCTTATATCTCCATATAAAAACTTGTGGTTTAAGATTTTCGGCTCAGGAAATAGTTTTTCAATATTAAAAAAATCAATATTACGATTAATATTTTGGATTGTGACACCCAGAAAATTATTTCATTTCAAGAAAATAATAGTAACTTAAACATATATATAATAATTCTATGTTATGCGTGAGCCGGTCTGTCTGTTTGTTTTTGTTCAGGTGGAGGGGTTCAGTATTGTGTTTGTAGGTTATAATTATCGTTTAGTTATTTGTAGTGTTGTACACTAGATGTCGCTGTGGTGGTGGTGAATTTAACTTTTTCCGACCCGAAACAAAAGATGCTCTTCATTTGACCCTTGGTCGAATGAAGGGCAGAAAAAGTGTTACGATGGGTCGGAAAAAGTTAACATCGGGGAGTTTTGTTTCGATCGTCGTTTTTTTTAATTTACTTTTTTTTTTTTTGGAATTTGAAAGTTTAAATTAAAGACGAAGACGAAAAAAAAAAAATTTAAGAAAGAAGTGTTTTTTTTTTAAGAAAAAAATAAAGAAATAGTTTTTTTGGTGTATATAAACCTATAAAAGAAAAAAAAACCAAAGAAAAATTTGAATCATAGAAAAATTAAAAAAAGAAATTTGTGTAGATTAAAGAAAAGTTGAGAAAAAGATTATTAGATATATATATAAAGTTTTTGTACCGGCTAATTTTAAAATTTAAAAACCGGAAAAAAAATTATACTTTATGTGTCCAGCGCGCGAATTTTCGTAGTGTTGGAAAAGTTCCTGTTTTGTTGTTGTGTTCCTGCGTTCCAGTCCTGTGTCCTGTGTCCAGAGTCCTGTCACCAGCAGCAGTCTGTTCCAGTGATTGTCGTCGTGGGAATCCTTGTTTTTTTTTGTTATTTTTTTTTTTGTTGAATTAAAAATTTGCTTTTTTTTTGTTATTTACAGCAGATTGTTATAGAGTAGTTTTTTTTTAATTTATTAAATTTATAATTATTTTTTTTAATGTATAAGTATATATATATATATAAATTTTTATTAAAAATTTTTGTAGTGTCGCGATTTCAGGGTTTTCGTGTTGGTCCTTACAAGTCTGGAGCCACTGGGTAGAAAAATAAAGGTATGTTTTTTATGTGTTGACAATTATTAAATGTGTTATGATGGCAAGGCAGTGTCAACAATATATTTAATTATATATATATATATATTCCTGGAGAAAAAAAAACATAATTAAAAGATGTCATTTATATATATATATGGATAATTTTCTTTATTTATTTTGATTTTTTTTTATTAAATAATACAAGAATAAAAATAAAAATTTGTTAAATTATAATTTAAAATTATTGGTGTTTGTATTTATTTATTTCTTATTTAGTGCCATTTTTTTTAATAGTGAAACAACGTTGGTTGGATTTTTTTTTGTTCGGTGTGTGTTCCAGAATTTATTTGCCAAAGAAAATTTTGCGGTAGTTCGTTTTTCATCAATTATGGCTGGCTAAGTGGAACTAAATTGTGTGAACCAGCGTAGTCCAGGATGTCCTTCTCTTGTGACTCTTCGATCCAATCGAATTGTAATTATGTAACAGGTGATTTGGATTGAAGAGTTACATTTTCAGGCAATATGGTAGTTATTAGGATCATTGGTCGATTTAGATCTAGTTTTCGCGAAAACTTAGGTTTTCAATTTTGGTGTGTCCCGGGTATAATAGAGATTTCATAGATTTTATAATTGTAATGATAAATCAAAACTAATAATTTTCAGGTTTTGTATTTTCGAAATATAAAAAAAAATTAGGATAAATATATAAATATCTCTCTTTCCTTAATTTTATAAATCTTCTCTATATTTTGTCCGTGAAACATATTTAGTAACTAAGAAATATTGGATCGACCATTATACATAGTATAAATTATCTAAACTCAATTAAAGGCTGATTTTCATTACAATGCAAATCAAAAAACCCATTTTCATTACTATAATATTTTAATATTTTGCAGAAAACTAGAAAGAGATAGATATAAAAATATTGTATAAGGCAGAACGAGACAGCGTCATTAATTTGGCTTCCAGCCATTAGATGTCACTAATCTCTTTATGGTTAAATATTTGACAGAATATAATAATTATTTGTCTATTCATTAAAAAAAAATAGTTTTGTAAACTTTGTGTCAATTAATTTTTAATTAAGCTAAGTATTTACTTCCACAAAAAAAATCGACAAAATTGTGAGCAAAATATCATATGTAAAAAAAATTTGTCCTAAAACACCTGTTTGGTATCTAAACCACCAGTTATTATACTATGTGAATATGACAAAGTAACAACTAAGGAAAAAATTTTGCACCATTGAAAAATTTTCTACATAAAATTATACTTCTTTTGAATTGGGTACTAAGTACATACCTAGCTTTAATTACAAATTAATTTGCAAAAAAAAAACATTTTGATCATTCATATTTTTGACATTCATATCTTTTCCATATGACAATCACATCTTTTTAAAGGAAAGTATCTCAGCCGACATACTTTGCTATAAAAAGACGCCAATGTTAAATTTTATACTATAAGAAGATGTGATTGTCAAATTATTTGCCATAAAAAAGATATGAATGCCAAATAATTTTTTTAAAAAAGATGATCTTATCTCTCTATCACACAACTAATATATATGTATTTCGCATCCCGTTCTGGTCGACGACTTCAAGTTTTTTGTAATGAAAATCGCAAAATTTTGTAATGAAAATCAGCCTTAAAATGTAAAATATTATACTTGACTCTACAATGAAATTCAAATTCATGATTACTTAAATATTTTTATTTATGAATATGTAGTAAAATTTTTGGTAGAATTTAATAAATTAGACACAATTTCAGTTAATTCTTTTAGATTGTTATAATCAGTACACATTTTTATATTAACAGAAAATAATTATTAAAAAATTAATTGACCAAAAATATTTATTTCATAAATTTTAATAATAATTAATATTAATATTTATTTCATTAAATTTTTTAAAAAATATTAACTACTTTTAAAAATAATTAGAGATTAATTATCTAATATAAAAATTAAAATTATTTTAATTATGTTTATAATATTAAATTTTTTTTTAAATATACAATAATTAGCAAAAATAATTATGATGTTTTAGCAATACCATGGGCTGTTTTAGGTGAAATATTTGATCAAAATTTTAAAGGTTATGCAACAGAAATATCAACATCAGTATGTTGGGCATTAGCTTTCATTTTAACACGTACTTATGCACCAATGAGTGCAGTTGGTGATCAATATGTTTTCTTAATGTATTCTAGTTCCTTAATATGTGGATATTTCTTTATATTATTTTTTGTATTTGAAACAAAAGGTATGAGTTTTGAAGACATTCAAAATAGACTTAATGGTAAATAAAAATGTTTATTTATGTATACATGTTATTTTATTTTATTAATTTATAAGTACATATGTAATTGATTATGATTTATAAGTCAAAGGAACCAAAAATAATTTAAATTTCCCCATAGCCAACGTGTTTGCCATCCAATGCACCTATACACAATGGAAATTGCCAAATACTTTCAAAATTCTATGCAATTACTTTCCATTCTTGAATAGTCGATGGGAACTGAAATTGATTTAAATAAAATTTATTATGATAAACAATCAAAAAATTTTAAATTGTAAATATTAAATACCTTTAAGTAATCAACTTTCATTTCATTGTATATGATGCTAATGTATGGTATGGTTTGTGATAGAAACGACAGTGATAATCATGTTTGAAACTCCATACTTCTATAACTTTCTCCTGTTGCCAAAAAATCTCAAAACAGTTTGTTTTTGAATTTAATGTCTTATTTATTTAAAATTGTATTAAAACATTTTTCGTCCATGCGAATGTACCGACGATACCCATCTTTATCTTTTAGTCTAAGTTCTTCTGTTAAGAATTTAAACGAACTCTTAGAGTCTCTCCACATTCGCCAAGACTTGACCCATTCTCGAGTTTTTTTGTTTTTTTTCCTCATCCTCTGGTTTTAAGAACATTACAGCCGATGCTACAGCACACATCATTCCCATTGCCATTTGCTCTTCATCCATTATTAACTATGTATAAATATTATTTTAACAAAGTATTGTTTTCACAAAATTATAGTTTATAATAATTATTATTTCCACAAAATTATTCACAAATATTTAAATATCTTTAATTTATTTTTCAAGAATTTACAGCACAAGCACAAATTTTTTCAGTCAATCCACGATTACATTCAAAATCGAAATGATTTTTTTCAATTTACGGATGTTAAAATTAACATATTTCAATACTAAAATGTTCCTCTGTAATCTTCCCAGGTACGATCTTATACCTAGAATTCAGTTTCAGCCATTTTGAAATTGGGTGAGGAAGGAGCGTGTTTATCAAGTCGCTACTACGCAGAAGCATGTAAACATCAACTAATACTGTCGAATAGAAAAGTGAACGTTTTATATAGTATAGACGTTTTATATAGTATAGTATACTCATATAGTAGCCATCTTAGAGTATAGAAACAGGAGATGCAATAGTTATAAAAAATTGTCCTTTTTTTGTGGGGGGAAAAGAGATTTTTTTTGCAGTGACGGCTTTAAATTTCTATTGCCAGTGACAAAAGCTCTTTTTTTAACTAAAAAGCTTTTTTTTATCAATTCTTCTAAAAAAATATATGTTAACAAAAATATTTGTTATTTTTATAAATTTTAACTTAAATAAAATATGTGTTAAAGCAAAATTTGATTTTTTATTAAATTTATTAAATAATGATATAAAACTGCTATAATTATATTTGACTATAACAATTTAAGACATTATATTTTGTTGGAGTTACATATATGATATTTTTGTGCTAATAAATTTTAAAACAATATTTTATTTTGTTGCTATTATAATAATATGAGGTAGTTTCCACATCACATTTGAGGTAAACCTCTAGACTAGATGCATTTTGTTATAGAGCTGTCACCAGTAGGTATAATGCTCTCGCTCTGTGATAAATGTAGAATTTATTACATACCTAAAAATATGATTATAGTCAATATTATAAAAACAACAATATTATATATTATAATACCTAAAAACAGTATAATTTTAGTGTATTTATTACGAATAGAATTCTTTTCAGATTTTTTCTTTGATATAGTTATATATGGATTCTAATTTGTATCCAAAATATTATTTCTAATAAAAGAAATCGTATTTCTTTTAGTATTAGAAATAATAAGTATTAAATTCATCAGTAAAACTGATAAGAATCCAAATTTCAAGAAACACTTGTGTAAACATTCCACAAGTGGCGTGATGTTTTTTCCTAAGAAATAATTGTAAGCCGATACTCACAATTATTTCGTTATATTTACCTAATGCACAATGTGCATAGTTTGCATTTTACATAATAAGAAATCTTAATTGTAACGTTCGTTTTAAGAATTATTGTTAGGATTAAGATACATAAATTTGAAAATAAAGATCAGTTATTATTCAGAACTCAAATAGGTCGTTTGATACTTAACTGGCGCAGTCGGTCTAAAAGAATCTATCGTGCATTAAGATCATAATTTAATATGCAATCTTAAGCAATAGAAATTCTTAAGTGAAACATAATATAAAAATTATTAATTATTTAACGGATCAATAAATAATTAGTAATTAAATTATTAACAATTAACTAGTAAATAAATAATCAAAATTTAAACAAAAAAGTTAATAAATAATAGAAAATAAATAACAAAAGTTATTATAATTGTAAAGTTTTTATAAAAAAAAAAAAAATTGAAATTGAGTAAAATTTTTGTTTAAAAAGGAAAATATCTGAAAAAAAAAGTATAATAAAGGAACTAAATTTGCACAAGTGTATCATATACAATACATAATATCATATAATACAATACATAATATGCATAAGAATGAAATAGAAATACATACATATATAAATTCAGTGAATAACGAAAAAGTGCCAAAATAAATAAGAAGAAATTAAATAGAAGGAAATAAAATAAATAAGAAGAAAATAAATAGAAGGAAATTAAATAAACAATAAATAGAAGGAAATAAAATAAATAAGAAGAAATTCAATAGAAGGAAATAAAATAAATAAGAAGAAATTAAATAGAAGGAAATTAAAAAAATAAGAAGAAATTAAATAGAAGGAAATAAAATAAACAAGAAGAAATTAAATAGAAGGAAATAAAATAAATAAGAAGAAATTAAATAGAAGGAAATTAAAAAAAAAACAAGAAGAAATTAAATAGAACATTCAATAAAATTAAAAATAAAAGTGAAGAATAAATTTAAAACAATATAATTAACAAAAAAAAAGTAATTATGTATATAAATTTAAATATATACTAACATTTTAAAAGTGCAAAATCAAAAGTATAAATAAAATACCAGAAAAATAATATATTTATAAAAAAAAAAAAAAAATAAATAACATTAAATCATCAGTGTTTTAAATAAATAAATAAATAAAAAAAAAAAATCAGCAGTGCATAAAATCATCAGTTTTAAATCAGCAGTGTATGAAATCATCAGTCTTCAATCAATTCTTCAGGTCATCATAAATCATCAATTTTTCATCAATTCTTCAGGTCTAATAACATCAGTCGAAGTGAGTTGTTCCAATTTTATTACTTTTTTTAAATATTTTTTTTAAATTAAATATAATTGCCTAATTACTTAAATTTTTTTATTTTGGTATTATCAATATTAAAGTGAATATAAAAGGAATACTTTTATAATTTTGTTAATACATAACCTGAAATTATTATTTTTTTTTTAAAATAAAAGAAGAAATTATTACTAAATTAATTATTAAAAATAATATAAATATAATTTAATAAAATTATTATTAAAGAAATATATAGTATATCACATATATATATACATAGTATAAATAAATCAAAATGGATGAAATTAGTGCATTTGAGAAATTCCGGTTAATGTTAGAACTCATTAACCGTATACCGACTTTCGATGGTAAAAATACAAATTTATTACCAGAGTTTATTGATAGGGTAAATAATTTAATGCCATCACTTAATACATTTGATGAAGTAAATAAATCCATACTTATGGGTTATTTAATAGATAGAATAATAGATGATGCTAAATTTACGCTAAGGCGTCACGGTAACGTTACTTCTTGGCCGGAAATTAAAAATATTTTAGTAACAAATCACGGTGAGAAGTTGTCCTCCGAAATACTTATTGATAAAATCAGATCTTCACGTGTAATCACCACTGTTGAAGAATTTTATCAAAGAATTAATAAATATTTATGTAGATTAAATAATTACTATACTCTTAAAGGAAACGTAAATAACGCGGATATTGAAAGCAATAAAAGAATTGCTTTACATACCTTTAAGAATAATCTACCGGAACCTGTACGAAGCGTTATTTTTAGTAGGGATCCCTCCTCTTTAGATGATGCTTATTCAGTTGTCATTAGCGGTGGCTATCAAAAGATTGGCCCTAATGGTAGTTATAATAAAAGCAATAATAATTATAACAAAAATAACAATAATCAAAATAAAAATGATAGTTATACTAGAAATAACTACAATAAAAATTTTAATAGAAATAATGGTTATTCTAAAAACCATAATTTATCACACAGAAATGACTCGAGAAATATAAATCGTAATAATCTTGATAATAGGTCAGGACATACGCAACAAAATAATACCCAACAAAATAACACACAACAAAATAACACACAACAAAATAACACACAACAAAATAATACCCAACAAAATTATACACAAAATTTTCAAAATAGGTTTCAAAAAAACCACAATAATTCTCGTCAATCTCGGTATTATTCACAAAATAATCGAAGCAGAAATTCCAATATTTATAATAATAATAATAATACACAAGAGCCGATGGACATAACAAATAATGAAATACTTCAAAATTTTCAATCAACAAGCCTCCAAAACAGCTACCCTATATAACAATAAAAAATCCTATTAAAACTCTTAGATTTCTCATCGACACCGGTGCAGAATCAAGTATTATTAATCCAAAACTCTGCAATCCGAAATGGAAAATGCCTATTAATCAAAGTTTAAAAACCTTAAATCATAATTGTTTTTGTAAGTTCAAAAATAGATTTCCACTTTTCGAAGTATTTAATGAAAAAGATTACTATGTTGACTTTCTAGAAATCCAATTTCATTCAAAATTCGACGGTTTAATCGGTAATAATATTCTTGCTCCTCTGAATGCTATCATTAATTATAAGAATCGTACTATAGAAACGCGTAATGCTAAAATTCCTTTTTTTTTAAATGAAGATGAAGAAAATTATGACAAAAAATGTTATATCGACGAAGAAGTCGAAATATTTTCAAATCAAATAAATAATTCAAATATTTTAAATAATATTGATTTTTCCCATTTAAATTCAGAAGAACAAAAATCATTAAAAAATGTTATCTTAAATAATAAAAACGTATTCTATAGAGAAGGTGATGATCTAACAGTTACAAATAAAATTAAACACTCTATAGAAACAAAAAATGAAGTTCCAATCTATTCCAAATTATATCGCTATCCGCAAATTCATAGAGATGAAGTGGATAGACAGATACAAGAAATGCTAGAAGGTAATATAATACAGCATTCGAATTCTCCTTATAATTCGCCAGTCTGGGTAGTGCCCAAAAAGGTAAATCGAGACGGAAAGCAAAATTGGCGTATAGTCATAGATTACCGAAAGCTGAACGAAGCTACAGTAGAAAATAGATTTCCTATACCAAATATTGATGGAATATTTGAAAAATTAGGAAAATCTATTTATTTCACTTCAATTGACCTAGCGAAAGGCTTCCATCAAGTCGAAGTTGATCCAAAAGATCGTGCGAAAACTGCCTTTTCCACGGCTACTGGTCACTACGAATTTTTGAGAATGCCTTTTGGCTTAAAAAATGCACCTAGCACATTTCAGAAAATGATGAACGAGAACCTAGGCGAATTCATAAATAAAATATGCATCGTTTATATGGATGATATTTTAATATTCTCAAGTTCTCTTCAAGAACATATCGACTCTTTACAAAAAATTCTTAGAAAACTCGCTTCAGTTAATCTTAAAGTTCAGTTAGAAAAATGCTCATTTTTGTGTCGAGAAACGGATTTTCTAGGTCACGTTATAACTGAGCACGGCATTAAACCAAATCCTAAAAAGGTAGAAGCTATCTCAAAAATAAGTATTCCAAAAACTCAAAAAGAAATTAAGATTTTCCTTGGAATAACCGGATACTATAGGAAGTTCATACAAGATTATGCAAAAATTGCATATCCAATGACCAAGTATTTGCGAAAAAATACAAAAATAGATTTAAAAGACAGAGAATACACAAACTCATTTGAAAAATTAAAGACATTGCTAACTACAGATCCGATCCTAGCCTACCCGGACTAGGCTAGGATAAAAGATTCGTATTAGTTACTGATGCTTCAAATTATGCTTTGGGTGCTGTCTTAATGCAGAACAACCACTCAATTCACCACTATATCTCCAGAACTTTAAATAAACACGAAACAAACTATTCTACTATTGAAAAAGAACTCCTTGCCATTGTATGGGCAACTAAACAATTTCGCCCTTACCTCTTTGGTAGGAATTTTACTATTAAGACTGATCATCGTCCACTCATTTGGCTCAATGGGTTAAAAGAACCTAATTGCAAGCTGCAGAGATGGAAAATTCGATTAAATGAGTTTGACTTTAACATTGAATATGTCAAAGGAAAACAAAATTTCGTTGCCGACGGGCTTTCTAGAATAAATATTATTAATGATAATAAAATAAATAAAGACGAATTTGATTGCGAAGAAGCATTATCAAATTCAAATTCCAATTTATCTACTCTCTTTGAAGAAAATTTTTATAATAACGAAAATATGTCTACCGGAGCCACTATTCATAGTGCTGATGAAGATGGTTCGAATCTAATTTATATAACTGACAGACCGGTAAACCTATTTAAAAATCAAATTTATTTATACGAAGGTAATAAAGAAAGTATTACTCTAAAGATTATTCATAAAAAATGTCATAATAAAATAGTTGTAACTGAAGAAAGTAATCTTCTATCTGTTATGCAAAGAACACTTATTGATAAAGGTATTATGTGCATCTATTGTAATAACAAAGACCTATTTTTAAAATTCCAAAATATTTATAAAGAATATTTTTCTAATAATAAAAAATTAAAAATCTTAAAATCATCTATTAAATTAACTGACATTTCGGATAGAAATGAAATACTTACGATTATTAAAAATGAACACTTAGAGAAAAATCACAGAGGTATAAACGAAGTTTTTTCGGAATTAAAAAATAAATTTTACTACCCTAATCTAATGGTAGAAATTAGTAAAATAATCAACAATTGCGAAACATGCAACCTCGCGAAACATGATCGCAACCCTAACAAAATAACTTATAACGTTACAGAGACCCCTAATAATTTTAATGACATTGTTCATATTGATATTTGGTTTCCTGAAAGGAACAAAGCTTATTTAACTACTATTGACAAATTTTCAAAATATGCTACCATGCACAAACTAGACGATAGAACGTGGATCTCAATATTAAAAGCTCTTAAAGAAAGAATTCAGTATCTAGGAAAAATGAACAAACTAATATCAGACGGTGAAAGATGTATATTACACAGTGCCGTAGAACTGTTTTTAAAAGAAAATAAAATACATTTTCACCACACTACTGCAGCAAATAAGACAGGAAATAGCGACATAGAACGGTTACACGGAACACTAAACGAACATTTAAGACTTTTTGCAGTAGATAAAAAGAAGGATAGTTTAGATGACAAACTCCATAATATTATTAGAATATATAATGAATCAATTCACTCTACAACTCAATTAAGACCAATCGAGTTTATTACGAAAAACCTCGACAGAAAAGATATAAATAGCCTAAAAGAAAAATTAGAAATGGAAAAGTTAAAAAGAATTGAAAAATTAAATAAAAATAGAAATCCTAATCCGAAAATTACAGATAATATTGTACAGGACAGACAAATTCAAAAAATTAGTCCAAAGTATAAACGACTTAAAGAATATTCTAGACAAAATAATTACATTGTTGACAAGACCAACAAAAGAAATATAAAATATTATAAGACGCAGCAAAAACGTAAATATAAATATCAATCCCATTTGATTGACGGATGAAATGCGCACAAACTTAATACGTGTTGTATGATGTATCACATAGAACAATCTGTATTTTTAATACAAAACAATATGGGTTAAAACCTAGACATTCATTTCATTTTAGTATTTCGATTTAGAACAACAGCAAAAGCTTGCGTTTTATTCCTGAAAATAGTCATTATGATTATATTAAATGAATTCTCCATTAATTTTTAAGATATCTCCTTTCTAAAATTGCAATACTACTGTATCTTGAATTTCTTCAATTATAAATACCAATTCATTTTATTTGCAGATGAAACCACAAATTGCCGTAGGGTTATTAATTTTATGGATAGTGCATACAAACATGCAAAATTTAGAAATCTCACCTATACATGAAGACAACGGTTATACATTAGTGAAAATGGAAGCTATACAAATTGTCGAAACCTATACGAAATTACTACATATTATAGACCTAAGTGAATTCAGTAATATAGTTAAAACATTAACATATAATATAAAAGCTCTATCCTTTAATAAATCAAATCAAAATTACGTTTTACTAATTCGGGAATTAGACAATTTAAAACGTAACGTTAATAGTATAATCCCAAAAACTCACAGATTTAAAAGAGGATTATTAGATATCGTCGGAACAGGTTTTAAATTCTTGATAGGAACTATGGATAACAATGATGCTGAAGAAATCTATAATCATTTAAATACTTTAGAACAAAATTCAAAACAGTTAACTGAACAATCGAATAAGCAAGTCGTTATTAATACAAATTTTATTAATGCAATCGAAAAAATTAAAGATCATATTAATTCCCAACAAATTCAATTAAATAATTATCTCAATAACATAACCAAAATAACAAATGACATAATAAACAAGTTTGATATATATGAGTATACCTTACAAATATACTCTGATATAACAAATATAAATAGAGAAATCGAAAAAATCAAAGACAACTTACTGCTTAGTAGATTAAATGTTCTCGCGCATGATATCTTAACCACGGATGAAATCCAAGAATTTAATATTACCATAAACACCTTACCTTTTATCAAAAACTCTGTATTAATAAAAGAAAATACTTTAATCTTTGCTATATTAATACCTAATTTTATAAATGATATATTCTATAATGCACTAATTTTACCGTTTCCAAACAAAAATTTCGAAGAGCTAGATATTCCAAATGAAAAAATCATTATATCAGAAAATAAAGTTTATAATTTTGAAAATAGTGTTACCACTATCAAAGATTTAAGTTTACATAAAAATAGATGTATCCAAAATTTATTATCAAAGAATAATGTTTGCAAAATAAAAATTAACAAAGAAAAAATTGTAGAAGAAATAGAAAGTGGTATGATAATAATTAAAAATATTGATAAAGTATTGTTAAACCAAACTTGTATTAAACACAATGCTGTAATAGAAGGCAATAATATAATTAAATTTTCTAATTGTAAAATAGAATTTAATAATTTGATATTTTATAACAATGATAAAACATTTAAAAGTACCATAATAATGCCTATGTCAAATTTTCATTTAACAAAAGAAATCAATAACTTAACGTTAGAAAGTATTAATATAAATAATATAAAAAATAGAGAAACATTAAACTTTATTGATTTCAAAAGTAATATGATTCATTCTTCATTATCATTAATTGTATGTATAATAGTAATTGTAATTATCATAATTTTTAAAAATATTTTTTGTAATAAAGGGAAAACATCATAAATAACGTATCAATAAAAGATAAAAATACAAAAAATAATTCTCCCGAGACGGAAGAATCTCAGGGTGGAAGAGTTATATATGGATTCTAATTTGTATCCAAAATATTATTTCTAATAAAATAAATCGTATTTCTTTTAGTATTAGAAATAATAAGTATTAAATTCATCAGTAAAACTGATAAGAATCCAAATTTCAAGAAACACTTGTGTAAACATTCCACAAGTGGCGTGATGTTTTTTCCTAAGAAATAATTGTAAGCCGATACTCACAATTATTTCGTTATATTTACCTAATGCACAATGTGCATAGTTTGCATTTTACATAATAAGAAATCTTAATTGTAACGTTCGTTTTAAGAATTATTGTTAGGATTAAGATACATAAATTTGAAAATAAAGATCAGTTATTATTCAGAACTCAAATAGGTCGTTTGATACTTAACTATATAAAAAAATATCTTGTATTAAGATATATATCAATAACTGATTTCAGTAATAAGCAATAATGATTACATTCAAACGTATGTTTGAATTCACTTTTAAATAAATTTTTGTCCAATAGAGATTTTTGAGTTTCTATTGAAATTTTTTTGAAATATTTTTCATTTAAAACTGAATTATTAGTTAGTTCAAGTAAATGTTGATAGTATCTCAATGTTTTTTCCACACTTTGACAAATCTGAACAACATCTTTAGATGGAACATGGAACAGTCAAAAATCCTTTATTTTTATATGCCAATAATGATTCCGTATTATATTCACCGTCTAAAACTAGATGGCACTGTTCGCATTTTAATGTTTTTTTTTTAATTTTTTTACAACGAAACCACTTATAAATTCAACGACTTTTGTACAGTATTCGGACAATTCCTCGATTATAAAACACTGGCTATATTTTTCTAAATACGAGTTATAGTCCTCTTCATCAACTGATTGATCAATCATACCAGCACGGGGTATTGTTTCGTTCATAATTTTAGATGCATTTGTAGCTGTAAAATGCAATATCTCTATATCCTCAAGTGGCATGCAATTTCCTCCAATGCCACCATCTCTCAGTTGACACCGAATTAAAAAACGTTTATAACTACCTATATTTTGTATAAAAAGATAAATTACATCTTTTTCAAAGTATAAAATGCTTTTATTACATACTTTGAAACTGTCGTACAGTCGGGTTGTTATTATAACCAAAATGCATACGAATTGAACCAAAGAATAATTCGATGTGGTCTTGATTCAATTTATAGTATGGCACAAATTTGAAAATTCCAGTTAGAATATATCTGAAATAACCGAAATATTGTGTTATTGTATAATTCGATAATTTTTTTTACCTTTCATAAAGAGGCTCAATTGTTTTTAGAGAAGTAATAAGGCCAACAAATCCTGTTTTTCTTCTATGCTCTATTAAAAGAACCCCTTCGCTTGTTCTTATATTACGGATGTATTTAATTGTACTTTTAACGAAATTATTTATTTCAAAATAATTCCTCTCTGAAATTGACTCTGTGAATCCAAACCCACCAGTGTTCAATACATTAAACTTATTGTTCATAATTCGAATGAAATTTGTAGTTGGTCCACTCCAATAAAAATCAGGTAATTTAAGTACAATTCTACAAAAATCTATTGCATCAGAAACTGATTTGCTAAGTAATTGCACCGCTAATTTTACACGCATCTTCTGATTACGGAAATATATATGTGCTTGTCGTAATCTATAATAATTAATAATGTATTAAGTATTTTTATTTTTTTAATGTTGTAAGAATTTAATATTACTTATTTCCAACGGGAAGCTGCTCTTCATCTTGCAAATTAAGAAGACTAACAACATATTTCCAATTAATACATTCGCCGTTTTCATTAAAAAATACTTTTATATCACCAAAAGAATTCCTTACCAATTTTAACATATGTACAGTATCTGGTATTACTAAGAAGTCATCATTATTAATTTTAATAATTGGGGAACTTTCAATATCTAGAATATTACATCCCAATAATGCCATTGTACTAATGTTCGGTGATGTACCATCAAATGTCACACCCACCAATTGTGCACCAGTAGCTACAATATTTTGTACACATAATACAATAATATTTTTCTTCTGAAGACTAGTCAGAGAATGTATTGGAAAATATCCTAATGGTATTTTCCAGCTTTGGTTAACACAAACAACCATAAATACTAAAATATGAGTTGCCATTACATCGCTGCTACCACCATCTCCAATATCAACACAACCAATTAGTTTTTTCCATCCCATTCTTCTTGTTTTCTGATGGCAAGTTCGTCCAATATTAAATTTAATATTATCTTCTCATCATTTGCACTCTGAACATAAGAAGTTATGCTTTCAAATGTTTCCGCAGTAAATCCTGGTTCACAATTAAAGCATTTATACCAATTACTTAATGTTCTTATATGAGGCAGACTTGAATGGAATGTATTTCTTACATAATCATAAGCCTTTGGCGACAAAACAATTTAAATTTAATGCGAACGCGCTAAGCTCTGGCGAATACTTTTGCGGTACTTTTTGATTCTGGCATTTCATCAATTGCCTTGCGAACAATTGTTTGTTCATACTACCAATATTATTTAAAATATTTGCATCCTCAAAATGTAGCAAATTTTTACTCTGCAAATCATTTAAAACATTTCCAAGATTATTAATTTTTTATAATTTTCTTTGTAATGATTTACGCATGGTATTTATTTTTTGATCTCGCTTTTTAACAAATTTTTTTAATGCATTGTACTTATGTTGAGTTTTTGTTGTACTTATGTTGAGTTTTATGATCTTTTTAATGTAAGAGGCATTTTATAGCGGCATTTCTTTGGGGCACTGCCCTCTCCCGGATCTCTTTCAAGAGAAACTACAGATTTTAAGTCGTGAGACTCAATCTCGGGTGCTGGCCTTTTTTTTAAAATAGAAGGTACAAGTGGCATACTCCAATTATGCTACATAAAAGATAAAATAAATTAAATTTTGAACTATTTCTCTATAACTAAAAATATATTTTATAATAACTAAACACTTACATCAATTGGCACAAAATCAGGCCGAGTCATCAATTTCAGCAATATTGGTTATACCAATCTAAATATAAAAAATAAATAAATATATTTAATAATAATGATTATTAAGAACTGACATTAGTTGGTACAATTTCTCTTTGAACCAAACAATCCCTCGACGTTGATGGTCTATTTAAATTAATAATCTAAATAACATAGATAATAATGTGTTATTATAATAATATTTATAATATTTTTTAAAACCTACATCACTCGAAACACTTTCTTCATCATTTTGCCTCTGCTGCAATGTTATTTAAAAAAAAAAATCGAAAAAAGAACAAGGACGATAAGAATATAAGAGATAAAGAATATAATAAAATAAAACTAAAAGAACTACAAAAATAAAGGAATAACTATAAAATTATAAAAATTAGTTTTTTTAAAATATTCCCTAAAAATATAAAATTATAAATAATTTGATTTACATACATATAATATAATAAATAATAATAAATTCAAATCTATATAAATTAATTTACCAAATTCTGAGAAGGAACAGCATCCTTTTTTAAAACTCGTTCAAACTAGCTAAACTATTTACGAAATCAGCATCTTTAAAATGTAACTCACATACTCTATATGACACGGTATAATCTTCAGGTATTAAGTTTAAAGCTGTTAACCATAAATTGTTTCATTTTTATATCCGTAGGAAATCTAAAATATATTTATTTTCAGTAATATTGTAGCAAGAATAAAGACCGTCTCATGGCAAAATTATCCTGACTACAGCACTGCCTAAAAATTTTTACTAATTGAAAGCTTTTTTTTTGTAATTTTTGGCGCAAAAAATTATTCTTTTCTTTTCGTATTTATTTAATTTTTTTAACAAACATTGCAAATAAATTTATTTAATTTAAATAACTAATACTTTTTCGACTTAAAATCCACTTATATAATATTTAAAATTTAATTAAACTTCATATTATTTACCTGTGAAGACTACCACGAGAAATTTTTATTAGATTCACTAAGTAAAGAATATTTACACCCCTTAATTATACAATAGTACATTTTTTTATTATTAATATTATTCTACTTTATCACAAAATTATTTATTTCTAATAATTTTTAAAATTTAATTAATTATTTTCAAAAACAAGACAAATTTTCGATTACATTTTTCAAATTTCAAAAAGCTTTGATAGAAAGATTTTTTAATGACACTTTTTATTGCAAAACAGTTGTTACAAGGAGATTTTGACAACTAACAGCTGTTACAAGGAGATTTTGAGAACTAAATAGCTTTTTTAAAAAGGGAAACAGCTTGTGGGGGTAAAACTATACTATTGCATCTCCTGTTTCTATACTCTAAGGTAGACATTCGCTGTAAATTTGTTACTTTTAGAAGATTCAAAATGCAATTAAAAATAATTTTACAATTTTTTTTAACATTTAACAAAAAAAAAACAACAAACTAGAAATAGTTTTAAAAATAAATCATGTAACAGGATGGTAACGTTTGTATTAACAAAAAAAATACCACCTGCTAACTGTAAGATAAGTCGGAGGAGGTAACTTCGGAGTTCTAGAAGATTGGGCGCCAGGTCTAGGGTGACCAGCAGCGCATCACTAAAAAACACGCTAGACCAAAATTTCTAGTTCTAGAACTCCTTGGATCACTGGGATTTCCTCCTAAGTGTGCCAGCTATGCTCAGACTGTGGGGCGTGAGTCGACCAGTGATCCAAACGGCAATCAATACAACAACATGCTGATACTTCCACAAAAACTTCCAACAAAACAAATTTTCAACAAATTTTACGAAGTATCACTATAAGGAAGGGGACAAGAAAGGAACAGAAATTCAGGTTATCCATCCTGAGGTATTAAGGCAAAATCAGCCAGCCACTTTCACCAGCTAGAACTAAAAAAATCAAACCAACGCAGGCAACAGCCTGGAATTTTCAAAAAAAAATTAAAATTCCAAATAAATTAAAATAAATAAAACGTTATGATTTTTCCTTTTTTTTTATAATAATATAATTTCAGAAAAAATATATCGGTGGTGAATAAATTTTAATTATATATATATTCAATTAAGACCAAAATCACGTCTGATCAGCTTGAGTTTATAGAATCGCATGATTATTTATTATAACCGATCTTGTTAATTACTTTTAATTTCGTTTCTGTTACAATTCTTTTGTAAAAGACATTCTTTACAAATATAAAAAAGCGTTAGTATTATATAAATAAAAATTAATCGAAAACAGGGTGACTACTGTTTTGTTAACAAATATGAACATATTAATTTACATATCAATATAAAATTTCTTACAATAATAAATAATTTTAATTTTAATTTAAACATACCTGGTGAGTCTGCTTCCTGCTCCGGACACGTCTGTACGGAACCAGCTACCTAAGGTACCTACACTAATAAAAAAACACTAAAAAAAAAAAAAAAATCACCACCTCAAAAAACACAAATTTTTAACAATAAAAAAGACCGTTGACGTTGTGGCCGCTGTCATCCTCCATTTTAAAGTTGCTGTAATAATTTTTTGTTGTTGTTGTCGGCTGGATCTGGCCAGTGCAGTGTTATTCACTGCCCTAATTTTATTATTAAATTTCACCGGATTTTTTCTCATCTTTGTAAAAATTATTTTGCCAATCTTGAATTATTCTTTTTTTAATTAATTCTTTTCACGAGCAAAGTTTCTTTGCCGGACTTAATATTTTTTCACTTTGAAACAACTGGGCCGGACAATTTGGGGTTTATAGTTTTAAATTTATTTAAATTTCAAATTCTATTATTTTGATAAATAGTGTTTTTTTAACATTATCACATTACTATTAAATCCACAGAATATATTTCTATTTATTTTTATTCCCTAACATCAACATAATTTCTTATTTCATTTTATGTTTAGTTAGTTAGTTTAGTAAGTGGGACGTTAAGGCAATACTGTTGCCTCCCTACACCGCGACCTAAAAGATCTATTGTGCATTCCATAGTTAGTTGGGTCAGTTGATATCAAGGCTATTGTAAAACCCCAATATTTTCCTGACCGGTAGAATTTTAATCTCCTGAGGGAGCAGAAAAACCTTACCCAGATAATTCAGCCTTTTTCGGGCAATGGCTTCGCAATCGCAAAGGATGTGCTCCGATGTCTCATCATCATTTGAACAGAATCGACAGTCCCTAGTGTCAGACTTTCCGATTTATTCATATGATACCTAAATGAGCAGTGGCCTGTGAAAAGACCAGTAATAACACGACGCTCAGATTTGCTAAGTGTGAGAATCTCCTTAGCTCTCTTTTTTGAAAAGTCTATGAATTTCTTCCCCTGTCTTATGACCGGGGAGTAATGCCAATAAGTAGATTTCAAATTTTGTGCCATTCCCCAATTTGCTCCATTAGGTGGCTTCGGGATGTTCCACAGAAGGGTTCAGGTCCTATGAGAGATGTGTTAGCACCTTTCCTAGCAAGTTCATCGGCTATTTCATTGCCGGTAATACCCTCATGCCCTGGCACCCACATTAGAGTAACCCTGTTGTTGCTTGCCAGTTGCTTGAGGGAGGATAGACATTCCAATATAAGTTTTGAGTCAAAGGTAAATGAATCTAAAGCTTTAAGGGCCGCTTGGCTATCAGACATAATGTAGATGTTTGCGCTACATATGCGTCTTTTGACACATATCTCTATGGCATGTGTTTCCGCTTGGAAAATTGTTGGTGTAACACCAAGGGGTTTGGAAAGGCGAAAACGGGGTCCGTATACCCCTACACCTACGCCATCGTCCATTTTTGCGCCATCTGTGTAACAAACTATCGAATGGTTCCTAAGAGTGGGCCCCTCAGAGCTCCATACGTTGCGGTCCGTGAGAACCACTTTGAAGGGTTTGTCAAAGTTTAGTCGCTTTTCCACAAAGTCTGACATTCCATAGTCGATGGCGACTTTTGGAGGTCAGCTGGAATTGACACATGACCCACTAGATTTCCAGCTTTGAATTTGACTGTCCTTTTCAATTTGAGCGCGCTTAGAAGAGCCTCCCTTTGCACCTGAAGGTGTAAGGGAAAGGGAAGAAGGAGGGCTTCCATGACTGCAGTCGGACAGATTCGTATAGCATCGGTTGTACTTAGGCATGCAAGCCGTTGCACTTTTTGCAACTGGATTTGCGTGGACCGTGTTTTTGGCCACCACACTAACGCGGCATAGGTCAAAATGAGTTTAACGATCGCGCTATATGACCAATATATCATTTTAGGTTTCATTCCCCATGTTTTACCAAGAAGACGGTTGCATGCATATAAAGCCCTTGTGGCTTTTGTAACCGTTTTCTTTACGTGTGAGTTCCAATTTAGTGTCTTATCTAGGATTATTCCTAGATATTTCACTTCGTTGGCATACTCAATACTTATACCCGTTTAATTTGGTTGATTTTAAAAGCACCATCCTTCTTTTTGTGAATGGTATCAGTATTGTTTTATTAGGGTTCACACAGAGGTCTTCGTCAAGGCACCATTTTTGCACAAAATTTAAGGCCCTCTGCATGAGCTCCGACAGGGTTCCATCAAGCTTTCCTCTGATTGTTATTACAAGATCATCTGCATAACCTTGTACATCGTACCCCCACTTTGACAGCTTTTCCAGCAGATCATCAATCAATATAGACCATAGCAAAGGGGATAATACCCCTTCTTGGGGCAACTTTTGACGGCTGTTACTGTGACCGATTCTTCCCCTGTTATACTGCTTTAGCTATTATACTGCGGCATTCAAGCATGGCTCTAATCCAACCAACAGTAGAGATCTCGATCCCTTTACGCGAAGCCGCTCTTTCTATCGAGTCGTACGATGTATTATTGAAGGCGCCCTCTATGTCTAGAAATACACAGAGAGCAACTTCCTTGGCCGCGAAGGTTTTTGCAATCCTATTTACAAGGGCGTGTAACGCAGACACTGTTGATTTACCAGCTTGATAAGCAAACTGGTGTTTGTGAAGTGGTGAGACTTTGAGAGCGTTTTCTCTTATGTGTAGGTCAATGACCTTTTCCATTTTTTTAAGGAGAAAGGATGATAGACTAATGGGTCGATATGATTTAGGCTGGACACCTGGGCGCCCTCCTGCCTTTGGAATAAAGACCACATTAACCATCCTCCAAATGGTTGGTATATGTTGGAAGATATAGCTAGCTCTAAACAGTTTAACTAGTACTGGGATCAATTCTTCAAGCCCTTTCTGTAGGAAGGCCGGAAATATACCATCCACACCAGGCGATTTTAAATGAGCCAATTGCCCGTCTAATTCGGTTCGGAGTAAATAGTCTACCTGATAAGCTTTTAGTCCAATTGTTTGGATAGTTGTTATTTGTGAGAGAAAGCGTTCCCTGTGTGCCACTGGGTTCTTGTGTACTGGTAGAACCAGGGAAGTGAGTTGCCAGAAGCAGTTCAATGGTTTTCGGTTCTTTCGGTTCTCAGTATAGCTACCGTCTTGTTTTTCAAGCAAAGTAATTCCGTTAGTATGGTCACTAGATAATACTTTGATGCCCAAAATACGCTCGTTAGGCGTGTCTGAGCATGCTGGGAAGAACGCAGTAATTACCTGGGATTTAGTAATATTACATTTCTCTACAGCTGCAAGCTGTGCGTTCTTCCAGGGCACTATTCCGGAAATTGTGTGCGAACCCACTCGTTTAGAACTAACCAACCTGGTTTAAAAGTTGAACCAAGGAACTTCGGTTTCGTAACCGCATCCTTTTGCTCGAATATTTTGTCCAGGATGGCTTCTTGAATGGCAGTCATTTGTTCAATTATCAAGAGTTCTTCCGGATAGCTTTTGGATAAAATGCCCAGTTTTATCCCTTCGACTACTTGTTTGTAGCTTAATGGACTTCCTTTAGGCAAGTTATCACCTTTGTTATTGGAAGTAGACGATGTTGTTGTCCGCACTAAGATACAAGCGCCAACTGACTGACCTTTGATCCTTTTCTCTGGCGCTTCTGGAGTGGTGCCATCCGAGCGGTTCCTTTTATTTGCATTCCTTGGCTCTATTGGTTTTAAGGCCAATTTAGTTAGTTAACCCACTAACCATTCATCTTTAGGCATATGCTGTTCCACCGTAGATTGGGGGATTTTTATTTCCAAGGTTTACTCTCTAGCGTTGTTATTTTTGGCCACCATTTAGGTCGTACATACACTTGCGAATCACAAGTGGGATAAATCCCCGTTATGACCATTGACATCTTGATCACTGCCTAAAACATGACTAGACCAGCTTTCATGATAATCAATGCTGTGATAGGATACGGAACTGACACCAAGCCGTTTCACTCCTTACCACATCCGCCATGACCACATATAGGATACGGAGCCGATAGTAACCTATCCGACATGGTTCCCCTATATATAGTAGGATACGGAGCCGTAGTGCGACTTAGTCCCTTTTAGCGTTATCCAGTATGTACCACGAGGAGGCGATCTACAAACCCTACAAACAATTTGTGCCCCTGCACACAAAATGCATGTGTGCATAACTGTGTGTTAATTGCCCCATTGTGCTATTTGCAGACATTACTGCCTTTAATCTAATATCGCTTATGTTTTCGTTTATAAATAATAATTAAAAAAAATATAGCCTTTAAAATTTAATTTAAAAATTATTTGCATGATCATTATTTTTGGATTTACTATATTTCTACATAAAAAATAAACAAAAAGATACAAGACATTTTTGCACTTGAAATGCCTGAATGTGCAAAAAGGTGAATTATTTGTGCATAACTGCCTCAATAATTGTCGTCTATATTGCTTTCAAGTAATCAACTACTAACACTTCTCCTACTGTTGGAATATGAAATATAAAATTATTAGACCATAATTATTTTTGGATTAATTAAATTTGCACATAAAATATAAGAACAAAATACAGACATTTTTGCACTTGAAATGGGTGAATGTGCAATAAGGTGAATTATATGTGCATATCTGCCTCAATAATTGTCGTCTATATTTCTTTCAAGTAATGAATTACTAACACTTCTCCTACTGTTGGAATATGAAATATAAAATTATTAGACCATAATTATTTTCGGATAAATTAAATTTGCACATAAAAAGTAAGAAAAAAATACAGACATTTTTGCACTTGCAATGCCTGTATGTGCAGAACGGTGAATTATTTGTGCATTACTGCCCTTAAACCAATATCGCCTATATATTGCATTCACGTAAAGAATTACTAACACTGCTCCTACTGTTGGAATATGAAATATAAAGTTATTAGACCATAATTATTTTCGGATAAATTAAATTTGCACATAAAAAGTAAGAAAAAAATACAGACATTTTTGCACTTGCAATGCCTGTATGTGCAGAACGGTGAATTATTTGTGCATTACTGCCCTTAAACCAATATCGCCTATATATTGCATTCACGTAAAGAATTACTAACACTGCTCCTACTGTTGGAATATGAAATATAAAATTATTAGATTATAATTATTTTTGGATAAATTAAATTTGCACATAAAAAATTAGAAAAAGATACAAGACATTTTTGCACTTGAAATGCCTGAATGTGCAAAAAGGTGAATTATTTGTGCATAACTGCCTCAATAATTGTCGTCTATATTGCTTTCAAGTAATCAACTACTAACACTTCTCCTACTGTTGGAATATGAAATATAAAATTATTAGACCATAATTATTTTCGGATTAATTAAATTTGCACATAAAAAATTAGAAAAAGATATAGACATTTTTGCACTTGCAATGCCTGAATGTGCAATAAGGTGAATTATATGTGCATATCTGCCTCAATAATTGTCGTCTATATTTCTTTCAAGTAATGAATTACTAACACTTCTCCTACTGTTGGAATATGAAATATAAAATTATTAGACCATAATTATTTTCGGATTAATTAAATTTGCACATAAAAAAAAAAAATACAGACATTTTTGCACTTGAAATGCCTGTATGTGCAGAACGGTGAATTATTTGTGCATTACTGCCCTTAAACCAATATCGCCTATATATTCCATTCACGTAAAGAACTACTAACACTGCTCCTACTATTGGAATATGAAATATAAAATTATTAGATTATAATTATTTTTGAATAAATTAAATTTGCACATAAAAAATTAGAAAAAGATATAGACATTTTTGCACTTGAAATGCCTGTATTTTACAATTAGACACAATACAATTAGACACAATAACACAAATTCCCCAGTTTCAATTTTATACGTTGGTTTTTTTGAACAAGAAATCCTTGCGTAATTTTTATATATTAGTATTTTAATTATCTCTTCCTTCAAAAATATTTGTTCCTGAAAAAGGATATTAAGAATAATGGGCGAAATGAAGTTTTTAAGGTCTAATATGGACATTGTCCTAAAATTTAAAAAAAATATTAAGTACAAAATATTAAAATCTATTCTGAAACTACTGTTCGACTAATACAAAATAATATATAATTGTAATTTATAATTCATATTTGGATATTACATTTTTTTGCTTAAGAGATGCATATAGGAGACATTTTTGCACTTCTTTTGATTTAAAATATTTCAACATTTTCTAAGTACTCGTATTTTTATAAACACGGTTAGTAATTATTTAGCCCTTTTATATACATCCACTTGAACAGTACACGTATTTAACTTCATGCATTGTATGAAATTTCAAGCCGTAGTTTTACAGGGGTTAAAAACAAAATTTTCTCCCATTTTTTTTCTCACGCCGTGGCCGTGTCCGTGTACATATTTTTTTATAAAAGCTAACGGGAAAATATATACATTTACTCTATTCAAATAAATGTACTATTACATTTTCCTTGTATGCGTGAACAGCTCTCGTAGTAGAATTAATTTTCATTTTAAGTTAAACTTTTGAAGAGTGATTAGTGATTATACTGAAAGAAGAAGTGGTCAAAAATTATTATTAAAATTAATTATTAATATTCAGATAGTGAAAAAACTAATATTTTTTTAACATTTTTATAGTGAAAATTAATTATAAAAGTGAAAAGCTAAAAGAAAAAGTATAAACTTAAAGGAAAATATATAGCTGCAAAAATTTTGTTTTCCTAGTTGTTCCTGTTTCGTATATTATAAAAAAGTGAGTATTATTATTATTAAATTTTAACCATTTTTCTATAATTTTATAAAAATAATAAAAACAGATTAATTAATTAATACAATCAACGATTTTATATAAAATGATCTTTGAGTGCAAGAACAATGCATATAACAAGCATAATTGTCTGTGCACACAAATGTCTATAGAAAACAACAGCAATATTCGTGCAAGTTATATTTATTATTTGTCTGTAGACTGTAAATTTAATTTCTATAGACTGCAAATTTATTCTGTAAATTTATCGGCAACAGAAAGAAATTTTTCCATTGAAAACAACAACAATTTACGGAGATGTGCAGTATATATATATATATATACATATATACCTATACACTGCATAAAAAAAACATACAGCAAACTTTTTTTAATTTAAGTTCATATATTTTTCTTAAATGATTATTTAGAAATTTAATTTTTTATATTAATTAACAATTTTAAAGGGAATATGTTTTGTTAATTAATGTAAAAAAATTTAATTTGTAAATAATCATTTAAGAAAAATATATCAACTTAAATTATAATGCTTACTCATTAAAAAAATTTGTATGCAACACCTGTCGCTTCAAGTCATTTTGATATTTACGCTTCAAATGGAATAGAAATATCTGCTGTATTTTGGGACTATAGATGTGTTGGAAAAAAATTATTTTGCATGGAAAACGAAAGTGGAAAAGTATTTTTTCCTCTATTACATTTTTAAGAAAATTATAGAGTTAATACTCAGCATGTATTGTGTATAAATGTCTCTTAAATAATAATTTTTTTAGATGTTTGTAGTAATATCTCCAAATGAAAATGGTGAAACGTATGTGCAGGCTGTATCTACAACTTTCATTGTGCCTCACGAAGATGGAACGAAAAAATATTTTTATCCAATTAAAAAAAATAAAGTACGGAAAGCCATTGTGGAGCGTTGGATAACAAATGCTAAAGATTTCTATAAAATCAAAGATTACCAAATAATTTCGGAAAATTTTGGTATAGTTTTTTTCATAAATACTTATATATGTATATTCTAGAGATTAAACTTTTTTAGAAACCTATGAAGAAGCTGTAAAAAAAGAAAAACTACGTGAACAGTTTTCTAATACGGAATCCGAAATTGAATATGATAAAACAAAAATGGCGAAACGGCAGCATCCATTAACAAGTTACATACAACATGACTTTAATTACTTGCTCTCAAATGTAAATATAAAGTTATTTTTAATATTTTTATCATGCAGATTAACTTTTCTAGCAAGAAAATGAGGAAAACATATCAAGCAGTCCAAAAACAGCAGCAATTTCTCCAACACGGCGCAAATCACCGCTTTTACAACGGACACCATCAACTCCAGGTATAAACTATAACAAATAAATTATACATTAATATTGAAAACAAATAATATAAATTTACAGTTTATTCACCAGTATCTACCATTAGTAATAACCGAAAGAGAGTTATACTGGATAGTCCAATTGCAGGTAAATAAATTTTATTAACACTACATAATTTTTTCTTATAACTTATCACTAAACGTCTGATTTATAGAAATTGATGAAGAATCACAATTTTAGAAGACCCATTATCATCTACAATTAATAATACTCCTTCAACATTAGGTAAAAATATTTTTAAAAAGTTTATTTATATTTCTCTAACAATTTTACTTACTATTATTTTCAGTTAGCAGATCAGATTTTCAAGATACACCTTTACGATCAGGTACGTTATTCATATATATATGTAGCAAAAAAGAGCTTAATTTAATTACAATTAAATCAAGCCGAAAACCATATTTATTCTAAATTAGTATTTTTTTTTTTTTTAATTAGTCTTCTTATGAATTCAAATTAAATCTTGTTTATTCATATTAGTATATGTTCCTAGCACAAAACTTGTTTTAATTGAAATTAATCTTTTTCGATTTCTGTAAAGCAGAAATTTAATAATTCTAATTTCGACTAAAAATAATTAAAAATAACTAAAAATTTCAGTATTAAAAAAATAATATTTTTCTATTTTTCAGAAATTTCAAAATCACGTATGAGAGATATAGAAAAAGACATTTATTTTATAAAACAACAAAATAATAGTATAATCCAACAAAACAACACAATAATAGCACAAAATAAACTATTAATAAAATTTATGGAAACACTGAAAACCAGTAGTGATAATAAGAAAAAAGAAATAATCGAAGACCCAACTTTTATTTTTCCTTCATGGCCACTTCAAAAATCTAAAGAAATTGTTATCAAATCAAGATTATATAAAATTATCAAATCAAGATTATAGAGACCAAGTTGTAAGTTTATTGCTTTATATATTTGTGCTGAATATTTCAAAACAATATCTCCTTGTTTTCCAGTTTCATAAAATATCGAACCAACATAAGATTTTAGGAGCGAATCTGCGTGGAACAGTAAAAAAATAATGGAAAAACTATTTGCATATAAAGCGCTAATTAAGTATTCCTGGTCAGGAAAGGCATCTCCTCATTCAACTGGTAAGGAAGACATTTTCCTTCAAATTTATAAAAACACCATTCACAGAAAAATCAACCATTTACAGAAATAGAGAAAAAAATATTTTCGCAATTAGAAAACGTCGTAAATTTAATAATGGATTTAATCGGAAGTAAAGAGGAACATGCAGCTATAGAAGCTGAAATAAAATATTTTATGAAAAGGGAGCCGCAAAGGAGGAATGAAGAGTTTAAAAAAATTAAATATAAATAAAAAATAGAATAATATTAAAATTATTTAAAAAAAAAATTAATTTTGTTGATAAATGTTTGGAGGAAAAAAACTTAAAAATAAATAAAAACTAAAATAATATTAAAATTATTTAAAAATAAAATAAATTTTGTTGATAAATGTTTGGAGAAAAAAAAATTAAAAATAAATAAAAAATAAAATAATATTAAAATTATTTTTAAAAAAATGTTAATTTTGCTGATTAATGTTTCGAGGAACAAAAAAATTAAAAATAAATAAAATATAAAATAATATTAAAATAATTTTTAAAAAAATGTTAATTTTACTAAAAAATAAAAATTAATAAAAAAATTAATGATATTAAAATTATATTAATAAAAAAGATACATAAGCTAAAAAAATATAAAAATAAATAAAAAATAAAATAATATTAAAATTATATTAATAAAAAAATTAAAATCTATCATTTTGCTGATAAATGTTGGCTTATTTGTGCCTTTAATATGTGGGCCATATACTGTTCATTTATGTTCCATTAATGCATGCTGCATGCTGCATGCTGCATGCTGCATGCTGCATGCTGCATGTGTTACAATTTTGTCCGCAAAATGCTGCTTTGATGCCCCGTATAAATGCATGAAAAGTGCCTACATGTCATGAATTTATGCCTTCGTTATGTTCGATATATTCTGTACATTTATGTTCCATAAATGCCCGAAAAAACCTCCACATAAATGCATGAAAACTGCCTACTCAAGTCATGTATTTATGCCTTCTACATGTGTGGTATATACTGTACATTTATGTTCCATAAATGCATGCTGTATGCATTATAATTGTACCTGCAAACTGCTGCTCTGATGCCCTATAAAATGCACGAAAATTGCATACTTATGTCATGCATTTATGCCCATCATATGCACAATGTATATCGAACTTTTATGTTTAATGATTGCATGATAGATGCCTTATATAAATGGCCGGAAAATACCTTTTGAAATCGTGACATAAATGGCTTAAAATGCATGTAGCGTGCCTTACTTATTTGTCTATGAAATGTACTCTTAAAACTCAATGCAATCTTCAAACATTTATGCCCGAAAAAGTGCTTATCGGGCAATGTGGGCTGGGCGTTTTCGCCACTTTTCTGACATTCTGCGCGCATTTAGTCGACAATAGTCTCCTGCCGGTAAATGCATTTTGTGTGCATTTCTCATGCATAATTCTCATAATTGTTTGACGGGAAACAGACCTCATTTTATGTTTATTTCACAGTATCGCCAAAATTTCCGACCCGGTTATTTAATTTAAAAAAAAAAAGACTTTTCCCAAAAAACAAATACCAAAAAAAATCTGCAAATGCTATTATATCTGCTCAATCTGTAATCTGGATTGTGACAAGTGCAAACCGGCATAAATAAATAAATATAAATTAAGATGGACGCATGATTAAGGTATTTTTCTTTTCGCTTGTAATTTTTAATAAATTTTCTTATTTTTAAACAGTAAAGACCACCAAAAAAATTTACACGGTGTCACAATCAATGACCTAAATAAGGACATTGCTCTCGGGTTTCCGAAAAGTCCTCCAGATGAAATTAAATAAGGACTTTGCTTTTGGGTTTCCAAAAGCAAAGTCCTTTAACTTTTATGAACGCTAGTGGAAAAAGCCAGATTTCGCACAATTGTAGCTTAGATTTTTTTATATTTGTCAAATTTTCATAATTTTTTGTGAAATGTTCATAAAAATTTTCATAATGTTTCCAACAATAATAATTTCGCAATTTAATATACAATTTATATAAAGCAAAACAGCGACACGACGACACACCACAATTACACAAAAATTAAAGGCAAAATGACTTCTACAATGGTCTCCTTCCAAGCCAACAACGATTCAAGTCAGAAATTTTCTTTACCCTAAATGCCGCAAAAATGAATTAAAATTGAGATATTTACGAAGAAGAAAATATTACATTTTCGAAATAGAAATATAATTTCGCTTTTGATGGAATCAAATTGACACGGGGTCTTTATTATCCATAATGTTGTCCATAAATGTAAATGAAAATGGAAATGGAAAGTATTATGGATAATGGAGACCACTCGTCCATCAGCCATTCCATAAATGGGAAACTTTATGGACGTCCATTTATGGATAAGTTTATGCACGCATTCGTCAAAAAGAAAATGACGAAAAGGGTTTAATTTGTAAATTTGGTTTCATATTGTGGTTCATTTATTAATTGACTTTCGTTCTGTATTCACAACATACCAATACAAAACAATTTTACACGTTGCAAATCAAAATATAATACAAATTTCAATGATATTTCGAATAATATTTCAGTCCATGAAATGCCCAGTTTCTTTTGTTTGGAAATCCATAAATGGAAACTGCTATGAAAATGGAAATGGAAATTATCATGCTAATGGAGACGGCCTGTGAGGTATTTTTGAGATATACTTTCTTTTTTTATTATAATAATTAGTATAATAAAACCTAGTATAAATACTAAATGAGGTAGGCTCTGATACCTGTAAAATTATATTTAAAAATAAATAAATAGATTATTATTGTAGAAAAATAAGACCAATTAAGTCCTGATTATTCCTTGGGTTGTATTCACATCACTATGCAGTCTTAATTGTATGTTGTTTTTTATGTTGTTGTTAATAATTTTGTGAACGAATTAAATTTTCTCAATTTTAATTATTTGTTCAATATTCATAAGGTTTGTTGTTTGATATACAATTGTAATCGGTGTATAGACATTATAACCAAATAGTCTTTTGATTGCTTTTGTTAATAGTTTATCCATTTTTTTTAGTAGGTGCTTAGAGCAGCTGGACCAATTACAAATATTGTACCTCATATGTGACAATACATGTGCATAGATTATTACTCTTGTCGTGAAGTTATTCACCTGTACTCCTGTTCGCTTAATGACTTCAATTATAGGAACAATTTTTGCCAAAATTTAATCTACATGTATTAACCACGAAAGTTTTTCATCAATCATAACCCCAGGTGCTTGATCTCAGTAACTCTTTCCAAAATAATTTCATTTATTTTAATTGTAGGTACAATATCATTTTTATTTTTCGTTTTAAAAATTTTGCTTTTGATTCTTTTAATGTTAGACGATTTCCTCTAGCCCATTTGCTGAACCTTTGAAAATCATCATTCATCAATGTTTCCAGCACTCTCGTTTTTTTCCGCATAAAGAAGACATGTATCATAAGCAAAAATTTTATAAACTGCCTTAAGTTGAGCTTTCATGATGTTATGAATATACACAGAGATCGATGCCGGACTCTTTTATACAGAGATGTTCATGTTGGACATGTAGTCCAACATGCCATTTAGGTAGTACATACACTTGCGAATCACAAGTGGGATAAATCCCCGTTATGACCATTGACATCTTGATCACTGCCTAAAACTGTGATAGGATACGGAACTGACACCATGCTGTGATAGGATACGGAACTGACACCAAGCCGTTTCAGTCCTCCTTACCACATCCGCCATGACCACATATAGGATACGGAGCCGATAGTAACCTATCCGACATGGTTCCCCTATATATAGTAGGATACAGAGCCGTAGTGCGACTTAGTCCCCCCTATCTTGTAGGTCTTTTAGCGTTATCCAGTATGTACCACGAGGAGGCGAGATGAAATTAAATAAGGACTTTGCTTTTGGGTTTCCGAAACGTCCTCCAGATGAAATTGGTACAAATTAAAAATAAAGAAATTTTTATTTGCATTAAGCCTCTACAGCCCGGCGCACAAATGGGGCTTTAAGCGATAGCGTTAACTTTAACTTTTATGAACGCTAGTGGAAAAAGCCAGATTTCGCACAATTGTAGCTTAGATTTTTTTATATTTGTCAAATTTTCATAATTTTTTGTGAAATTTTCATAAAAATTTTCATAATGTTTCCAACAATAATAATTTCGCAATTTAATATACAATTTATATAAAGCAAAACAGCGACACGACGACACACCACAATTACACAAAAATTTAAGGCAAAATGACTTCTACAATGGTCTCCCTCCAAGCCAACAACGATTCAAGTCAGAAATTTTCTTTACCCTAAATGCCGCAAAAATGTATTAAAATTGAGATATTTACGAAGAAGAAAATATTACATTTTCGAAATAGAAATATAATTTCGCTTTTGATGGAATCAAATTGACACGGGGTCTTTATTATCCATAATGTTGTCCATAAATGTAAATGGAAATGGAAATGGAAAGTATTATGGATAATGGAGACCACTCGTCCATCAGCCATTCCATAAATGGGAAACTTTATGGACGTCCATTTATGGATAAGTTTATGCACGCATTCGTCAAAAAGAAAATGACGAAAAGGGTTTAATTTGTAAATTTGGTTTCATATTGTGGTTCATTTATTAATTGACTTTCGTTCTGTATTCACAACATACCAATACAAAACAATTTTACACGTTGCAAATCAAAATATAATACAAATTTCAATGATATTTCGAATAATATTTCAGTCCATGAAATGCCCAGTTTCTTTTGTTTGGAAATCCATAAATGGAAACTGCTATGAAAATGGAAATGGAAATTATCATGCTAATGGAGACGGCCTGTGAGGTATTTTTGAGATATACTTTCTTTTTTTATTATAATAATTAGTATAATAAAACCTAATATAAATACTAAATGAGGTAGGCTCTGATACCTGTAAAATTATATTTAAAAATAAATAAATAGATTATTATTGTAGAAAAATAAGACCAATTAAGTCCTGATTATTCCTTGGGTTGTATTCACATCACTATGCAGTCTTAATTGTATGTTGTTTTTTATGTTGTTGTTAATAATTTTGTGAACGAATTAAATTTTCTCAATTTTAATTATTTGTTCAATATTCATAAGGTTTGTTGTTTGATATACAATTGTAATCGGTGTATAGACATTATAACCAAATAGTCTTTTGATTGCTTTTGTTAATAGTTTATCCATTTTTTTTAGTAGGTGCTTAGAGCAGCTGGACCAATTACAAATATTGTACCTCATATGTGACAATACATGTGCATAGATTATTACTCTTGTCGTGAAGTTATTCACCTGTACTCCTGTTCGCTTAATGACTTCAATTATAGGAACAATTTTTGCCAAAATTTAATCTACATGTATTAACCACGAAAGTTTTTCATCAATCATAACCCCAGGTGCTTGATCTCAGTAACTCTTTCCAAAATAATTTCATTTATTTTAATTGTAGGTACAATATCATTTTTATTTTTCGTTTTAAAAATTTTGCTTTTGATTCTTTTAATGTTAGACGATTTCCTCTAGCCCATTTGCTGAACCTTTGAAAATCATCATTCATCAATGTTTCCAGCACTCTCGTTTTTTTCCGCATAAAGAAGACATGTATCATAAGCAAAAATTTTATAAACTGCCTTAAGTTGAGCTTTCATGATGTTATGAATATACACAGAGATCGATGCCGGACTCTTTTATACAGAGATGTTCATGTTGGACATGTAGTCCAACATGCCATTTAGGTAGTACATACACTTGCGAATCACAAGTGGGATAAATCCCCGTTATGACCATTGACATCTTGATCACTGCCTAAAACTGTGATAGGATACGGAACTGACACATTGCTGTGATAGGATACGGAACTGACACCAAGCCGTTTCAGTCCTCCTTACCACATCCGCCATGACCACATATAGGATACGGAGCCGATAGTAACCTATCCGACATGGTTCCCCTATATATAGTAGGATACGGAGCCGTAGTGCGACTTAGTCCCCCCTATCTTGTAGGTCTTTTAGCGTTATCCAGTATGTACCACGAGGAGGCGATCTACAAACAGACCTCATTTTATGTTTATTTCACAGTATCGCCAAATTTTTCCGACCCGGTTATTTAATTTAAAAAAAAAAAGACTTTTCCCAAAAAAAAAATACCAAAAAAAATCTGCAAATGCTATTAAATCTGCTCAATCTGTAATCTGGATTGTGACAAGTGCAAACCGGCATAAATAAATAAATATAAATTAAGATGGACGCATGATTAAGGTATTTTTTTTTTCGCTTGTAATTTTTAATAAATTTTCTTATTTTTAAACAGTAAAGACCACCAAAAAAATTTACACGGTGTCACAATCAATGACCTAAATAAGGACATTGCTCTCGGGTTTCCGAAAAGTCCTCCAGATGAAATTAAATAAGGACTTTGCTTTTGGGTTTCCGAAACGTCCTCCAGATGAAATTGGTACTAATTAAAAATAAAGAAATTTTTATTTGCATTAAGCCTCTACAGCCCGGCGCACAAATGGGGCTTTAAGCGATAGCGTTAACTTTAACTTTTATGAACGCTAGTGGAAAAAGCCAGATTTCGCACAATTGTAGCTTAGATTTTTTTTATATTTGTCAAATTTTCATAATTTTTTGTGAAATTTTCATAAAAATTTTCATAATGTTTCCAACAATAATAATTTCGCAATTTAATATACAATTTATATAAAGCAAAACAGCGACACGACGACACACCACAATTACACAAAAATTAAAGGCAAAATGACTTCTACAATGGTCTCCCTCCAAGCCAACAACGATTCAAGTCAGAAATTTTCTTTACCCTAAATGCCGCAAAAATGAATTAAAATTGAGATATTTACGAAGAAGAAAATATTACATTTTCGAAATAGAAATATAATTTCGCTTTTGATGGAATCAAATTGACACGGGTCTTTATTATCCATAATGTTGTCCATAAATGTAAATGGAAATGGAAATGGAAAGTATTATGGATAATGGAGACCACTCGTCCATCAGCCATTCCATAAATGGGAAACTTTATGGACGTCCATTTATGGATAAGTTTATGCACGCATTCGTCAAAAAGAAAATGACGAAAAGGGTTTAATTTGTAAATTTGGTTTCATATTGTGGTTCATTTATTAATTGACTTTCGTTCTGTATTCACAACATACCAATACAAAACAATTTTACACGTTGCAAATCAAAATATAATACAAATTTCAATGATATTTCGAATAATATTTCAGTCCATGAAATTCCCAGTTTCTTTTGTTTGGAAATACATAAATGGAAACTGCTATGAAAATGGAAATGGAAATTATCATGCTAATGGAGACGGCCTGTGAGGTATTTTTGAGATATACTTTCTTTTTTTATTATAATAATTAGTATAATAAAACCTAGTATAAATACTAAATGAGGTAGGCTCTGATACCTGTAAAATTATATTTAAAAATAAATAAATAGATTATTATTGTAGAAAAATAAGACCAATTAAGTCCTGATTATTCCTTGGGTTGTATTCACATCACTATGCAGTCTTAATTGTATGTTGTTTTTTATGTTGTTGTTAATAATTTTGTGAACGAATTAAATTTTCTCAATTTTAATTATTTGTTCAATATTCATAAGGTTTGTTGTTTGATATACAATTGTAATCGGTGTATAGACATTATAACCAAATAGTCTTTTGATTGCTTTTGTTAATAGTTTATCCATTTTTTTTAGTAGGTGCTTAGAGCAGCTGGACCAATTACAAATATTGTACCTCATATGTGACAATACATGTGCATAGATTATTACTCTTGTCGTGAAGTTATTCACCTGTACTCCTGTTCGCTTAATGACTTCAATTATAGGAACAATTTTTGCCAAAATTTAATCTACATGTATTAACCACGAAAGTTTTTCATCAATCATAACCCCAGGTGCTTGATCTCAGTAACTCTTTCCAAAATAATTTCATTTATTTTAATTGTAGGTACAATATCATTTTTATTTTTCGTTTTAAAAATTTTGCTTTTGATTCTTTTAATGTTAGACGATTTCCTCTAGCCCATTTGCTGAACCTTTGAAAATCATCATTCATCAATGTTTCCAGCACTCTCGTTTTTTTCCGCATAAAGAAGACATGTATCATAAGCAAAAATTTTATAAACTGCCTTAAGTTGAGCTTTCATGATGTTATGAATATACACAGAGATCGATGCCGGACTCTTTTATACAGAGATGTTCATGTTGGACATGTAGTCCAACATGAACATCTCTGAGATGTTCATGTTGGACATGTACTGTTTATACAATTCAGAATCATGTTATTAATAGCTTTCTCATATATTTTAGAAACCGAACTCAAGAGTGAAATTGGACGATAATTTCCTTTTTCTGTTTTTTCTCCATTTTTATAAATTGGTTTTATTAGTGTTTCCTTCAAAATATCCGGCAAAAAACACCTTTTATGAAGCAGTTAATTATTAAATTTACTAATATAAGGTGCAATTAACGAGTTTACGTTCATTAGATCGGTTGTTGTTATTTCGTCTATTCCCGGTGATACACCTTTTTTTAGTGTTCTTATTATAGTCCATACTTCTACTTCCGTTGATGGATCTAAATACATAGTACTGGATCTTAATGTATTTTCCACACTTCTTTCCAGTCATATCTTACTCGATAGTTCTGGTCCAACACTGGTAAAGTATTTATTCAATTCATTGGCTACTGTTTTTCCATCCTAAAATTTCTTGTGTTATCCACGCGTTTTGCCTAGTTGGAAAGCTTTTCTTGTATGTACATTTTTTCTTCATATCAGTGATAATATTCATTAATTCATCAGTTGTGTTAGGAGGAACATTTTCCATCTATTCTTAACCATGTTGAAAAACTTATTCTTGTCAATTACATCAAAATCATTTTCCACATTGGTTTCAATTTAATTCTTACCTTATCCATTTTAATATGGATGATTTTATGACCAAGGCGCGCATTATCAAATAATTTTATGCTAAGTTAAAATTTATTTGAATACGTATTTGATAGCATATGATCAATTAACGTAGCTGATGTATTTGTAATTCTCGAAGTAGTATCCACATGTATCCTATTTATTATTTTAAAACTACTTGTATTAATAGAATCCTTTTATGTCTTAACAATTTCCGTATCAGAAAGAATATCAATATTTGTGTCAGCTACAAAAACTAAGTTTTTGTATCTGTGCGACAGATTATGTACGTAATCTGCGAAGCTTTCCACATTATCATTATTCGTTCTGTACGCTGTTGCTGATTTTGGTTGTTGAATCCATTAATTCAACCACAATACCATAAAAACAAGTAGTTCTTTCAATAACACTGTGCTGTATGTAATGTCTAGCGAATATGGCTTCACCACCTCCTATGTGAGAATTTCGACAGTTGTAAATTGCTGAAAATCCTTTGATATTATATAGGTTGATTTCATTGTCATATAGCCATACTTCATTCATTACTAAAATTGAAATATGTGGATTATTTATTACAAATATATTAATTTCATCAATTTTGTTTCTGATGCTACGAATATTGAAATATTATTATTATTCATGTTATCATTATTATTATTATTAAAATTATTATCATTATTGCTATTGCTAATATTATCGTTTTTTTCATCATTATTATTATTAAAATTATTATTATTACCATTATTATCATTAATCATTGCATTATTATCATTAAAGTTATTATTATCATTATTTCTACTACTGATACTATTATTATTATTATCATTATTATTATCATTAATATTATCCGAGTTTCTACCACACAACACGGCTTGCGCCGGTTAAATTTTTACCTATCTCGTTACTCCCACTATAACACATGAGATTACGCTCGGACGTATCCTGAATGCGCTGTGAGGCAACATTCAGGTTCCCTGCTTCTGATGTTCTGGAAGCCCTTTGTTGTGTTTTTTTTGGTGTTGGATTTCATCTGCTGAGAATCCAGAGCCTTTAAAGCCTGGTTGACTATCCAAGTAGATTGTTATGGTTTTGTTGGTGTATCCCCTAAGCTCTCTTGTGCGTATATTTGGATTGCGTATACTTCTGCTTGGAATACTGTTGTTAGGAATCCTAAATTCTGTGATCGTTACCCTGGGTCTTTTGCCATAGACACCAGATCCTACCCCATCATCTGTTTTGGATCCGTCTGTATACCATTCGAGCTCGGTCTCCCTTACCTATGTGTGTTCCCAAGTCGTACTTGTTTGAAATTACTACCTTGAATGGTTTGTTGAATATATATTTGATCTTGCAGTCATCCCTCGGCATGTCTTGATATGGTCTGTTGCTGGCTGCTAATTCTATCGAAGGATGATTTTTCAGCCCTCGCTGGTCAAGACCTTGATAGCCCTTGATTCTCATAGCCCCCATCCTAGCCACTTTTTCTATGATTATATGAAGTGGGGCCAAATTCAGAAATACTTCTAGTGCTGATGTCGGTGTGTTGTGAATTGAAGTTGAAGCACCCGGTACTTCAATTCACAACCAAAAAACAGCTAACTAAAGTATTTGGAAATAATTTAAATTTATTAATTATTAATAAATAATTTAATTAGTTTAGCTTTATGACTTTAACTTTTATCCTGTCCACAGCGCCAATGTTATAAAAGTTACCTTTTATAATTATTTTCTTTTTTAAATAAAACACTTTATTATTTTCTTTTCCATTAAATCACTTTATTATGTCCAATTTTACCTTTTTTTTATTTCTTAATATATTTATTTAAATATTGTATTTAATTATTTATTGTTTTTCATTTATCGTAATTTTAAATTAATTATTTTATAAAATTAGTTCTACTTATTTATTTTTAAAATTTAGTTTTTCTTCTTAATTTCTCAATTATAATTATTTATTAAAATAAATAATTATTAACTTTTTTAATTTTAACAATTTAGATTTAATTTAACAATTTTACAACAATTTTAGATTTATTTTTAGAATAATAACTTTAACTTTTATTTAATAATTTTAGCATAATAATTTTAACTTTTATTTAATAATTTTTACTCGACTTTTTAATTAATTACTTTAGTTGGTGTCTTCTTGACACTTCCGAGTAAACTTCATTTGTTTTAATTAGTTGGTGTCTTCTTGACACTCCAAAGTAGACTTAATTTGGCTACCAAAAAACAGCTAATTTATTTGGTTGAAGAGCTTTTTGGTTTTACCAATCAGCTCTTCAAAATATTGTTCCAATTTAATTTTCAATTATTTGCAATTTTAATTAATAAATTTAAATTATTTCCAAATACTTTAGTTAGCTATTTTTTGGTTGTGAATTGAAGTACTGGGTGCTTCAATTCACAACACCTTCTCTCTTTAGAAAAAATATAGGGATCGAAGTTATTACTTCGAACACTATATTTTTAAGAATAAGAATTTGAATTATATTTTTTATTTTTTTTATATGTATGTATAATAATATATATATTTGGTTATAAATATTTTAATATATTGTATTTTATTAGTATATTGTATTTATTTTATTTTTTACTATTTTTACTATATATTGTAAGAATTGAAATTTATTTTATTTTAATTTAATTATTTATTTATTTTTATTTTATTTTTATTTAAATGTTTATTTAAATAATAATTTATTTTGTGTAAAAACTCAAATTCTTTTTTGGTTTTTAAATTTTTATTTTTATTTGTAATATGTATTTTGTATATAACTTTTCTCCTTTTTTTTTAATTTTGTATCAGGATTATGATTTAGGAAAATTGAAATTAACGTTTTTATTTAGATTAGTGGACATAGGTAATTTTAGATTAGTATGTGGTGGGAAATTAATAGGTAAATTTAAAATATATTTTTAAATAAAAAACTAGTGAGTTTAATATACTAAATAGTTATTATTTTTAAAAATCGTTTTCTTTATAAAAACATTCAAAAAAATTAAAACTGTGAATTTAATATATGAAAAGCTTATTATAAAAAAAATCTTTTTTTTTTATAAAAAACATTTAACTCTAATAAATACTGATAAAAAACTAACTGAATTTTTTTTTTTTTTTTAAATGTTTTTTTTTCTTTTATACGAATTTTGTGTAGGGGTTTTATATGAATTTTGTGTACATATTTATATATATATATATATATATTTTTTTTTGTAATTCTTTTAAGTCAGTTTTATAAACCAAAACTATTTCTTTCGTTTTTTAAAATTAAAATTAACTTTTTCCTTTATTTTTGGTATGTTTTGGGGGTCATTTTTAGGGGTTTTATTTCAAAATTTTGAATAGGGGTCAATTTTAATTTTACGTTTTCGATTTCTACATTTTCCGTGTTTACGTTAACTACACAAACAGTTACAATATTATTTTTACTTTTTACTTAACAATTTCCTAAAAACACGCCTGGTTTTATTTGTTGAGCTTCATAAAAGAATTCTCCCTCCTCCGTTGTAGGGAGACTAATTGCTTTTGCCATGCGTGCTGGTATTATAACTTCTGATGATTTTATTTTTCCATTAATTTCCATTTTTTCAAATTTAACATTGTTAGATTAAAATTGTTTTATATATTTTTCCGTTGCTACTTCTTCATTTTTATCCTCCATTGCATTATGAATATTATCCGTTTTAATTTCTTCTTCTATAACACTTTTATTTAAATCAATCACTTCCTTTTTTATTACTAATTCTTCATTAATATTTTCATCATTTACCATTTTCTCTCCTTCTACGTCATAATTATTATATTATTATATTTCTCATTATTAACTATATCATTTTCTTCCATAACTTCCGCATTAACTACAATAATATCCTCCTCTCCTATTTTCTCCTCCTTTAATTCACTACTATTTTCACTTAATAACTTCTTACTTTCTACATTAACTTCTTTATTCTCTTTTACTTCCATAACTCCATTATTTACCTTAAAACTCTCCTGTACTTTTTCATAAATTTCTCGTAATTGCTGTATCTTCACCGCGTTTAATTTATTTGAATCTTTAATACAATGCATACTTATTTTCTCATTTTGTGTTTGTGAAAATGGAATAAAAAACTGTGAATTATTTGTTTTTGTTTTTGGAAATTGTAATTGCTTTTGGGGTCCTAAAATATTACAATTAGGGGACAAAAAATTGTTCCCTAAAATACCATCAACTGGTAACTTAATATCATTATTTTGCCCTAATAAAAATTTACCCTCACAGGAACCTAAAGTGGAGCTCACATTGTTTATTGAACTTATGTGTACCTTATTATCTGTATATATTTGTGTTCCTTTTTTCAATGTTGAATTTTTTATTAAACTAACCTGAGCTCCTGTGTCTACTAATAACTTTACTTTGTCTGTTTTGGCTATATCTAAAGCCAGTTGAACTATAGGCTCCTGTAAGGTGGTTGTTGTGCCCTCCGTATGGAATGAGCTGGGCTTTTTTAGTTCACTCCATTCTCGTTTCCCGAAACTAACGCCATTCGAGATTCGTAGGATTGACGTGCTTCAGAATTTAATATTTTATGGCCTTCCCTTGCACACCATTCGCAAGTGGTTTCCGTGTTGGTTACTGTTAAAACTCTTTGTGGGCTTGCGCCGTTATTCCCTGCACGTGGTTTTAAACAATTAGCGGATTCGTGTCCGTAAATTCAGCTGTTTTATTTTATTATGTGACGTTATTATGTGAGCGAAATTGCATCGTGTAATCTCTACTTATGTGGCCTGGTTTACCACATTTGAAACATTTTATAAGAGGATTTGAATTTGGTCCTCTGTTAGCAATATTTGTATTCCTAATATTATTATGATTATTATTATTACTATTATAATTGGATTGCCGTTAAACATACTACCATTATTATTGTTCAATCTATTAGGAGTCTTATTATAGTTATTGAACGGGGTCTTATTGTTATTAAAATTATTATTATTATTATTATTTGAAAATTGCTTGTTGTTATTTAGATTTCTACTCCCAGCGTTAAAATTATTGAGCACGTTATTATTATGCTGTTGGTTGTTCCTATTATTATTATTATTGTTAAAACTTCTCTGATTATTCCCATTACCAAATTTGTTGTTGTTGGGTTGTTCCGCTTGTAGCCCATTTTCATTTAATTTTTTCATCAATGTCGTAATTAATGTCAGGATTTGATCCCCTACGACTGCTTGATTGTTGCTTAATGTATTAGAACTTCCAATGCCGCCTAAATTTCGAGTTTCATTCAGATATTGTCGAGCTGCTCCTATAGAGACTCGTAAATTTTCCGGATTTTTAAATAATAGATATTGTTTAAACTCTGCTGATCGCAGTCCTCCCAAAAACACTCTCTTTGCTGTGATCTCCATCTCGTTTATCAATGCTCGTCCCTCGTTGTTATATCTCTCATTTACCCTGTTCCGATACGCAGCCAATTTTTCGGATATTCGTTCTCCAAAAAGTTCTACAGTTTCCGTTTCATATTGGTACATTCCCATAATTTCCGAGGCTAAAGTAGCCATATCTTTACTTTCTATGAAACGGTTTCTTAAAATATCCTTGCATTGTGTAAAATTTTCGATGTTGGCATATCTAAAGAGAGCGTTGGCCGCACCTGTTAATTTACTGGTAATTAAAATCCGTAAAAGTATGCCTTTTTGCTCATCCCTCGTTAATTCGTAAGCTTGCTTAGCCAATTCCAGAAAATTGTTTAGTTCGTTTTCAATGTCCAACCCTACGCCTTAAAATGTTGGAACGTGTACCAAAAATGTCTTAATAATTTTTTCAACCGGCAAGAGCGTTGGTTCCAAATGGTAAGAGTTGTCATTAGTGAAATTTTCCGCGTTGTATTCATGTTGTGCAGGTAACTGACGTGGTGGTGGAGGCGGAATAGGGGTTGAATTTAACCCTGACGGTCTTGGTCTGTTCATTGTTCTGTTGCTAAAGAAATGAGGGTCATTTATTGGATTCATCTCGTTGGATTTTTTAATATTTAAACTTCTTCTTTCCGTTTTAGTAATAATCACTTTATTTTTCCTTGCTTTTCTAGGTCTTCGTATTGGACCAATTCTATTATATTTTACCCCGGATCTTAATGTTCTAAAGCTTTTCCTGTTTTCCGACACTCTATCTTCCTGCACTTGGTGTAAAAAATTAGACAAATTGTTTTTATTTAAAACTTCTAAATTTTGTTCTTCTTCTATATTTTCGATGTTTGTTTTAGTTTTTTCGTCCGAATCTTCAAATTCTGGACTTGAATTTAGAAACGAAAAAGTAGAAATTCGTTTCGAAAATTTTAAAATAGATTGCGCTAAAGTTGGGGTCTTTGATTTTTGCGACATTAGTTTCCTTTTTAAAACAAAATTACAACAACAACAATGTAAATACGCCTTTTTTTTATATTATGATTTAGTGGTCATAATTTTATTAAATTTCAGTAAAAAGTGAAAAAAAATTTTGTATACTTATTTTTTAGGGGTCCAATTTTTTATTCTGAAAAAAAAAATTTAAGCTCCAAAAATTGTGCTTATATTTTTCCTAAAAATTATATTTAATTTAAATTTTATCTTATTTAACGAAAATCATTCCAATTTAATAAAATTATTTAAAATAAAATACTCATTTTTATTTATTTTATTTTTATTCCTGAATATATGCAATAAAAAAAAAATTTTTCGACATAAAAAAAATATATATTCCCTAACTCCTAAAATTATGCAATAACATTTTTATTCAATTCCAAAAAAAAATTTGTTAATACATTTTCATAATATAAATGCTTTTACAAAAAAAAAAACGCGCTTTGTTCTAATGGAACTTACGTACGTCATTTAAAATATTAATATTAATATCAATTAAGCTCACAACAATATTTTATATAAAAATGATCAAACGTATTTTGAAAATATATATATATCCCTTTATATATATGTATATATAATTTTCGTCATTACGAACAAAAAAATGAAATTTTGATATAAAATGTAAATTTAGTATAATTATATTTTGGGGGTCGAGAAAAAAAAAGAAATCCAATTCAATATAGTTATAAAATTTTATTAATACATATTTTTTTTTTAATTTTATTATAAAAACCAATCCAAATTAAGACGATTAATATATATAATTTTTTTAAAAATTTTATTATTATAGGTACATACTTCTAACAGTTCACTTTTTTTTAAAAAAAACCCAAAAATGTTTTATTAATCTCCTAAAGGTATGCAATGATTATAAAATATTTTAGTTAAGTAAGTTTGATTGAAAAAAATATTTTGGTTGACTTTGTTTTGCAAAATTTTATTTATAAGTATGTATGTATATATATTATTTTGTCATAAGAGGATAAAAAAAATGTTTAAAGTTATATAGGGTGAAAAGAAAAATATTGGGTAACAAAGAAAATTTGTATCCCAATTTTTTATTATTACATAGAAAAAAACTTTATACCAGGTTACTTGATTTTATACAGCCCTGTGTCAACTTAATACAAACTGTGCATTTGCATTTTCCTTACACAGTTTTAGTATAAAATCAACGAGCCCTAGTATATTTGGTAATTAAATTCAACACATAATGCCTTTCATTGTTTTTATTACCTTATATATTTTTTTATACACTACCAAGTATAAAATTTCAAACGCTAATAAAAACTTAGGCAACAGAGAAAAAAAAACTTTATATAATTGCTGAAAACGCACAATTATTATAATGCAACGAAAAAAGAAATATATATATACATATATATGATTGACTTATAGTAAGAAAAAAAACTTATATAATTGCACCATATGTATTAATGGGTGCTTTTTTGATATGCATTTATGTATAATATATATTATATTTGTATCTAAAAAATTAGGGTAACTATTGGGAAAGGTTAGGAAATTTGTTTACAAAAAAGTTAATATACAATTTATATTTATCCATAAAACTTTGTATATAAGTTTTGTTGGATTTTACTTTAAAAGAAAATCGTTGGATTTTTTAATATTTAAACTTCTTCTTTCCGTTTTAGTAATAATCACTTTATTTTTCCTTGCTTTTCTAGGTCTTCGTATTGGACCAATTCTATTATATTTTACCCCGGATCTTAATGTTCTAAAGCTTTTCCTGTTTTCCGACACTCTATCTTCCTGCACTTGGTGTAAAAAATTAGACAAATTGTTTTTATTTAAAACTTCTAAATTTTGTTCTTCTTCTATATTTTCGATGTTTGTTTTAGTTTTTTCGTCCGAATCTTCAAATTCTGGACTTGAATTTAGAAACGAAAAAGTAGAAATTCGTTTCGAAAATTTTAAAATAGATTGCGCTAAAGTTGGGGTCTTTGATTTTTGCGACATTAGTTTCCTTTTTAAAACAAAATTACAACAACAACAATGTAAATACGCCTTTTTTTTATATTATGATTTAGTGGTCATAATTTTATTAAATTTCAGTAAAAAGTGAAAAAAAATTTTGTATACTTATTTTTTAGGGGTCCAATTTTTTATTCTGAAAAAAAAAATTTAAGCTCCAAAAATTGTGCTTATATTTTTCCTAAAAATTATATTTAATTTAAATTTTATCTTATTTAACGAAAATCATTCCAATTTAATAAAATTATTTAAAATAAAATACTCATTTTTATTTATTTTATTTTTATTCCTGAATATATGCAATAAAAAAAAAATTTTTCGACATAAAAAAAATATATATTCCCTAACTCCTAAAATTATGCAATAACATTTTTATTCAATTCCAAAAAAAAATTTGTTAATACATTTTCATAATATAAATGCTTTTACAAAAAAAAAAACGCGCTTTGTTCTAATGGAACTTACGTACGTCATTTAAAATATTAATATTAATATCAATTAAGCTCACAACAATATTTTATATAAAAATGATCAAACGTATTTTGAAAATATATATATATCCCTTTATATATATGTATATATAATTTTCGTCATTACGAACAAAAAAATGAAATTTTGATATAAAATGTAAATTTAGTATAATTATATTTTGGGGGTCGAGAAAAAAAAAGAAATCCAATTCAATATAGTTATAAAATTTTATTAATACATATTTTTTTTTTAATTTTATTATAAAAACCAATCCAAATTAAGACGATTAATATATATAATTTTTTTAAAAATTTTATTATTATAGGTACATACTTCTAACAGTTCACTTTTTTTTAAAAAAAACCCAAAAATGTTTTATTAATCTCCTAAAGGTATGCAATGATTATAAAATATTTTAGTTAAGTAAGTTTGATTGAAAAAAATATTTTGGTTGACTTTGTTTTGCAAAATTTTATTTATAAGTATGTATGTATATATATTATTTTGTCATAAGAGGATAAAAAAAATGTTTAAAGTTATATAGGGTGAAAAGAAAAATATTGGGTAACAAAGAAAATTTGTATCCCAATTTTTTATTATTACATAGAAAAAAACTTTATACCAGGTTACTTGATTTTATACAGCCCTGTGTCAACTTAATACAAACTGTGCATTTGCATTTTCCTTACACAGTTTTAGTATAAAATCAACGAGCCCTAGTATATTTGGTAATTAAATTCAACACATAATGCCTTTCATTGTTTTTATTACCTTATATATTTTTTTATACACTACCAAGTATAAAATTTCAAACGCTAATAAAAACTTAGGCAACAGAGAAAAAAAAACTTTATATAATTGCTGAAAACGCACAATTATTATAATGCAACGAAAAAAGAAATATATATATACATATATATGATTGACTTATAGTAAGAAAAAAAACTTATATAATTGCACCATATGTATTAATGGGTGCTTTTTTGATATGCATTTATGTATAATATATATTATATTTGTATCTAAAAAATTAGGGTAACTATTGGGAAAGGTTAGGAAATTTGTTTACAAAAAAGTTAATATACAATTTATATTTATCCATAAAACTTTGTATATAAGTTTTGTTGGATTTTACTTTAAAAGAAAATTATAATTTTTTTTTTGTTATAGGAATTTAATTTTTTTTAAAAAATTTTAGCAAAAGAAAATTTTTTTTATTAACATTTAATTTGAATTTGGTAAACAAACCAATGATTTTATTTTAAATTTGATTTTTTGAATGATTTTATTTTAAATTAATTTTTATTAAATTTTGAATTTTATATTACCCTTTTTGAATTAAAATTTTTTGTCGTATGATAATGAAAAAATTTTGAATTTTGATAATTTTAATATAGGTAGTAATGATAATTATAAATTACTTTAGATTTATTTAAAAAAAAATAATAATTCTTTTCTGTATAACAATTTCCCTTAAATTTAAGTTAGATATTTTTGTTATATAAAACTTACAGCTGATATTTAAATTTGTTGATCTGCTTCTCTGTTGATTTGTTTTTTGTGTTGTTGTTACTGCTTCTTTTTTTTTTGCCCTTTTCTGTGTTGAATTTACGCCAATTTTTTTTTTACCACTGCTACTTAAGTCTTATTTATGTTCACTTTTGTTAACGATATATGTTTTTTCACCAAAAAAAATGTTATTGTATTTTGTATTAATGTATTTTTTTTTATTTCTTTTTTTTAAAAACCGAACGTTTTACCGCCCACAAGTTGTTTAGGATAGGAAACGTAGTTCCTATCCTGTCCGCAGCGCCAATGTTATAAAAGTTACCTTTTATAATTATTTTCTTTTTTAAATAAAACACTTTATTATTTTCTTTTCCATTAAATCACTTTATTATGTCCAATTTTACCTTTTTTTTATTTATTAATATATTTATTTAAATATTGTATTTAATTATTTATTGTTTTTCATTTATCGTAATTTTAAATTAATTATTTTATAAAATTAGTTCTACTTATTTATTTTTAAAATGTAGTTTTTCTTCTTAATTTCTCAATTATAATTATGTATTAAAATAAAGAATTATTAACTATTTTAATTTTAACAATTAAGATTTAATTTAACAATTTTACAACAATTTTAGATTTATTTTTAGAATAATAACTTTAACTTTTATTTAATAATTTTAGCATAATAATTTTAACTTTTATTTAATAATTTTTACTCGACTTTTTAATTAATTACTTTAGTTGGTGTCTTCTTGACACTTCCGAGTAAACTTCATTTGTTTTAATTAGTTGGTGTCTTCTTGACACCCCAAAGTAGACTTAATTTGGCTACCAAAAAACAGCTAATTTATTTGGTTGAAGAGCTTTTTGGTTTTACCAATCAGCTCTTCAAAATATTGTTCCAATTTAATTTTCAATTATTTGCAATTTTAATTAATAAATTTAAATTATTTCCAAATACTTTAGTTATTCATTGCTCATTGCTCCAGTTACATTTAGACATTCTATTCTTTGTATCTTGTTTAGTTTGTTCTGGATAATCAGTTGTTTACTCTTCCTCCACCATATCACCGCCGCATAGATTACGATCGATCTGATGATTGTTAAGTACATCCAATATGCGATTTTTGGATGTATACCCCAGGTCTGACCGCATATTCGTCTGCAGGTCCACGGGGATAGGTTTGCTCTTACAGTATATAATATCAGGAGATGCTATAGTGATTAAAAATCGTCAATTTTTTTTTGGGGGGGAAGAGAGAAATTTTTTTTGGTGTAGGCTTCTGAAAATACTGCCCGTATACAAAAGCTTTTTTTTAGAGAAAGCTCTTTTTAAAAATATAGTTATGAATATTTATGGATTTGAAATAAATTTTTATTTATGATCTTATGATAATAATGTTATTTTTAAATTTTTTCTGTATTATAAATATAAAATTGTGTTTTATACAATTCTATTTCAAAATAAATAAATATTAAAATTAAATATAAAATATATAAGAGGTTGTTTCCACATCACCTTTTAGGTAAACCTACCGATGCGTTTTTTTTAAGGAGCTATCCCGTATAGCATAGGCCTAATGCTCTAAATTCTATAAATGCATTACATTCCTAGGAATAGAATTATTTTCTGAAATTTATTTCTTACCGACAGTTTTACAGATCTTTTTTTTTAAATAAAATGGTATCTTGTGTTTAAATATATTTCAATTATTGCTTTTATTAACAAGCAATAGTGATTGTTTTCAAACATATGTTGGAACTCTGATTGAAATAGATTTCTGTCCATTAATAAATGTTGTATCTCAATAGTAATTTTTTGAAAATATTTTGTTGTTAATAAGCAATTGTTTGTTTTTTCCAGCAGAGATTTATAAAAACCACATCTTTGGAGGGAATATGTAAAAACCCTTTGTTTTTATATGCCACCAATGTATCTCGGTTATATTCACCTTCCAAAACTTTAATACATAGCTCGCAATGTATTTTCTTTTTTAATTTTTTAACAACAAATCCACTAACATATTCAACAACTTTTGTACAATATTCTGTTAAATTTGGTAGTGTCAAAAATAGTTCATTTTCTAACAAATCATCATCAATTTCATCACATTCATCATTACCATCGATCATTCCATATCGTGTTGTTGTAATGTTTAATGTGTCACATACATTTTTAGTTGTGAATTGCAAAATTTTAATGTTTTCTAGTGTCATACAATTTCCAACACCCGTATCTCTCAATTGGCATCTAACCAATAAACGTTTGTATATACCTACATATAATTTTTTTTAAACATAAATTCTTATTAAAAATAGTTATTACATACTTTGAAACTGTCGTACAGTCGGATTATTATTGTAACCTAAATTCATTCTAATATACCAAAGAATAATTCTATTTGGTCCTGATTTAGTTTGTAGTACGGTACAAATTTTAATATACCTGTTACAATAAATCTGTAACAGACGAAATATTAAGGTACAGTAACAATATTATTTTTGATTTTACCTTTCATAAAGTGGTTCAATTGTTTTTAGAGCAGTTATGAGACCAACAAACCCTGTTTTACACCTATGCTCAATTAAAAGGAACCCTTCTTTAGTTTTTAACGTACTCAAATATTGAATTACGAAAAATATATAACTTTTAATTTCACTAAAGTTTTTACAGATATTGATTTTGTGTAGCTAAATCCATGATATTTCCTAGAATTTAAAATATCAAATGTATTATTTAATACTCTTATAAAATTGGATGTTGGTCCACTTCCATCAAATTCCTTCAACTCCAAGACATTTCGACAAAAATCAATAGCGTCAGCAACAGATTTGCTGAGTAGTTGTACTGCTAATTTAACTTTCATTTTTTGCTTGTGGAAATACACATGGGCTTTACGTAATCTATAAATATTTTGTTAATAAAGTTTCATTTAAAATCATTTGGAAAATATGCAATTTTAATAATTATTTTACTTATTTCCAACATGAAGTTGTTCTTTATCTTGTAATTCAAGTAGCTTTTCAATATATCTCCATTCGACGATCTCTTGTTTGTTATTATGAAATATTTTTAAGTCGCCAAAAGTATTTCTCACCAATTTCAGCATATGCACCGGATCCGGTATAACTAATACACTTGTATCCTTTACCTTAAACGATGGCGAAGTTTTAATATTTAAAATATAACAACCTAATAAAGCCATGGTACTTAGATTCGTCGATGTACCATCAAATGTGACACTCACCATTTCTGCTCTTGTAGCCAAAATGTTTTCAATACATAGAAACACCATGTTTTTATTTTGAATACTATTCAATGATTCAATTGGAAAATATCCTAGAGGTATTTTCCAGCTACGGTTGACGCAGACAGCCATGAAAACTAACATTTGGTTTGCCATTACATCACTATTTCCACCATCTCCTATATCCACGCAACCAAATAATTTTTTCCTTATGGCAATTTCATCAAAAATTAAATTTAAAATAATTTTACCACCAACTGCTTTTGCACTTTCAACATTAAAAGAAATGTTTTCATTTTCAAATGCTTCTGCTGTAAAGCCTGGTTCACAGTTGAAACATTTATACCAAGTGCTCAAAGTTCGCCAGTGTGGCAAACTTGAATGAAATGTATTCCTTACATATTCATATGCTTTCGGCGATAAAAAATTTAAATTTAATGCAAATGACCGCAATTGTGGGGAATATTTTTTTTAACAGATTTGCCGCTACATTTCGTTAATTGTATTTCAAACAATTGTTGATTGACACTACCAATAGCATTTAATACATTTGTATCTTCCAAATTCATTAAATTTTTATTTTGCAAATCTTTTAGCATATTGGCCATTGAATTAATTTTTTTTACTTTACGTTGTAAAGATTTTTGTAATGCATTTATTTTTCTGTCGCGTTTTTTCAATAATGTTTTGAACATGTTATACTTTTGCATAGTTTTTGTTGGAGAAGCAAATTCATCATCAGTACTCTTTAATGCGTCTTTTAATGTGATAGTGTAATGGCATTTTTTTTGGGGCAGTGCCCTCTCCCGGATCTCTTTCAAGAAAAACCATAGATTTTAAGTCGTTAGACTCAATCTCGGGTGCCGGCCTTTTTTTTTGGTGCAGAAGGTATAAATTGCTTATTGAAATTATTCTAAATATGATATACAATTATAATATATGTACATTTATAAGTAATTAATATATTTTTTAACATTCATCTTAACTGAAAACTTACAGTAATTGGTAGCGTATCTCGCTGAGTCAAATGGTACTCGGAAGTTGTTGACCTATTTTCGTTGATAACACCAATCTGAAGTAAAATATAAAAGTAAATAAATATACGAATATTTGACAATATTTATAAATAGAAACTTACATTAAGTGGTAAATTTTTTTGCCCAATTTCTGGAATAACACGGGTCTAATGAAAAAAAAAATATTTAAAAAAAGTTGATAACATTTATAAATGCAAGCTTACATCCATTTGTACATTTCATTAAATGTTTCTTTAACATTCGCTACATCCTTCAATGTTTATAAGGATAAACAATAAATTAAATAATTAAGAAAAAGGAATAAAGAATAAATTAGGTAGAATAGATAGAAAATTATAGAATAAAAATAAAGGATTAACTAAAAAAGAATAAAAATTAGAATAGAAATAATATAGAAACAGATATCCTAAAAGTATAGAAAAATTAATTTAAAATTTATTTATTTCTAACACCGTAATCAATAACTCACAAGTTGTTGAGTAGGAACTGTAGTTTTCCTTATATATCTTCTTTTTAAACTTGCAGGATTGAAAAAATCTTCTAATTTAAAATGTAAAGAACACACTTTGTAAGACACACAATAATCCTCAGGTAGTATATTTACTGCCTCATACCATTCTAATCTTAAATTATTATCCTTTGGAAAGCTAAGATAATATTATTTTTTAATAATTCGTCAAAATAATGTATACGCCTCAAGTGCTTCAGGACAAGAATTTTTTGACTACGACCTTTTTTTTGACTCAAGAAATTGATGTTCATTGAAAGCTCTTTTGAATATTTTAGCGCAATAATATACAATTTTAATATTCAATTTTTTTATGTTATTTGAATTAAACATGTTATATTATGACTTTAATTCAAGGAAATAAGTTGTTATTACTTAAAAAATAACTCCACATTCACGAATACCTTTATATATTTCTTATATTTACCTGTAATAAGACACTTCCGAACATCCGTGTGATTTATCAAATAAATGATATTTACACGTTTTAATAATACAATAAGACATCACAAAATATTAATATAATAGACACTGTTTTAAATTAATATTGTTTAATACAAATTTTTATATTTTTCACTCATAAATTAACAAAAATATTACAATTGGCTATTCCAATTAAGCAATTAAGCTTTAGGTCCAGGGTTACACCCAGGAATTTGGCTTCCCTTGAGAATTCTAGTTCTACTCCAAACAGCGTTGGTTTACTTAGATTATCTATCTTGCGTTTTTTGCTGAATGGAATTATGACGGTTTTTTCAGGGTTGACACGAAGTTCCTCCTCTATACACAATCTTTCCACTATGTTACATGTTCTTTTCAGCAGGTCTCACTGTACGTTGGTGAATTTACCTCTAATAATTATCGCGAGGTCATCTGCATATTCTTGACAGTAGAAGCCATTATCTTGTAGTTTGATTAATAATCTATCCACTACTAATGACCAAAGAATAGCTGAAAGAACACCACCTTGTGGGCATCCTTTGCTAGTTCTAGCTTTGATGTTTATGCCGCCAAGCATAGATCTAGTTTTGGTGACTTAAAGGGCTTGAATGTGCTGATGGCCCATCGTACTCGTTCCGGACTAACGATAGTAGCAACCTTCTAAAATAACCAGCTTCCTGGTTATATTAACGATATATTAACGATATTAGGAACCTGCTAAAATAAACTGCTTCCACTCTTCTTTTAGGTTTATGCTGCTATAGCATAAAAACCTTATGTGCCTATGATCTCGGAACATGATGGTTCGCTTGAGACATGCCAACCTTTAATGCTATTTGTCAGAAATGAAGTTGAGAAAGTAAGATCTAGAACTTCACTTCTGATTCTATTACTAAAAGTTGGTTCATTACCTGCGTTCAATACAAACAGCTTATTACTATTAATAAATTCAAGAATTGCCTCTCCTCTGCTGATGATATTTATGCAACCCCAATTGGTCGCATAATGTCGATGAGAATGATTTCATTTTCGTATACCAATAAAAATTGTGAGACGGATGAAGATATGTATTATCCCAGCAAGTAATTGATTCCGTCAATCAAAAATCAATCAATAGTCATTTTTATCATTTATTGGCACGTGCTATTGAAATGTAAAAAAATGATTACTATAGTTAAGTGGTAATCAATTATTAAACAGTTAATAATTGATTCTAGTAATCATTTTCTGATTGGCTTATTTTTTTTATTTTTATTTTAATTAAGTGTCAATGTGAAATAAAGTGTCAAAGTGAAGTTATATATTCCAGTGTGTACAAAAAGTAAATAATTATAATTATTTAGATTTTTATAAAAAAAAGTTTATTATATTTAAATGTAAGTAAATTTTAAAATGGTTTTAATAATAATAATGGACAAGATTTACTTAACTTGAGAGAATAAGGGAATCTGAAAGCGATAATGAAATTGACTCAGGTGATGAAGACATAACTTTGCAGCTTCATCAGGCTAGTGAAAGTGAGGAAGAAGATGACAATTATTTATCTGAAAATTATTTCTTTAACTTAATTTTATTTCATTGTAGAAGTTGTTGAAACGTGAAATTTCGGCGAAATTGAATTTCAGATCGCCATCAATTAAACTTTCAGAGCTGCAAAATTAAGTATTAATAAATTTAACTGGTCCCACAGGCAAAAAGAAAAGCATTAGTTATTTATAAATTTTAAGTTTTTTTAAAGTTAATGAAAAAGACTATTATTTTAACTTTTTTTTATTTTTGTTAAAGATGAACTTTTTTAATTTAATTTTTTTGTTAAAAATACGAAATCTTAAACTTTATTATTAATACAAAAAAATTTATTTTACATATAAAATACATTTATAAAGACTGAATTCATAATTTTATATTTTTTATTTAAAATTAGTTATATATGAGATTATGATTTTAAAATTGTACGATTTTATATTGTATTTATGTTCTTTGCTGGATAATTTATTAAAATGTAAAAGCAAGAAACGGAAATATAAAATTATACAATTTCAGAATCATAATCTCATATATACCTAATGTAGATGAAGTGGTTTATTTATAGAATCAGTTCCTAATTAATTTTAGGAATCAACTAAGCAATCACAGTTTTATCAATTATTCATATAAAGTATATTATTTTTTTACAGAACAAAATTGAAAATAAATATAAGATTCCAAATATGAGTTTCTAAATTTTTGTTAAAATATAGATCAAAATAACCAGAAATATACATATATTTCCTTACCCTCTCTATCTCATACATATTTTTCGTCCCTTTTCCTTTTTCTATTATTATAGTATACAGAAAATAAAAGAGCGCATATTATAAAATTTCACCACGAAAAATACTCATATTGGCGTCCTAATGTTTTCAGTTTTTTAAGTCTTTTTTAAATTTTGAATATCATTATATTATATACGGCTTTGATAGTAGCTTACCTTGAGAATCACCTAGCCCGCAAATTGTACCTCTTACTGGCCAAGGTTCCTGCATATGTACCTACTAGGTTCTCTTTTCAGGCAAGGGACCATGGTGAGAGGTCTCCTTGCTCCTTCTGCATTTGGAGGGACCATGATTGATCTACTTACTCCTCCTTCGGGAAGAGAGACCTCTTGGAGCCTCCCTCCTGCTTCTCCTGCGTTCCGGGCTGCGCCTTCTCTATCCTTGTTGATGAGGGGTTACTTGACACCTCACTTCTGGTGTATCTAGGACTGGTTTTCGCTGGCCTACCATGTTCTACCTTATGCCAGCCTTTTCTGTCTTTTCTGGGAGGTGTCCTGCGTCTGTTCTCTGACGTTCTCCTCCTTCTTCTGGGAGATGCTACGCGCCTATCACTATCCTGTCCTATTTCCTTTCTATCTTTGTCAGGGGTGGTACAAGTTGCGCAACCTTCTTAGCCTCAGTTGTCTTTTAATAGCCGCTGGTTGATGGCACTTTCTCGGATGCAGACCTGACCACCTCTGACAGCGTGAATGCTGTAGTTGTCGTCATCGCTACTGCTGGTGTAGAATCTGCTGCAGGTTCCTTCATGATTATGTCCACTGTCCTATCCTTAAGACTACCATCGCCTTCACATTTGTAGTTGCGACTGTCGTTGGTTCCATCTGTTTCCTTATCTCCTGCTCATGCGTCCTTAGCCTTAGGCGCAGACTCACCCTATCCAGGCAGAACCACGGCCTGCAATCGAGCGATTGAAGAGTCCTAGAAGAGGCCTCATCAATAGAAAGGACCATATAGTGGCCTCTTCCTGCCGATGTCCTCTTCACGACCTTCCAATCCTCGGGGTGCAGACCGTGATTCTGCCTGCCGAACATGCTCAGTATCTTTTCCCTTATGAAGACCCTATTCAGCAGGGAAGAAACCTGAGCAGGTCGCGTATTTAGGGAGGTCCTTACCTTCAACCATGATTAGCTCTGCACAAGGTACGCCTTGATATTTTTTATTGCGTTCCGAGCCAGGTCTTACAATTCTTTGGAATTTGTGTCACTTTCAATGAGAGTGACATTGTCGCTTTCCGAGTCCTTTAAATAGATGCTTTTGTCATCTGTCGCAATTTCGCTCTCATTGGTATCTTGCATCTGTGCCCGCTGTAGTTATTCAGTGGCATCCGGAAGGGCCGAGCAGAGGCCCGATACTATGGTAAGTATGGTTATATACTGGTTAAAACCGGAGGTCGCCTGGTATCCGAAGTACTAGGAACGGTATGAATTACGCCCTTAGCTTGGTTCGCTTGCAAATATAGTCTGTATCCATAATAAAGACAGATACAGTTCCAGGGGCCACCACGAGGAGATAATGCAAGTACTTGTTCAGAAACCTCAACAGTTGCAACAAACTATGCCGAAGCATTCATTTGGCTACCCCGTTGACTTCCAAACCCGACCCCCAAAAAAATGTTCCATTTGTGGAATTGTATTTTGGATTCACTTTTATGGAATAAAATCGTCGATTTTGGAACACAAATTTGATTCAGATTTAGTGAAATAAGAATGATATATATATGAGATAAAATTTAGCAATGTCTCTGGAAAAATGTTTTTCCATTTTACATCATTTTGGACTCAGTAAAACTGAGGCCGTTTTTTTCTGAAAGGGACGAGAATTGTCCTTATTTAATTTCAGGTCATTGATTAATTTTTGAAATTATTCCTTTTCTGTTGTTATTTTCCTAAATATGTATATTTAAATTTCAATAATTTGTAAATATATATATAAAAGTTAAAAAAATTTGTTAAATTAATTTTAATTAAATTTTGATTCTTCTGAAAGTAACAACTTTACAGCGAATTAAAATATGAAAAAGTTTCACTTTCCGATTGGATAGTATAAGAGAATTTTAAATTTTTTGAATTGATAATATAGTTTTCCCTTCGAACGTTTTGTAGAATAACATAAATTATAATACGACCGTATTTTAAATACGAAGTTTACCAGAATAAGCATATATATTCTTATTTCGATTTTGACATTAAAAACTTATTCAACGTATGATAATGTATTCAACGTATGATAATGTAGTTTTTCAATCGTTTTCTAAAATATTCCAATTATGTGAAGGATAAACGCAAAGTGAAGGGAATATCAAATACGAAGTTTTCTAGAATAAAGTATGAGTAGCCGTTAGCGAAAATGAAACTGTCATTTCACATTTCGGAATAGCATCTTTTGCAAGTTCGCCTTACGCAGTACGAAAAATTCGAATTCGGAAATTTTTTTGCGAAACTCGGACTAGATAGTAGCCCGCCAGACAGCTTTTTTATTACGTTTCTATTGAAAATTTTAACGAATTTTTTTGTCTTCGTTCAATGTAAATGTATTTACTTCACAAAGAAAATGAAACTAAGAGTAAAACAACTGTCGAATAAATTGAGCGGTGAAATAAACTTTTATTATGAATAACCAGAAATTCAATAAACAAGTGTCAATAAACAAAAAAAAAAATAAATTTATTGAAATAAATTTTTTTTTTATTTATTTTTTTTTAATAAAAACAATAAAATTAATTTATTATTTTTAATTTTTTTCCATATAATGACAATAATGACAACAAACAGCTGATTTTGATTTTTCTGAATAGATATTTTTTTGAATTGCGATGGCATCACGATTTAATTTTTACTTTCGTTTCATCTCAGACGATTGCTCGTTATAAAACGATCGTAAATTCATTTCGATACGTTTTCAAAAACTTTACGACTTCCCGATAAGGGCCTTATCGGAGAAATAAGGGCTGATATTTTAAAATTAAATCGATATGATATAATCACCGAACTATATAATATAAAAGGCTTAAGAGGTTAGAATTCGTGTTGCAACATCTGACAGTGACGCTGGGGTAAAATGACAGTTGGCGTATATAAATTTAATAACTAAGCCATATACTATTTGGTGTAATAATGAAAGTCGTGACGTCACTCTTTATTCTCAAATTTTTTATTGTATAATTTATCATTTTCATTGCATAATTTATTTATTTATTTATAATTTATAATTAATTATAATTTAAATAATATTTAATTTGTTCTTAGAAAGCAATAAAAAATTTGACAAGCCTGAATGACGGCTGATATTTGGTAAATACACTCATTATAGTGTTCTATAGTTAACTATGCCAGTGCTTCACTATCAGCCCAATCCATGCAGAGGCACCAGAGAAAATCCCAGATAAAAATATGGCGATTCATCATTTCATCCAGACCACTAATTGGAATGTGTTTACCAAATATCAGTACTATCCATCCAGAGGTACCAGAGAAAATCCCAGATGAAAATATGGGCATTCATAATTTCATCCAGGATAATATACATATGTATATTGATATTTCATTAAAAAATTGTAGTACGACCGTATTTCAAATATGCCGTTTTGTAGAATAACTTCCATTAATTGAATGCAGTTGTAAAATTAAAACTCAGAGATTGCGTTAAAACTTTAAGCGCAATGGAAGTTTTCGAACAAGCTGGTTTTGCATTAGCGACTTATAGAATAAACTGCTTTGGCAGTTTTGCAGTTCCGAATAAAACGAACGAACTGCTGTCTTAAAGAGCGCGTAGACAATGGCGAAATTTAGTAGAGAATTTTTTTAAAGGATGGAGATATATATTTATGTACAAGTGCGATAGAGACAGCAATATAGCCCAAAATTTTTTTGGACGTCCAATTTTCGAAATTTAATTTCGAATGGGACGTCCAATTATGGCACAAGACGTCGGCTCTCATCTTGTGCCATAATTGGACGTCCAAAAGATGAGATTTTATAGAAAACCTATAGATTACGTGCATATAATATATATACAAAACTATATTTTGTCAAAATTTTTGTTATTTTTTAAAACTAGGTATTTACTTAAAAGAAAAAGCTGGCAAAATTGTGAACAAAATTTTATATTAAAAATATGTAAATATAATATAATATAAACATACTGAGTACCATGTGTATATGACAAATTAAAAACTAAGAAAAAAAATTTGATCCTGGTAAAATTTTCTATATAAAATCATAATTTTTTTTCACTGAGTACTAAGCTTTAGGTAAAAAAATGGATGAATTATTTTTTTCAAATAAATTATTTTTTTTTTCAAATACATTATTTACATTGTCAGACAATATTTTTTAGGAATATCAAAAAGTTCTTATAATTTTTTGGAATACCAACTAGATGCTATAAATTCCCAAACCAAAATTATGTTTTTGTTTCATTCTTTCGTTAGGCGAATTTTAGCATTCAATCTCGTTCTATTTTGCCTAAAAAATATAACCCCTCAGTTACTCTAGCCGCTCATGACGCTGACGCGTATGACGCAGAAGTTTTCAAATGTCAAAAAAAAGTTCAAATGTATGGAAATGTATAGAAGCTGATAATAGAAGCTGATAATTCGCCATTTTCGTGACGCTCTTGACGCAGAAAAGTTCAATCGATTTCAACTTTTGACGCGTTGCCGCGTTCAAATGCCAATGTAAAAAATATATTGAAATTTTATATATTTTGTAGTTTTATATTGAGATTTAAAATTCGCTGGTCGAGCAGATATAATATATTAATTTTTTTTAAAAAAGATTTATTATAATATATTTTTAGGTTATAAAAATAAAAAAAATTAAATTATTTTTAAACGATATTCTTCCGCGTTGACGCTTTGAGAGTATCTACTCAAAGCGTCACCAACGTCACCGGCGTCATTTGACTTTCGAACGCGTCATGCGGCACACGCGTCAACGGCGACAGTAACTCCAGCACTTTGACTATTATCATTGATTTTAAATAACTAGATAAATCATCATTTGAAAAAAAATACTGTTATATTTGGGCATCAGAGGGCGCATGTATCGCTTTTAACAAACAATTTAATTTTTTAATTTCTCTCTCTTTCAGTGAGAAAATTATTTATGTATATTCCTTTTTCCCGTTTTTTGTTGTTTTTATGGCCTTGAGAATTTTTATTTTGCTATATAAAGAAAAAATTCATTTTGAGAAGAATAAAAAATTCAATGTAGGAAATTTTTTTATTTTTGCATATTTTATGTTACGGAAAATTATTATTAGTCAAACAATTTTATATAATGAATGCTTATTATTTTTTTTACAGGATTTTTGATTTTACTTTATTAAAAAAAAACCTTTAAAAAAAATAATTAAAAAAAAAATATTTAAAAAAAAAATATTTTTTCTGATGGGGATTGAACCCGGATGTTATTTTTCATAATTTTTTTCATAAAAATATATGAACAAAATCAGCTTTGTCCTTATGAATGATAACCATATAAACATCTAATCTAAACATTATGTATATATAAAGTTGAAATTAAATTAATTTGTTTAAAAATGCTTTAAAAAAAATTAATTAAAAAAAAAATATTGCCTCCGACGGTTATTTTTCAAAAAGTAAACATTTGAAAAAAATTGTCTTGTCTATGAGTGATGCATATTAATTATATATATACATACATAATCATATTACACACATATATGATAAATATATGTATACATATTCCCTGATAACCAAAATGACCTCATTCAAGCCTGAATGTACTCTGAATGTCAGCCTTCCATTTGCAGTGAAATGGTATAGGGAGTTGGGAAAAAACACCAATACAAAGTAAACTTCATCCACTCAAGGCCTTTTCAGCACCTTTTCAATACACCAATACATACAAAGTAAACTTTCATCCACTCAAGGCCTTTTCAGCACCTTTTCAATAATGCTCAAAAGTACCTCCATTCAGGAGCTTTTCAACATATTTTCAATAACCTCCATTCAGGGGTTTTTCAGCACCTTTTCAATAATGCTCTAAGGTACCTCCATTAAGGGTTTTTCAGTACATTTTCAAATTCAGGGCCTTTCAGTACCTTTAAACAGTGAAGACTCTTTATCAGAAAATCTTTTCTAAAAATGAATTATTCCATAAGATTTATTGCTTTTTTGCTATTGAAATCAATATCATCTTTTCAGTCAGAACAAGTTTCTGTTACATTTCAACTACGAAAAGCAATAAATCCTATGGAATAACTCATTTTCGGAAGAGATTTTCTGATGAAATAGCTTCCACTCTGAAAATAAACATACAATTACAAAGTAAATTATAATTCTTAATTTTATTACATATAGTATTTAAAATTATAATAATTCATTCAATATTTTATATTAATATTATTATTATTATATTACAAAATTGCATTTTTATATATTATAAAATACACCATCTACATCTGCACATTGTCAAGTTACTCACATTAATTAATGTATTATTTTTATATTAATATATATATATATTAATTAATATATTATTTTTATATAATAGGTATTAATTTTAATATTATATTACAAAATTGCATTTTTTTTATGTTTTTGTGTTTTTTTTATACTTTCTGTTGTGTGCTTTCTGGACACATTGCCGTATTTCTTTTTCGTATATTAATAATCCTATAGATGTTCCACATGCATCTACGATACAAAAAAAAATTAAAATTATAGAAAATACATTTTACAAATAGTATATTTACCGAACATTGCTGAAAAGTTTTAAGTTTTAAACTGTTTTCATCGAATTGCAATTCATGGTTAGAAATTATAGCATCTGTTCCAATTTCTTGCAATTTTTTGTAATGCTCTACATCTTGTTTAATTTTTTTATTTAACTCCGACATTTCATTAAGGAAACGTTTTCGCGACATTACTATTAATTATTTTAATTTTTTATTTATTATTTAAGATAGTTATTATCACGAATTTATTAAACAATTGTTTATATTATATAAATTTACAATATAAATTTTATTAATATAAATTTCACTTACTTAAACGACGCCAGAAACTATTACTGTACTCACTGAACATGACCTGATCATAACCTGAAGATCAGGCGTGAGCAATATTTTATATATCAAATATTAGATTATTATAATTATTAATTATTAATCTAATTATTATATTATATAATAGTAGCTATTATATAATATAATTATTAGATTAATAATAATTAATAATTTAATTATCATCAGAGAAAAAATAACCATTTCAATTCATGTTTTTAACTCATATTTTAATTCATATATCATATTGGAATAAAAAAAATATATAAATGTATAAACTAATAAATAAATAGGGTTTTATTTATCGAATTTCCACAATAATATAATACTAATATATTTCCGCACCTATACTTATAATAATTGTGGAAATATTTATTGTATTATGGTACAAAAAAACACATTTTACTTTAAGTATAGTATGCTACTGAAGATTAGCTAAATTTTAACGCGATCTCCAAACTCTCAATATTGTGTAGAGATAAAATATTGTGAAAAAATATTGTGTAGAGATAAATTTTGACGTCTATGTCAATGTCAAATCAGTCTGGCATTACAAATATTTGTCTGTGGGGTGGATGTTTATGAAATAATAATAATTAATGAATTCAACAATATTAAAAAATATGGCATACAGGGATTATCTTTGACTTCACATGCCAATTTTTTTTTATCTGCAGCAAGTTATATCAGCATTCCAGATATATCCAGTTTATTATAATTTACGTTTTATTTAATACCCACACTTTTTCAGAATCATATAACATTTAAAATTTCGCATAACAATAAATATTAAATAAAATCATTATCACTTTGATAATGATTTATATTCATACATTTTATATATGCTATTAAATTTCTTATCATTTATTCAATTTAACTAAAATCATGTTACAATTAAATTCACATAATTTTCATAAAACTAAAAAGTATAAATTCGCAACAAAATCATATTACAATTAAATTCACATAATTTTCATAAAACTAAAAAGTATAAATTCTCACAGAAAATGCAATATATGCCTAATTGTCAAATTCAAATAGATTTCCTTAAATAGTGTAATTTTTATAACAGTCAGTCTGATTTTAGATTTATAACAAAACACATAAAAATATTATTAAATAAAAATTGTTTTATTTAACTAGCAGTAAATTCTAATTTTTTTATTTGGTTTTTTTTTGGAAATTTAAGAGGTTCCATGGGTTTCGAAATCGATATATTCCAAGTCTAAATAATTTTTTTCACTCATTTTGATATTTTAATTTTTGCAAAATTTATTTTTTTTCTTCAAACGTCAAAATTTCACGCGAAATAATGTTCAGAACATTATTTCACGTGAAATATTTAGTGGAGACTTTTGACAAGGCGCCGATTTTTCCTGCTTTTAGTAATCTTGAGTAGCGTACTACTTCAGCGAAATTTCGAGATAAATCGTAATCTTATATTTAGCTGAGCTAAATTTTGTATGGTAATCTTCCCTAATCGCGAGTAGCATACTGGCCTTTACGATTTTCTAAAGTCGTAAGCAAAATTGCCTACGACAAATTTTTTACTTTTTTGACAGTTCAAAGCGTTTCGTAACGACTCAGAGAATAGAGCTTTACATGGTATAATAATCTATAAGGTAATATATTGCGCATGCATGTTTCTATCTCTTTCTCAGATTGTGACGTAAGCTGGCGACCACTTTTTTATATTTGCACTAGTTTTGCATATATATATTGTGATATTGTATTAGGAAATATATGAAATATCATTATTTAATTATGGATTTGTTGAAGAATCTGAAAAAACCTTGTAAATATTTTAATAAAAAAAAAACCATAATTTGACAACTAACTTTAATTAATTTAAGTTATTAATTTTTTTATTTTTTTTTTTTTTTTTAATTGGCAACACTGACATGTCAGAATAGTTGTGTGTTTTTTGGCTGCTGAAAGTTAAAAATTAATAATTTCTATTTTAATATTTAAATATTTTCTATAGTAATAATTTTTTTTTGGAATACATTACTGATTATTATTTTTTTGGAATACATTATTATTTTGCTGCTGCTGTTCCTGTTGTAATTCTGGCTTCATCACTATTCAAAGTTTTTTTTTGGTTTCTTTGGTTGCTGCTGGTTGTATGCTGTTGCTGTGCTAAAATTGTTAACTCCTGTTGCTGTGCGAAGTAAATTGTATAGATTTCAATTTCTATAGAAATTTGCTTTTCTGTTGCTGCCTCATTATAATATTTCCGCAATTTAAATTTTTTGGTTGGAATTTGCTATTAATTATTTCTAATTAATTTTTATTTTTTGGTGTCACCATGCCTAAAACAAACAATAAACTGAATAATTGTGGAAAATGCAATATTTTAGTGAAGGAAGGAATCTCTTGTGATATATGTAACATATGGTTTCACAGTAAGTGCAGTGGCTTATCTGCAGTGGACTTTTCCAAACATCAAATCAGTGATGAAATAGTGTGGTATTGCAACAAATGCAAAAGTGGTGTTAGTAACCCCAGGGGGTCGGGTTTGGAAGTTGACAGGGTAGGCAAAGTAAGTTTCGGCGTGCTTTGTTGTAACTGTTGAGGTTTCTAAACAAGTACTTGCATTACCTCCTCGTGGTGGCCCCTGGAACTGTATCTGTCTTAAATATGGATACAGACCAAATTTGCAAGCGCGAAACCAAGCTAAGGGTGTAATTCGTACCGTGCCTAGAGCTGCGTGGCTGAGGGTGAGCTCAGTCGCTAACGGTGGACTCCGGATACCAGGCGACCTCCGGTTTTAACCAGCCTTACCATAGTATCGGGCCTCTGCTATGGTGGACCTTCTTTTGCCGCGAAACTCGTGGGAACAACTATGGAAGAAAAAAAACAAACAACAAAAAAAAACAACAAAGGATCAACAACGACGACTACAGCAACGATAAATAACAAGGCAACAACTTCAACTACAACATCAACAACAACGACAATCGTACCAATAGCAACTGCAAAGTCTGAGGCCGCTTATGCAGGCTCCTTACTTGCAGATGCTATTGAGATGATTGAAAGAACGAGGCTAGGCGATACGGACGCTAGCGATGTAGCAACGGAAGACGAGAGCGACTATCTAATGTCCTCGGACAATGACAACGTCACCGTCATAGAAAACAACACAACCTCTGACGCGGAAGGTAATGTCAGCAAGGCGTCCAGCGGCTCTCAAATTAAGCCCAGGAAGTTGTGTGGTGCTGCTAGGAAAAAGCTGAAAAAAATAATATCATCGGGAATCCCATATTATGAGGCACGTGCGCAAATGGATAAAGAATATGAGGATATACTGGCACAGAAGGCATCCGGCTCTCTATGTGTTAAAAGAAACAGATCGGACGGCAGCACGCCACCGATGATTGTCAAACGTAATAAAAGCAACACACAGAGTAAGCCAACGTACAGGGATGTTGCGAGTAATACCAGGGTGGGTATTCTACCACGGCAATACCCTGCTAAGTGAGGAAGAGGCAAAAAAAGTACAAAGTGCGATCCTGAACGCCATGTACGAACTGCCCAGGGGCACCCATGTCAGATTCAATGGGTCAGCTCGTAAACCCGGATGGGTGTCAATCAACTGCGCTGATGATGCGAGTAAGCGTTGGCTGAAAGATACCATAAAGAAAATCAAGCCCTACAAAGAGGCTGATTTAGTGTTGGTAGAAGGTGAGGATCTTCCTATACACGCGGTCTGCTCAGGGTTCTTTCCTGACGAAGAAAATCTTCGTGAGGGTGAAATCCTGGACAGACTAGGCAGACAGAACGATGGCCTGCACATCCAGAATTGGAGGATTCTGAGGAGATCATCTAACGAGAAGGGCCACCGTATGGTTCTCTCAATAGACGACGCCTCCGCTAGAATCATTCAAGACCTGGACTGTAGACCTTGGTTCGGTTTTGATAAGATTGATCTTCGCCTTAAAATCCGTGCTGGTGGTACAGACAGAAAGGAAGGAAGCAGGAAAAACATACCAGGTATAGGTAAGGTACAGCAAGGTGAGGTGCGGGAAGTTCGAAAGACACCTGCGCCGACGCCAGCTGCAACGGTAACAGCAATGAGAGGTGAAAAAGCGGAAATGACAACACCCATGCCAGCGCTGGTAGAAGTGGTAAAAAGAGCATCAGAACCAGTAGCTTCGACCAGCGGAATTAGTAAAAGTTCACAATTCAGGCCACCTTTAAAAGCCGACGACAGGCACAAGGCAGAAGGAAGGCACGAAAGGGAGAGGAGGCCGGATCACAGAAGAAGATCCCCTCTGAAGTCAGCACCTAGGAGAAGGTCAAACTCCAGAGATAAAAGGAATGAGTGGAGGAGAGTGGAGCACGGCAGACCAGCGCGGCTCGATGACTCCTGCCGTCAAAGAAGGAGAGAGGCTTCGCGCAGCCCTCCGGCTAGAAGCAGAAGAAGCAGGGCGGACTCCAGGAGTCCCCCTTCGAGAAGAAGGTAAAAAAGAATTCAACTCCTGGAAGTGCATCCAGGCGAACCTGCAGCATGCAAAGGCGGCATCGGCAACACTCAGCTGTAGGTTCGTAAAAGAAGTCGCCAACATTGCACTCATCCAGGAACCCTGGCTAGCAAATGGTAAGATATGTGGGCTAGGAGTGTCCGGAGGTAAGTTATTATACGATAATACAAACTCAAGACCAAGAGCTTGTATTCTGTTTAATAAAGATATTAATTACGTCCCAATTACAGAATTCTGTCAACAGGACGTAGTAGCGGCAATAATTGACCCAAAGGGCGAGTTAGGGAACATCATAGTATGTTCCGCGTACTTTGCCGCGGATCATCAATGCCCCCCTCCTGAGTTAATAGGACTGCTACTTTTCGCAAGAAGAAACAAGATGCAGCTTCTGGTAGGATGTGATGCCAACGCTCATCATACAAACTGGGGTAGCACGGACATTAACAACAGGGGTGAGTCACTACTTGAATTTATTACTAGTTATAATTTATCAATAATAAATTCGGGAAATGAGCCAACATTCGTCAATAGAATTAGAGGTGAGGTTCTAGATTTAACCATAACGACCCCTTTCTTAACGAATAAGATAAACAACTGGCACGTCTCTGATGAGCCATCTTGTTCGGATCATAAACATATTAGATTCGATTTAGCAGGAGTAGGCCCCTTATCAATAACATACCGCCCCAAAAAGAAAACCACATGGTCGTCATATAAGACTGATCTAGAAGGCAAACTAGAGGCGATCCCAAAGAAAATCAAAGATATTGAGGAACTAGAAGATGCGGCTATGATGACAACTGCAGCAATCATTAGTGCTTTTGAAGAGAACTGCCCAACAAGGACAAAACGCAGTAACAGACAAGTAAGCTGGTGGAACAACAATCTCTCCGACCTTAGAACTAAGGTTAGGAGACTGTTTAATAAAGCAAAAAATAAAAACCCACAAGAGTGGCAAATTTACACGACGGCTCTCACTGAATACAATCGTGAAATAAAGAAAGCCAAGAAAGCCTCGTTCCAAACGTTCTGCGGAAAAATAGAGGAACTCCCAGTAGCAGCACGTATTCACAAAGTGTTAGCAAATGACAAACCGGAAGCCATAGGTCTCCTAAAAAAAGACAATGGCAGTTATGCGGAATCAAAAGCTGAATCTCTAAGAATTCTACTAGATTCCCACTTCCCTGGAGCTGCAACACTATCGGATGAAATAAACAGCATCAGAAACTCCCAAGATAAACCAAGGAAGGAGGACTGGAAATTAGCAAACAGCGTCATCAGCCCAGAAAGGGTCAAATGGGCGATTAAAACCTTCAAACCCTTCAAGTCAGCAGGTCCAGATGAAATATTCCCGGCCTTACTACAGGAAGGAGGTGAAAAACTTGCACTTATACTGACAAGGCTTTTCAAAGCTAGTCTAGTATTTGGACATATACCAAAAGTATGGGCACAGGTAAAAGTGGTATTCATACCCAAAGTAAATAAAAGGCTGAACGGAGACCCAAAAAATCTACGACCCATCAGCCTATCATCATTCGTATTGAAAACATTGGAAAAAGTGATTGAGAGATACCTAAGAGATGAAATTATGACAAACCATCCCCTTCACAAAAATCAATACGCATATCAAGCAGGAAAATCCACAGAGATGGCACTCCTGAATCTAACAGAAAAGATTGAGAAATCACTAATAGCGAAGGAGCCAGCTTTAGTAGCGTTCATGGATATTGAAGGTGCTTTTAACAACACCTCTCATAAGTCAATGATAGAGGCATTGAGAGGCAGGGGAGCAAGCAACGCAATATGCAAATGGACAGAATCCATGCTAAAGAGCAGGGTAATTGAACTCTCTCTAGGCGAGGAAAAGATGAAGGCAACAACAAATCGAGGATGTCCACAAGGTGGTGTTTTATCGCCCCTTCTCTGGTCTCTGGTAGTAGACAAACTACTAGACAAGCTACAAAGTGCAGGATTTGATTGCCAGGGATATGCTGATGATCTTGCAATTATCATCAGAGGAAAATTCATAAACGTTCAATGTGATCTACTACAGACCGCATGTGGAATAGTTCAAAGATGGTGTGAAAAGGAGGAACTAAAAGTCAACCCTGACAAAACCATAATCGTCCCATTCAGCAACAAACGTAATACAGCCCAATTGAGGAAACCAAGGCTGTTTGGAAAAGAAATAGAGTTTTCTGAAGAAGCTAAATTCCTATGTGTGACACTGGACCGCAAGCTAAAGTGGAACACTCACCTAGAGAAAACTCTTAAAAAGGCGCAACTCTCACTGTGGACCTGCAGAAGAATCTGTGGGAAGACATGGGGACTGCGTCCAAAAATAGCCAACTGGATGTACCTATCAATAGTACGACCAGTTGTAACATATGCAGCGGTGGTTTGGTGGCGGAAAGTATCCCAACTAAACATCAGGAAGAAACTCGAAAAACTACAAAGAGTAGCCTGCCTGAACATCACTGGAGCTATGCAGACAACACCAACGGCATCGATGGAAGTTCTGCTCAACTTGGTACCTCTACATCTAGCAATTGAAGAGGAAGCTAAATTTGGTGCGCTGAGAATTCTGGGTTCCAATAACGCAGATACTCAGAAATTGAAAACTCATCCCGCAATCATTCAAGCCACAGGCAACATACCGTTCATAAATATGCCGAAGGATGATTGTAATATTGTTTATGATTTCTATAAACCATTCAAGGTAATGTTTCCAGACAGGAATGACTGGGTAGCTACCCGACCATCGGAAACGGAGCTGGAATGGTATACAGACGGATCCAAAACAGATGAAGGAGTAGGATCCGGAGTCTACGGAAAGAGGCCAAGGTGTAAAATTTCAAAAAGCCTAGGTACCCTAACGACAGTCTTCCAAGCTGAAGTTTATGCTATCCAATTATGCGCGGAAGAAAACTTACGCAGAAGATACAACAACAAAACAATAACAATCTTCTCGGACAGCCAAGCGGCTCTCAAAGCCCTAAATTCTAATCAACTGAAATCGAAGCTAATAGGCGAATGCTTAAATACGCTAAAAGCTCTAGCGGCTAATAATACATTAACTCTTTCATGGATCCCGGCTCATGTAGGATTGGAAGGAAACGAGGAGGCAGACCTCTTAGCAAAAGAAGGCGCACGTACTCCACTGCTTGGTCCAGAACCATTCTGTGGTGTATCAAAATGTCTAACAAAATTGCAAATTAAAACTAACACTTTTCTTTCTTTTTCAGATAGATGGAAGAACAATGAAGGGCTTAGACACTCGAAGCTCTTCATAAAAGGCCCGTCGAAAAAGATGACCGTAGAGCTACTAATGTGCAGCAGAAGAAGAACCAGAACACTGGTGGGCTTCCTGACTGGACACTGTGGGCTCAAGAAACATCTACACACATTAGGAATAAGCCAAGACCGATTGTGTAGGTTCTGCGAATATGAGGACGAAACAGCGGAGCATATACTGTGTAAATGTGAAGCCCTATTGTATAAGAGGCTAATTCATTTCGGCAGATATACTATCTCCCCATCGGAATCATGGGATTTATCTTTGACAAGACTATACAACTTCATTGCTAGTACTGGTCTGTCAAATGAATGAACGTAAAGGGTAGTTACAATAAGCCTACGGCTGCAGTGACGAGGCAGAACTCTGCCGACCCCAAACCTAAAACTAACTAACTAGTAACCCCAGTGACATGTTTGCTCTACTCATCTCTAAATTCAATAGCCTTCAGTCGTCGAATGAAAATGTGCTCGTTGACTTCAAAAATATGATGAAAGAAAACAAATCAATAAAATCGTCCATCAATAAGCTGTCTACTGAATTAACTGAGTTTAAAACTTCATTGCCAAAACTAATTGATGAAGTGGTCACATCTAAATTAAAAATTATTATGGCAGATGTGGAGTCCACTAAATCTGATATCAATGGCCTCAAAGACGAGATAACAACGCTAAAATTGTCTAGTAATATCAATATAAATAGTGAAGTTACCAATAAAATTAAAAAAATTGAGGTACAGAGTGAACGTCAACTTATGCAGCTGAAGAGGAATGACATTCTTATCACTGGTATACCCAATTCGGTCACTGATTTACCGACTACCATCACTAATTTATTTAGCTTCTTGTGTGGTGACAGAAACATTTCTGATAATGCTTTATCTAACTGTTGCTACTTGAATAAAAGCAAGTCGGTAATTTTAGTGACCCTACAATCACTATTACTACGTAATGAAATTATGAGTAAGTACTTTAAATATGGAAAGCTTAAATTATCAGACTTCACTTCTACCAATGTGCACAACCGCGTGTACTTCAACGATAATTTACCACCTATGTTATCGAGTATGGTGAAACACGCAAGGTCACTAAAGAAGACTGGTAAAATTAAAAGTTTTTTTATTGGACTTTCTCATATATCGGTTACACCTGAAGTTGGAATTGTGAGAAATTTTTCAAATGTGGAGGAGCTTATTGATGCCTATCCTATCTCAACACAGGCGGATCATTAATGGGACTATTATTTTTTTCGTTACCTTGTAATCAAGTATATTATAACAATAATTATTTTTCTTCTATTTTTCTTGCATTACGTAAATTATTATTTTTTCTTGTAAATAACTATCACATTTTAATTTTTGATTTTCACTAGCTAAATTTTTTATTTTGTTATAAATAAATAAATAATAATGTTTTGTTTTAGATTAATTATGGCAACAACCTGTCCTCGTCTTCCTTGGCATCCTGTTTGGATATTAAATTATGATGCTGGGTAATTTACCTGGTATAGTGGCTACTGACAACGGTTTTCTGACGCAGTCTCTTCAGAATTACTCAAAGTTCTTAAACATTGGCCATATGAACGTGCAAAGCTTAAGACCAAAAACTAGAGATGGCAAATTCGATGAGCTGAAATGTGTCTTAGCAGGTAATAAATTAGATGTATTTGGGGTTTCGGAAACTTGGTTGAAACAATATATTTCTAATAAAGCGGTTGAAATTCCGGGCTACAGACTACATCGCTGTGACAGAGCTGCCGTCCTTGGTGGAGGGGTTGCCATGTACGTTAGACAAGAGCTACACTCCAAAATTATTGCTTCTTTCTCAATGCCTGGAGCTGAGGCTCTCTTTGTTCAGATTTCTTCTGGAGTCTCACAAACACTAGTTGGTGTTGTTTATTTACCTGGTAGAGACTTCAGTATGATTGAAGATTTTTGTTCTGAATTATCTATGCGCTATACTAATATTATCATTGTGGGTGATTTTAATACAAATATTTTGATGCCGCATAAAGTCGATTACTGTACCAACATTTGTGATAGGCTTGGTTTGAATATCGTCCACAATAATATTCCCACACATTTTGACCTAAGATGTCAGTCATCTTCTCTAATTGATTTCATCTTGGTCAGCAAATCTAATACTATTAAGTATTGTGATCAGTTTTGGATAGTGTTGTGATCAGTTTTGGATACCAAGTATTTCACATCATGCATTTATCTTCATCTCGATCGACATTCTTAAAAATTCATCCAGTCAAGAATTTTTCTTTCGGGAATATAAACACATCAACTTAGATCAATTAGCTTCGGATGTTGCTCTCACTAATTTTAATTGCATCTACTACACTAATGATACAAATGCCCAAATTGAATTTTTAAATAGCGTCATAATTAACTTGTTTAGGGAGCATGTCCCGTTGAAAAGAGTTTCGATTAAATCTTCAATTGAACTTCGACTATCCTCAGAAATGCTACTTGTTAAGAATCTCAGAGATTTATCATTCAAAGCATTCTGTCAGTGTCGTACGGATGCTAGATGGGTCACGTTCTGCTCGTACCGAAATAAATTTAAGGCTATGGTACGTAAAGCTAAAAGGGATCAGGGGGTCAAACAATTTGAAAATGCTACTACTACCAGGCAGTTGTGGAGCAAATTGAGGCAGATGGGGGTTAGTGATGAAACAACTGTTACTCATCATCTTAATGTTGATGACTTAAATTCACTTAATAGCCAATTCACAAGCACTAATAATTTACCTGCAACTCCACGATTTGATTATGCTCTACCTGAGGTACCTGATAGTTTTTCTTTTTCTTGTATCACCCTGTTTGATCTCTTGACAGCATTTAATAGCATTTCCTCTAATGCAGTTGGGCTAGACCATATTTCTTTAAAATTTCTAAAAATCTTGTTTCCATTGGTAAATCAGCATATTCTCCACATTTTTAATACTATTTTCACAACTTCAAAATTCCCAGCTGTGTGGAAATATCCTAGGGTTATCCCAATTCCTAAGGGTTCTAGCTCAAACTTCAGACCAATAAGTGTTCTTCCTGTACTATCAAAAGTATTTGAAAAAATTGTTAGTCAGCAGTTAACTGAACATCTTTCACTCAACAATCTACTGTACGAGAAACAGTCTGGGTTCAGAAAGAAGTTCAGCACAACGGCGACTCTCTTGGACTTAACTGATAAAATTAGAAGTAACACTGACAAGAAACTAGTCTCAATTTTGTTACTGCTGGATTTCAGTAAGGCTTTTGATACTGTGGATTTCAGTCTTTTGTTGGGCAAACTAAAGACTAAATTCCAGTTCTCCAGTAGTGCTTGTAATCTAATACATTCTTATTTATCGCAGAGATTTCAATGTGTTTCTTCTGGGCAACACTGTTCGTCCTTCTTGTCTAAATGTAAAGGTGTGCCTCAAGGGTCTATTTTAGGTCCCTTACTATTTTCATTATTTATCAATGATCTAGTTTCATGTGTCTCCTTTGGTATACTGCACTTATTTGCTGATGACGTCCAATTGTTGCATGCCCTCCCTACTTCTTGTTTTTCGCAGTGTGTAAATGAAATAAATATGGATTTAGCATTTATTAGTTCTTGGGCTAGTGAAAACAGACTTATATTAAATCCTGACAAGTCGAAAGCTATGGTGTTTAATAGTCCAGTAAATGAGCTAACTTCAAACCAGAATGTGATGCTTGATAATTCCATTATTCATTTCGTGCCACACTGTGTAAGCCTTGGGTTAGTTGTTAATAACAAGCTTACCTGGGAGGCCCATGTGAGCAGTGTCATTGGTAAAATTAATTATACGCTGCGTAAATTATTATGTTCCGCTTACCATTAGGTCTAAATTGGTGAAAGCTTTGATAATGCCAAGGATAAACTATTGCATTGAAGTGGTTTCGGGGTGCACTAACGTACTGTTACTGCAGCTCCAACGAGCGTTTAACTCAGCTATTAGGTATGTCTTTAAACTCAGGCTTAGAGATCATGTATCTCATCACGTGTTGCGGTTCTTGGGTACTTCCTTCAGATCTTATGTTAACCTCCGTGTTCTACAATTCTTGTATAAAACAGTTCAGAATCAATGCCCTAGCTATTTGGTTTTAAATTTTACCTTCTCGTCGAACAGGCGTCTGCGATAATTGAGTGTTCCTCTGGTCTCATCGTCTGTTTTTGGCAGATCTTTTATGGTACGTGCAGCGTCTCTTTATAACAGATATGTACCTGTAGCTCTGAGAAGATTTAATCTGTCGCCAAAACTTTTTAAAAACCAAATGATTGGTATACTTAATTCTTAAGACATGAAGGGCTCTCGTGAGGATCGTTGTCGGTAGCTACTATTAACTACCATTAAAAACTATTATACTTATTGTAAATACCAGTGTATGGGTGGGAGGATTATGGGGACGGTTGCTGCCATGGTTGGTTTAAGTTAAGTATACATTTTTTTTTATTTTTAAATTTTTCTTTTGTATCATAGTTTCGTTTTTTTCTTGCTTTGATTTAATTAGCTATATAATTCTAAATTGCTTTATAATTTTAAAATGCTATTAGGTTTTTATTTTTTTTATTTTTTTTATTTTGCTTTTGTAATACTTGATGTTGCTTACTATTAATTTTTGCTTGCTAATTTAATGCTAAATTGCTGGCTGATCAACTTGGCTTTTAATTATTTTTTATTAATTACTAATAATGCATTTTATCATATCTAGAATTTTGCTTTATTTTATTATGTAGTTAACATTGCTTTTTCTTATACATTATATAATGATCTGTAACAATCTTATATGGGCCTTGGCCTGATTGAATTAATAAATAAATAAATAAATAAATAAATAAAATTGTTTTATTTAATTTTTTGTTATTGCCATCAATTTTATATTATAATTGTGAATTTAAAATTCTTATTTTAAAATACATTTGACATTTAAAAAACAATTTTTTTACATCTACGTGTAGATCAATCTTTTCCGATGTTTCCAATAAGTTTTTAATATAATTTTGACCAACTTTTAATTTATCTTCATTGTCCTTATTAAAAATATTCTCTAAAAAAGTTAATTTATCTACAAAAATAACATTTGGTTTTTGTAGTCCCCCTATATTGATATGGTCCGTCCAAGTGAATCCAGAAGGTCGAGTTTCGGAATATTCAGCAACGACTTGCTATCGATAGTCGATAGTCTGGTCGTGTCGATTTTTATTTTGTATTGTCTAATTATATCGCCTCGTCTAAAAAGTATTGTCATATCACATTTAAAATTATATTACATTTTAAAACTAATTGTGTGTCGATTTGTACGTGGTTATATGTATGGGGATTTTAATAGATTGATGGCGATTACTGTTTAATTCGCGACAGATAACGAACTTGGGCTGATATTTGGTAAACACATTCATTATAGTGGTCTGGATGAAATGATGAATAGGCATATTTTCATCTGGGATTTTCTGTAGCACCCTTGGATGGATTGGTCTGATATTTAGTAAACACATACATTATGGTGGTCTGGATGAAATGATGAATAGGCATATTTTCATCTGGGATTTTCTCTGGTCCCTCTGGATGGATTAGGGAGATATTTGGTAAAAACATTCATTATAGTGTTCTATTGTTAACTATTGTTAACTATGCTAGTGCTCCTCCATTATTTCCCACAATGTACCAGAAATCACGTTTTCATCATATAACCATCTTCCAAGTAGAGCTAATGGAGGAGCACGAGCATAGTTAACAAAAGAACACTATAATGAATGTTTTTACCAAATATCTGCCAAATCTATCCAGAGGGACCACTTTTATTTAAATTAAATAAAAACACAGTATAAAAATCTATATGCAAAATAAACAAAATTTAATAAACTTCATATAACGAAAAAAAAAAGATTTTTAGGCAATGCAGTGACAATTGTTATAAAATTATGTATAAGTATACTATTAAATCAGTTGTATTAGTAAAAGAAAAATTTGTATTATAAGTTTATGAGTGAAAAGCGGTATTTTATGGTACCGCTTTGCAGATTTTAAAAAAGCGGTATTTTCAAGAAACAACACCTTGAAAGCGGTATTGTACCGCTTAAAACGGTACGACTGGCAAGCCTAGGGACCAGAGAAAATCCCAGATGAAAATATGACTATTCATCATTTCATCCACACCACTATAAGGAATGTGTTTATTTCACCATCTTTTCATCTTTCGGAAAACAAAAAAATTTTACTACATCAGAATTACTTTTGTGTGTTTTAAGTTTTTTGTTGTTGTGACTAAAACAACCAAATACAGCACACATTACCATACTGTAATTCTAATTGTTATTATAAATAAATAATATATATATTTTAATAATTAATGTTTTCTACACGTTATATAAATTCACCATTATATTCTTTGCTATGAACACACTAAAACGATTTTATTTACATATAAAAATAGTTCGCTGTCAAAATTATGGTCGCCAGATGACGTAATTGCGCAAAAAAAAACCAAAATAAGAATTCTGAATATATTACCTTATAGATTATTATACCATGAGAGTTTTATACTTTTTGACATTTGACATTTTTTTAAAAACAGCTGTTGATGCTGGAGGCCAAACAGATAAATTTGTGCAATTTTATATAAAGTATGAAAAATAAATTTAATATAATTAAATAATAATAACTAAATAATAATTTATTTTAATAATTTCACTGAAACGTTTTCTTTGTTCTATTATTTTTGTGATTTATAAGGCAGCAACAGATTCTTCGTGTTCATTTTAAATAAAGGTACAAAAATAGTTTTAATATAATATATTTTAAATAATTTAAAATTATTTCCTAGTTAAATGTTGAATTATGGAATTATCCAAATACGCATAGCGTTTGTATGCAGAAGATCGAGCAAAATATATAACAAAACTAAATTTAGTTTGTTCAAGAGATCCTTATATTCTAAATTATAATGAAATTTTTTTACCGACGAATATAACTTATTTAACAATAATGGATTATTTGTTATACTGCCGATCAACTGAAACAAATAAAGAATTTAAAGCATTAAAAAGTTTTAATAAGTTTACTTGTTTTTTTCTTGTTATTAAGTATATTAAAATACTTAAAGTACCAAAATACACTTTTTTACACACAGAAACTGAATAGCTTAAAAAAAATTTACATAAATAATTATATTATCTTTGACTATATAATATATGGACTGCTAGTAATCAACTTCATTGCTGCAGCTATGACCGACTATGCGCATACCACCAGAGATGGCGAAAAAAGGAACTAACTATTCTGAATTGCCTTTGGTGACGCTCGCCTTTTTGACGGCCAATAAAACAACTACATCATTTATGAGAATTCCATAGATTTTACTTGAGAATTCTACTGGATTTAATTCAGAATTCCATAACTTTAGTTCTCTTATTGGCCATCTCTGGTGCTATGCGCTACCAGTCCTATTAGAATTTTTTCCTTTGACAGCATAGGAAATTATAAGCGATTAGCAGTCCATATATTATATAGTCAAAGTATATTATACTCTTGGAATTTTATATTGTTCTTATTACCCGTGCCAAATTCAAAATATAAATTTGTTTGGCCTCCAGCGTATATGTCAAATTATTTTGACATTTCCTGCCGGTACTCTATACTACTTTTTGTCGTATTTTAACGCCATCTGTCGTTAAATACGACTCTCGTAATACCATTTTCTCTCAGGCGTGTCGTTCGAAAGAAAATACGACTGTCAGAATAAGCCCATTAAAATTCTTTCAACTGTAAAATTAATAATATGAATATCTATATATTGGCCATCATCTTGATAGTTAATACCATTTTCAATAAGTAAAATTAATACCTCGTTCGTTATTTTATCTTAATCAGGTGCTAGTTCATCTTCTAATGTCTATGATGGCATTAACTTCATCTATTAAAATATTTGGACCACAGACAACGTCTAGCTCAATGTCTTCTTGAATCGTTAGAGTATCTGTCCAGCTGTGCTACCGGCTAAGAAATTCGAATTGTTCGAATTTCGGATTAGTCAGATCCGAATTTCGGATCAGTTAGTACCGCGTAAGAGATTCGGATCGGAATTAGTGCTGCCATTAAAGATATTAGATTTTGACAGAAAAAAGTATATTTTTCTCGTATTTTTATTTGTTTATGTTTCCGAAATTTTTATTTTTATTTTACATTATAAATTAAAATGGATTGTGTAGTGATGAAGGAAACACACCGATTGAAGAAAATAACCGAAGAAAATTATATTTGATGAGAAAAATAATTAAAAATAAATCAAATATATTGGATTTACCTTGCGAAAAGTAAATAAATACTATACTTTTTATATCTGTAAGATAAATTGAACATTGAAGTATAATCTATCTCTTATAGTTTAATAAATATGGATTCGCAATGCAATATGTATGATTTTGAAATTGTTCAAAGTTATTTAAATGCTGAAACTCATTGATTCATCACTACTAAACAGGGCAATTTCAACATATATATATATATATATATATATATATATATATATATATTTAAATTCTTAAACTACTTACTATATTATGCCTATATATGTATATATCTAACTACAAACTATTTATTATAAAATACTATATTTTAATCCTAATTATATATACTATTAGTACTAAAACTAAAAGAAAACTATAATTCTATCTAACAACTAAAATAATAATAAATTACAAATATTCTAATACTATTAAATATTATATTTAATAAACTAAAAAACTATATTTTCACATTTAATTTACTAATTTAATAATAATTTTACTATACTTTTTTAATATAAATAATTTTTAAGAAATAAAATTCCACTTATCAATCAAATTGTAAGCAAAACTATAACAAATTACCTCAAATAACACACATTCGATTGTAAAATTATTATCGAATAAAATATGCGAAAATGCTTCCGAAATTAGCAATACCCGGTAGCAAAATATCCGAAAGTTAAACTGTCATTTAACTTTCGGATTCGGATTTCTTCCAAGTTTCGTTTTGCGCGGTATGAATTATTCGAATACGAATCTTATTATCCGAAAATCGAATTAGGCGGTAGCAGGCCAGTGGCAAGATGTTGAAGTTTCGAAAAATTCGATAATCGAAAATTTGTCGAATGGCGGTATGTTATAACAAAATCGCTTACGATTTTGTTCGACTCATTATCACTTAGAGTTTTGAACTGTGACAAAGTATCGAAGAGAACAAAATGTAAGTAATATTATTTATTTAATTTTTTTTTTTATTAAATTTTTAATTTAATTTATTAATTTTTATTTTTATTAGGAATGCAAAAAAATTTACAAGTACCAGCCAATTTAATGTTATGTTAGATTTTTTAGAGGAACACCGGGAAATGGTAACAGGTACGTTTGTAAAATCTAACAATAATAGAGGGAATCTGTCGGATTTGTGGGAGACCCTTACTATGAAATTAAATAGTGAGGGTTTACCCAACAGAAATAGTGAAGGTTGGAAAAAGGTGACTTTACATTTACATACATATAAAAACAAATTTAAATATTTTTTTCATTATAGGTTTGGTTCGATTTAAAAAATAAAACAAAAAAAAAATTACGGCAGCAAATTATAGAAAGGAATAGGACTGGTGGAGGTAGCAATAACATCATGTTATCCAAAAATGAAGACAGAGTTGTAATTCTGACGGGGATGGAAACCGTCGTCAAGGGCCTTCCTTCTCACAGTTTTGGGGCTGAAGAACATCATGACTTCACCATATCAGAAAATGATGATACTACATTATTAAATACTGTAGAAGGAAATGCTACTGAAGTAGTGGAGCATGGTGATAATTTCCAGGCAGGAGGAAACCAGCATAATAGGGAATTAGGCCGAAAAAGAAGCCGTCCCACCACACAGGCGAGGGTCTTAAAGGAATTGCAAATACAAGGAGAAAAAAATAAAGAATTTCATCAAAATGTAATATCATTACTTAAAGATAGTAATGAAATAAAAAAAAAGAATGTATTAGCTTTAGAAAAAGCGAACGAAATAAATGAAAAAAAGGTTTTAGCGTTAGAAAAAGCAAACGAAATTAATGAAAAAAAATTCAAAATTAAAGAAGAACTGTTAAATTTAAAAAAATCTAAAGAGACAATTTATTTTTAATATTTTAATATTTAAAAATTTTTATAGATTTTTACAATTTAATTTAATTTTTTACAATATTTAAAATATATAAAATATTTAAAATATACTAAATATATATAACTTATAAAACTCGAATTTTATTATTTTTACACAATTGTATTAAGCAAATTTTCACGTATTTGGACTGCAGTTTGATCAACTTCATCAATATCTACATCCTCAAATTCTAAATCTTCTGTATTTATGTTCGTATTATTTTCTGCCATAATATTATTTAAAATTTCATCAGCGTTTTCCATATCATTTAAACTTTCATTTAAAAATTCTGTATTGTAGTGAGTACATATATTAAATAGAGCACAACATACGTTTATTATTTTTATTACTTTTAATGGTGAATATCGTAAAACTCTTTCACCAAGTAAACAACGAAATATAATTTTTAAAACACCATTTAATCGCTCTATAGGATTTCTTGCTTGGGCATGAAGATAATTAAATTGCCGTTGATCTTCTGTTGTTGCATTGTCTTTAAACGGTGTTATCAACCATTTCTCCAATGGGTACCCAGAGTCACCAAGTAGCCATGAATTTCTATTTATGCCATTTTCATAATCTTCTTGTAGTTTACGCTTTTCTGCTGAGATACACCAAATTGCAGCATCGTGAGCAGAACCCGGAAAAGATGCATTAACTGCTAAAATTTTCAAATCATAATTGCATATCTAAAAAAAAGTATATTTATATAAATATATTTATATTTAATTTTCAAAGTAATTAATGTCAAAATTACCAGCTGCACATTCAATGAATGTTGTCCATGTCTATCGACATAAAGATGTTCATTTTGTTGAGGTGCAATTAAGTTAACGTGCGTACAGTCAATACAACCAAAAACTCCTGGAAATCTAGTTTTTTCAAAAAATCTTTCCTTATATATCCTTTTTTCAGCATTATTTGGAAATTTGATCCATTTCGCACAAATTTTCCTTTCTAAAGCACAAGTAACATCAGTTATTGCCCGCGAAATCATGGATTGATCCATTGAATGCAAAAAGATATCACCAATAGTTCTTTGATATGAACCAGTAGCATAAAAATTTAAAACTGCAGCCAATTTTGTACATAATGAAACTTTTCTTTGACTTCTTACTTCTATAAACTCAGGTTCAGATTCAATTTCCTTCAATAAATATTTAAAAACATCCTTTGAAACACGAAATGATTGATGAAATCTAAAAAATATGTTTTAATAAGTTCTTCATATATAAAAAATATTTATTTACTTTTTTGTTGGCAAATTTAAAACATTGTAGCGTTGTCTTAAAAATCGTCTTTCGATTGAAAAATTAATTTCATCTTCATTTTCACTATCTTCTAACAATAAAACAATTGCTACATTCATTTTCTTACAAAATTAAGTTAAAAATTAATTAAAACAAATAAATATACTATATCTAAAAATTTTTTTTATACACAACACGTTTTGCGCTTTTAATTGTTTATATTTTTTATTTTAAAATGTCAAAATTCATTTTCGAAAAAGTACTGCCAAAGCAAAAAACAGTATCGATTCGAGAATTTTATAACATACTGCCAACGAGATTAATCGAATCGATACTCGCCAACGACTCGAAACGAAAGTGATATTACAACATCTTGCCACAGGATGGATACTATGTAATTCGGTTCGAATAAAATTTCATTCGTAAACGTACAATTCGTACTATGTAATCCGAATTTCGGAAATTTTGATATCCGTAAATTAAATTTCAGTGATGCCAATTTATATATAGTTTTCGTTTCGAAAATTCGGACATTTTGCTACCATATAATTCGATTATGAGTAAAAAATTATCCGTAAAACGAATATTTTATTCGATAACCATTTCAATTGTGAAAATTAATTCGATTGGACGCTTTTTTAAAACTGTAAGTATTTCTTATATTAATTGTGGATATCATATATGTGCATATTAAATAAATAAATCAATAAAAATTAATAAAATATATATTATATACAAAAATTAATTATTATGGGAAAATATATTGTTTTTTATATGGAAAAACAAAAAAATTCAAATACAAAGCAGAGGCAGTTTGAAATAATGGTGGAATTTATGGAAAAACACAATGATTTGGCAAAAGGAATGCTGAAAAACAGTGAAGGCCGAAATAAGTCCAATAATTTATGGAAAAATTTAGCGGATATGTTAAATTGTGTCGATTGAATTATTTCCAATTACCTGGATTTCAGAGGTAAAAATAAATTTTGAAAAAAACGCGCAGACAATGTAATAAAAATTCGAAGAAAAACCTATAATAATGATCTATTTTTATTTATCAAACATGAAATTAAAAATAACAAAATTATAATTACAAACTATTTTTTATTTCATCTCTTATTCTCTTAGCAATATTTGTTATATTATTAGTTTCTAGTTCACATTAAAATTATTAATACGATCATAATCTTCATCGGTGGTTCGGTGTATAATAATTCATTGCTTAAATCCATTTTAAATTTAAGGCAAATGTTGTGTGTAAAGCGCAGAAAACATTTAAAAATCTACCAGCTTTTGCCGGAGTATAGTAGAGTTCTCTAGCTGCTAGTAAGCAACGAAATTCTTTTGAGAGCAGGAAATTCTTTTATAAAACTAAAATAAAAATAAATTGTATTTTGAACTGAAATAAATGTAATAAAATTTAAATTTTACCTCTTGGTTTCTAATTCCATTATATTTGAATTATCTCAAATCCTTGTTCTAATAATTTGTTCATTTCCATTTTCTTCATCAAACCACAATGTTACGATATCCATAATTTATTTTAATTTACAAAATTGTTTATAAAAAATCACTAAACACCACAAATCGTTCTTGTTTTTTGAAACTGTGACAGTTGAGAAAAATTTCAACGGACGTGAAATTAACAAATTTTCAATAATAAATGGCACCACTTGTTGTTCGATCCGAATATTTTACATGGTACCAATGTTCCGTATAATCGAATATCATATTCGAAAATATTTTCGGTTCGAACCGAATTACATAGTAGCCATAATCTGTCACTTAAAAAAAATGAACAAACGCAAGTATAACATATTTATTGAAAAATTCATTTGCTATACTAAGACTAAAACCTATGGATCACATTCATAAGTAGTTTGTAACAAGAATTTTGTTGGGTCAGTCAAAACGAGATCACTTTTTACTTTTATTTTATTTTTTTGGAGTGATTCTATGGGGAGCATTGAAGTTTTATTACTAAATTCCTCTAAATTTATTGATTCTAATTCTAAATCATCTTCCATCAAATAGCTTCCAATATTGTTACACGAAACCGTTAGAGGAGATACATTTTTATTTTCGTGTTTCGCTGAATGCACATGTAGCTGTGTTTGATTAATAGTGGTAAATTGACATATATTACATTTGTGAATGATGTTAGATGCTAACTCTGGATGTTTAGTTGTAAGATGTTTCTAAAATTTACGGTTAGACATATAATATACGAATGGAAACTTCTACTTAATATGTTACCTTATATAATATACTCTGTATACATTTATAACCACAATAAGGGCAATCATACATCATGCTTTTATCGTGAGTACTTTTATGTCGTCGAAATGCATTATGATCATTTGAAAAATAGTTGCAATTATTACATTTAAATTTACCAGATTCTTTGTGTGTTGATATATGTAATTTTAATGCGGATTTTGATGAACACAATTTCTTACATATGCTACATTTTAATGAAATAACAGCTTGGATTTGAATTTGTCGGCATAAATGTTCTTTTTTTGTTTTTGTATTTGAAAATGCAGATGAACATAATTCACATTTATGTAATTCTAATGGTTTTATTACCGATCGATGTAATCGTCGATGATTTTTAAGTTGTTTACTATTTTTAAAAGCTTTTTCGCATTGTTCGCATTTGAAATTTCGTTCATTTGAATGAATTTTCAAATGGGTATTATACAGCCTTGACAGAATTGGCGTTTTGAAGCTACACAACTCACAGTTATATAATTCCATGTCGATATTGTGGTGACGCCACAAATGCGTATGAAGTGTGTTCCAATTAGAAAATTCCTCAGAAAAGCATTCAGGACATTGAATATTTAAGTGTGAGAGATCTCTGAAAATTTAAAATTTCATAATAAGGCTCAACATGTTTATAAAAAGTTTTGTAGCAAAGAAAATAAATTATAATAAAAATTTAAAAAAAACACTTAAGTTTAGCAAGATTGCGCAAAATTCAATAGGTGATATAAAACATAAGATACTGATAAGAAACAAAAAAACTAGCTTAATTCATAAGAAAAATGATTGTAATACAATACAAAGTGGATTAATATTGATTAATATTGAGTGGGGAAAATATAAAATATTATGAAATAATTACAAAAAAAAATTAATAATAGCTTTGCAAATTGACTAAATTTCTTGAATAATGGCCATAGGAAAAAGGGCGAACTAAAAAATAATTAAGCCAAACATCATGGTTTCGGGACATCTATATTTATTCATCTAAAAAATATGTATTTTATTTTAAATGCCAAATTTAAATATCTTATTTCACAGTAGTGTAAGGGGGGAAGAACGCATGATTTTTTTTTTTTATTTGACAATTAATATAATTTTTGTATATTTCAAAAACATTTTTATTTGAAATTACTGATTTTAACATAATATTAACTTATGAAAATTAGTTAACATATTCACCCTTATTACCATAGTCGCATCGCCAGTCGATTCGATAGACGACTCGATTGAGATTATTTTTGGTATGATGGTACTCGCTTCGCTTTTAGCCGACTCTCAATAGAGAAACACGGCAGGACGCGTATATTTTTTTTTCTGTATTGGCAGCACAATCATTTTTTCATAATTTGGAAATTTATTTGACAGTTTGTCTATTTATTCGAATTGTTTTTTAAATAACGCAATTAATATTTAATAAAAAAATTTAAATGCTTCACAGCCAAAAATTAAAAATCCATATTTTACAAAATAATATTGCTAAATTCTATAAAAAAAATATTCATCTTTAGTGTGTATTTCAAATCATAGAGATGATTCTGGATTTTTTAAAGATTTCTTTAAGATAAAACAAATTTAATTTTGATGACGCGGTTTTTTATGAATTAGAAAATTTGTTAAGAAAATTAAAACTTTGGAAATACCCGAAAAAACAAAAATAGAATTTATCAAAAAAAAATGAGTTTTGGAAAAACATTAATTTAAAAATAAACTCAGGCAATTTTAAATTTCCTTTTAATGATGTGATTTTTTTATGAATTAGAATTTATCAAGAAAATTTCTTCTTTGGAATTACCTGAGAAAAAAAAAGAATTAAAATTAATTTTATAGATCAAAGTTTATGTAATCTATACAATCAATTTTAATTCTTTTTTTTCCGGTAATTCCAAAGGAGAAATTTTCTTGATAAATTCTAAATCATAAAAAAACCACGTCATTAAAAGGAAATTTAAAATTATACCTAAATTTATTTTTAAATTAAGGTTTTTCCAAAAATTCTATTTTTTTTCGGATATTTTCAAAGTTGTGACTTTCTTAATTAATTTTCTAATTCATAAAAAACCGCGTCATCAAAATTAAATTTGTTTTTTATCTAAAAAAATCTTTAAAAAATCCAGAATTTAAAATACTTTAATTGAACACACTAATTTTTTTTAAGTTTAAATTTTAACCAGCGAGAGAAAAAGCGAGTATGGTAATACCAATTCATGAGAGTCGACGCGTATCGACTGGCGAAGCGAGTACGGTAATAAGGGTGATAAATTTATATCAATACATATAAATTTAATTTATGGAAAAAATCACTATCCGTTTTGCGATATATTATATTTCGTGCTGTAAGAAGTAAGAAAAGAAATGATGTGTTAACACAAATTATAAAGTAATAATGTAGGGGCGCTAGGGGAGAAGGATTGTCGTTCGCATCGTTAAGCTAAGCGTCTGTTATCTATAGGCCTAACCATAATGAAATTAATGAAAATTAAGTAAACTTTCGATATTTTCCTCGAAATTCGCTGTCAAACCCTTTTAGGTAGGCCATAATGAACTTATGAAAAATTAAGAAATCACAAAAAAATATTTCACAAATATCAAAGTTTGAAAGCGATAAACGTAAAATAAATTATGAATTTTTTTATTTTCATCATGGATGCCGTGGATTTTATTACAGCAAAACAATTTTCTTAATTTTCCTTAAGTTTTGCACGTAGCAATCGTACATCATTAAGTTAACGAAATTTTTGAAAAGTTAACGAAAGTCAACTTAATTTTTGTAGTCTATTACCTTGTTTCCATGCACGGAGTTGAGTTGAGTTATCGTTCAGTTGAAAAAATTCAAATTTCAACCCGTCGTTTCCATGCAAAAACTCGAGTTGAGTTGAGTTGAATTGACAGTTCTGGCAACACGATATAAAACAGGTTTTTTTATTTCATAATAATTAAATTTATGTCATTAATTTTAATATATTTTTCTCCTCCATTACTGATATTAAAATTTTTACTTCATCGTCACTCCAAAAAAAGTCTTCCTGACGCCATTATTATTAAAAAAAATAATAATTTTTTGTTCATTTACACATACAAAGATATAAAATGTCAATTTACTAATACAATGACATAACTCAACTCAATCCCACTAGTTTCGTGGAGTTGAAATGGATTTAACGAAAACTCAACTTAACTCGTGAACTCGAGTTCAACTCGAGTTGAACCCCATGGAAACAAGGTATATTTCGGCCATTCGGCGTATTTTCATATTGTCGTACGCCATCTTAAGTTTTGGTTAGCCCTTATTATAGCAGCGGCTTATTGTATTGTGCATTTTTCTAAAAATGATTTTTTTTCTAAAATCAAGCAAAATAAAAATTGTCAAGGCCATACAGCCTAAAACTCGACAACAAAAAAAACCTCATATATTTACAATATATGAAGCAAAATAATATTAAAAGTTTTCTCATTGAAAGGCAGAATTTATTTTGCTATTTTCAATTTAATTTGCAAATGTTTAAAACATGGTGTATGTGGCGGTATCTGACGAAAGTAAGCAGAGGAGTCGGTGATTTATCTAGTTATTTAAAATCAATGATGATACTTTTGTATGAGTAATTCGGGCCAAAGCTAAACTATATACGTACAAAGCAAAACTATACACAAAATATAAATAAAATTAATGTTACAAGTATATTTAAAAAAAGGAATATAAATTTTGGTTACCTTTTATGACATTTTTTATGATATTCCAGAGTAGCCAACCTCTTAAAACGAACGGCACAATCTATTAAATCACATTTAAAATTTGTGTCATAAGAATTATTTTGATCTAGTTTGTTAAACTTTATAGATCTGCTAGTCTTAGCTCCTATAGGCCGTCCTTTTGTCCTTTGTTTTACACTATTCAATACTGCCGGTTCTATTTCAGAGCTACATAATTCATTACCGACAATCCTATCTTCCATCAAATTATCAGAAACATAAATTCTTCCTTTTTCCGATACTGAGATTTCACCGATATCACAGTTATTTATGCTGGCATTTAATATATTTTCTTCGCAAGTAGAATTACCTGGTATTTCTAAGACTTTGTCGTTATTAGCATGCTTTTTTACTTCATCAACACATTCATTCAATGTCCATTCAGTAACTATCTTATTTCCAATTTCCTCTTGTATAATGTTAAAATTTTGATTACATATATTCTGAGATGATTCATTGATCACATTATCTGTAGCTTTTTCCTGATTTAAAATCAATTCTTCAGCGCAATCCAAAAGTATTTCACGATCATTTTCAGAAGCACTTATCTCATCCATAAGAAAATACGGTGTAATTAAATCGTGTGGATAGTGAAACTGACAGTTTTGCAGCGATGATGAATCTGCAGTTTCTAAATTTATATCTCCATTATTACAATTATTTTGAATTAATTCACCAGCAGTATTTGCAGATTCAGTATCTGGTGAAATTAGATAATTAGTATAAATGCAATGTTCTTCATTTTTTTTCGAATTTTCTAATGAAGTATAAGCAGCTTCCAAATTTTCTGAATTATCTGGAATACTTTGGAGATTATTCATTAAATTTATTTGATTTTTATTCATCAAATTAAGTTCATCAACAGTACGTAAGTGTATGAAATTAGTAATTCTTTTTGTGGGGCTTGTACTTGTTTGGGATTGTGGTTGTTTTAAAATATCAACATTTTTAATATTAACTTTAATTTTATTTTTTATTAAGTTAATCTTATGGCTATCGTTATTACTATTATAGTCAAAACTAAATTGGTCATTAACAAATTGTCTAATTTGAAGAGCTTCAGCAATATCCGTAAAATTATCATTTATATCTAAACTAGGCAACATATATGGCACAGTCGTTGTTGACATGGTCATTTCTTTTGATGGAAAATTATCAAAGTACAAAGTTTCATTCACGTTTAAAATATTTGAGATATTTGTTGGTGGTAAAAAAATTGGTTCTTTTAGAATATCAACATTTTTAATATAAATTTTTGATGCTGCCCTACGCGTTTTTTTATATTCCATTTCGACTTCTAAATTGCTATTTGTTAAATTGCCTGAATTATGAAAACCATCACAGTAATCCGTGTTGTCATATTTTGCCTTACCGGTCAGATTAAACGATGAGTTAGCTAATTTTTCATTATTTTTTAAATTTTGCACTTTTTGTGAATAGAGAGGTTCTTGCAAATTCTCCACACTTTTTATAGTTATTTTTTGCTTCGGTTTAGAAATATTTGATGATAAATATGGTTGCAATCTTTCTGTCATTAGTTCATCGTTTATATTAGAAAATAAATTATCTTCGTTAATTAAATCAATAAAATTAAATTCATTATCAATTTCATATTCATTACAGTTTAAAGACTCTGGCGGAGTTCTATGATATGGAATTGTAGTTGATAAGTCTGTATGATTACGTATGCAATCCATAGTTTTCAAATAAATTCTATTGTGTTTCGAGGATGAATCATTTTGTTTTTCTTGATACTCGAAAAATTTTGTTATTTCACTTTCTATCATGAAGTGATCGTGTTCAAGATGGGAATAAAACGAAATTGCTGAATAAAAATGATTATCGCAACCCGGACAATGCAATTTAGGTCTTAATATGCTACCACTTTTATTCGTATTTGAATTCTCATGTATAGTAGAAAGATGATTTTCTAAATTAAAACGAGAAATGCTTAAAAACATACAGTGTTTACATTTAAGGATTTTAAACTCTTGAATGCTACTAAGCACTTTAGATCTGGAATTATTTTCTGAATCTGTAGTCATATTAGAATTCCGCTCTCGTTGTAACGATTCATTTACATTTACCTCATTTAATTCCGATTTAATGGGCTCAATTTTAGGCTTTACTTCTCGGTTACTTGAAATGTTGTTTAGCACGTAAGTCATTCCTGCGTTGATTTTATTTGATATGGGTACATCAAATGCATGAATTCGAACAAAAGGCAAATCTACGTTGTCACCATTTGGAACCATTTGTACTTGGTGCTGTGACTGTGATTGAATTTCAGCATCGTCATTTACTGCTGGGTACACAAACATATTCTGTATTATGGCACCATTATCAAGCTGCATATGTTGTTCTGATACTTCCTGCATCTGAAAATTAATTATCCACCTTATAAAACATTTTATTTTCGCAATTTTCTAATTATATTCATAGTTTTTTATACCTGATTCACAATGTCATATGATCAACGCAAATCGAAGCCAAGTTATTATTTTTTCCTTTGACTATATAATATATGGACTGCTAATCGCTTACAATTTTTTTTGCTGTCAAAGAAAAAAATACTTTAAGGACTGGTAGCGCATAGCACCAGAGATGGCCAATAAGAGAACTAAAGTTATGGAATTCTGAATTAAATACAGTAAAATTCTCAAGTAAAATCTATGGAATTCTCATAAATGATGTAGTTGTTTTATTGGCCGTCAAAGAGGCGAGCGTCGCCAAAGGCAATTCGGTATAGTTAGTTGCTTTTTTCGCCATCTCTGGTGGTATGCGCATAGTCGGTCATAGCTACAGCAATGAAGTTGGTTACTAGCAGTCCATATATTATATAGTCAAAGATATTTTCAATTTCCAAAGTGTTGTGTTTCCAGCGTTTCTGACATTTGATTTTCATTTATTCCTGTTAATTGTCCATGTGTACCCTATAAGTTAAATAAGCGAATTCGCTTTTGGCGAACCATATACGAACTGGATAAGTAACGCCTTTTTAATAAACTATAATTTATGTATCTTATAATAATATTGTAAATTGTATCTTATAATAATATTGTGTTTAAATATAATAAAATAAATATTAATAAGTAATTTTGTGTTCTATATAATAAATTAAATAATAAAATTAATAAAAAATCTTATTAATAAGTAAGTGGTGAAATAATTATTTATAGTTGAATGTTAATGTTATTATTTATTGTTAAAAATTACATTTTTTATATGAAATAAATGCTAAAAAAATAAAAATATTACTTTTCCGTATTTTTTATATCTAGAAATAAAACCAGTTCGTAAACGGTCCGAATTTGGCGGTTCCAAAACGAATCGCTGCAGCGTTTCGTAAACGGACCGATTTTAGCGAACTCTTGGCGGTACGTTTTTTTTCTACTTTTCTTATTCTAACATTTATGTTTCCGGTTCGCTTACGAACTGCAAAGGCGGTTAGTTTACGGTTCGCTTTTCTTAAAGGGTAGTCAAAAATAAAAAAAATTAAAAAAAGGGAAAAAACATATTAATAGAATTAAATATACCAATTAAATATACCAATAGAATTGGTCCTTTTTTTACAATAGAATTGGTATATTTAATATACCAAATTAGTAACTTTATAAAGCTGTCATTTACTCGCGTTGATTATAGTAAATGCCGGCGCACAATGTAAGTATCTCCAATGTGAGCGCTGGCGTCTGGATTCCAAAAACGCCAACGCTGAGATTGCGCAATGTTCAAAAAATGAAGCTGAAGTTTCAGTTGTGCCAACATATTTTTAAAATTTTTTTTTTTCTGAATTTTTTTCATGATTTTTTCACTGAGTTTTTCAAAGTTATTTTAAAATTTCGATAGGCGTTTTAAAAAAATTACTAGAAGTAAAGTTTCCCTCATATTTATATATATATAAATTTATATATAAATTTATAATTCATATTCATATTTGTTCAAAGTTTTGAATTGTATTTGAATTTGTCAAACTTTTGAATTGTATCAACGCTCACATTGGAGATTGTTTGGCTTTTACGCTGGTGTTCAACTTTTTTCACCGCCGAAGTTTTGCGCTGAAAGCTACATTGGAGATCCCCTTTAAGTAAGCAAACCGTAAACGAACCGCCGGCGAAGTCTTTTCTTCATATATGAGTTCGTTTACGAACCGCCTTGGCAGTTCGTAAGCGAACCGGAAACGTAAATGTTAGAATAAGTAGAAAAAAAAACGAACGCCAAGAGTTCGCCAAAATCCGTTCGTTTACGAAACGCCGCAACGATTCGTTTTGGAACCGCCAAATTCGGTTCGTTTACGAACTGATTTTATTTCTAGAAATAAAAATACGGAAAAGTTATTTTTTTAGCATTTATTTCATATAAAAAATATAATTTTTAACAATAAATAATTATTTCACCACTGATTTAATTTTTTTAAATTTTATTACTTAATTTATTATATAAAACACAAAATTACTTATTAATATTTATTTTATTATATGTAACAAAATATTATTATAACACACAACCTTCGTCACTCCTGTTTATTTTTTTTTTGAAATTATAAAGTTTATTTTAAAAAGGCGTTACTTATCTAGTTCGTATACGGTTCGCCAAAAGCGAATTCGCTTATTTATCTTATAGGGCATTCTTTATGGTGGCTGGGTACATAAGGCAGTAACACTATACCCTTTAAGAAAATTCCCAGATCAGTTTTTCTGATTCTAAATTGAGACAGAATGGAGGCAACTATTTTCTTGACATATCTAAAAAGTATTTCGTTTTTGTATCAATTTCGCTTCGTTTAATCTGAATCAAAAAGATATTTCAGAAATATCTCATTTCGGTATCGCAAAAGCCAATCCAAATTTGTATCTCAGAAATGAACTATTTTCAATCTCATAAATGTGTCCTTGTGGTATATGTTTTGTAAAATTGAAAAAAAAAATTTAAATAAAAAAAAATTAAAAAAATTCTATCAGTTATGCCGCTAAAACGATATGAAATGGAGACATTTATGAGATAGAAATTAGTTCGTTTGCGAAATATAAATTTTGGTTCGCATTTATGAGATAAAATTGAGACATTTATGAGATAAAAATTCTTTCATTTACGAAATATAAATTTTTATTTAAAAAAATTGTATCAGTTATGCCGCTAAAAACGATATGAAATGGAGACATTTATGAGATAGAAATTAGTTCGTTTGCGAAATATAAATTTTGGTTCGCATTTATGAGATAAAAATGAGACATTTATGAGATAGAAATTAGTTCATTTACGAAATATAAATTTGGGTTCGCATTTATGAGATAAAATTGAGACATTTATGAGATAAAAATTCTTTCATTTACGAAATATAAATTTTTATTTAAAAAAATTCTATCAGTTATGCCGCTAAAAACGATATGAAATGGAGACATTTATGAGATAGAAATTAGTTCATTTACGAAATATAAATTAGGGTTCGCATTTATGCGATAAAATGGAGACATTTATGAGATAGAAATTAGTTCATTTACGAAATATAAATTTGGGTTCGCATTTTTGAGATAAAATTGAGACATTTATGAGATAGAAAATGGTTCATTTACAATATATAAATTTTTATTTTAAAATATTTTGTATTTTAAAATATAAATATATTTATATTTGAAATTTAAAATGTAATATAAATTTTTATTTAAAAAAATTCTATCACTTATGCCGCTAAAAACGATATGAAATGGAGACATTTATGAGATAGAAATTAGTTCATTTACGAAATATAAATTTGGGTTCGCATTCATGAGATAAAATGGAAACATTTATGAGATAGAAATTGGTTCATTTACGATATATAAATTTTTATTTTAAAATATTCTGTATTTTAAAATATAAATATATTTATATTTGAAATTTAAAATGTAATATAAATTTTTATTTAAAAAAATTCTATCACTTATGCCGCTAAAAACGATATGAAATGGAGACATTTATGAGATAGAAATTAGTTCATTTACGAAATATAAATTTGGGTTCGCATTTATGAGATAAAATGGAGATATTTATGAGATAGAAATTAGTTCGTTTCCGAAACACAAATTTGGATTCGCTGCTGTGTTACATAAATGAGATATTTCTGAAACATCTTTTTGATTAAGATTAACGATATAAAATTGACACATTTATGAGATTGAAAATAGTTCATTTCTGAGATACAAATTTGGATTGGCTTTTGCGATACCGAAATGAGATATTTCTGAAATATCTTTTTGATTCAGATTAAACGAAGCGAAATTGATACAAAAACAAAATACTTTTTAGATATGTCAAGAAAATAGTTGCCTCCATTCTGTCTCAATTTAGAATCAGAAAAACTGATCTGGGAATTTGCATAAAGGGACAACCTAGCAGCAAAAAAAGCATCGTCAACGGCGGCAGCAAAATTTTAAAAACAATACAGTTTGAATTATACAAACACACACACAACATGGCAGCGAGCAGCACCAGCGGCCGCAGCGTCGATGCTCATCAATCCTAATCTCTAATAACCCCAGCAGCTAGAAACTGTGACCAAATTTTTTTGTTGAATTTTTGTGCACAATTTTGTGAATATTTTTTGTCACAACGAAGTGTGTGACAACAATTTTGTGAATATTTTTGTCACAACGAATTGTGACAAAAATGTGACAAAGAATTCACAAATATTTTTCAACATAATTTGTTTAAAATAAACAGCTGTGACCACATTTTTTTGTGGATTTTTTGTGACATTTTTGTTGAACATTTTTTGACTTTTTTTTGTCACAATAAAATGTGACAAAAATATGACAAAATTGTTGAAATTTTTGTGAATCCTTTTGTCACAAAAAAAAATATGAAAAAATGGTCACAAAATTGTCAAATAAAATGTGGTCACATTTTTTTATCACACTTTTGTGGCCATTTCGCGACAAAAAATGTGATTTTTTTTTCAAATAAAATCCCAAAAAGTCGGAAATTTTTGTAAATTTTTTGTGACATTTTTGATGAAAAATTTGTAAACATGCATAACGTGCATGACTAAACATGCAAACGGTAAGAGTTAGTAATGTTTAATTAGTTTTCATTGAAAGTGAATGTGCGCAGTTTATTTAAATTGAAATTAAAATTCAGTGATTTCTTTGTTTTATGTAACTGGTTTTATTTTGTATATACTTTTTAAGTAATTTAAAAAAATATATATTATATCATAATAATTTTATATATTATTAATTAATATAATTTTATATATTTAATTAGGTATTTATGAAATAAATTTTTTTTAAATTGTATAAATTGAAAATGAAAACAAAATATTAAATATCTATAATTATATTGATATATTATTAAAATTTCTCAGACTATATGTACTTATTTCTATTTTTCAGATAGGCAAGACAATGCGCTAAAAAAGCATTAAAATTTTATATGCAAAGAAGAGAAGAAAGGTACCAGAAAACAAAGAAATCATCAAACAGAAAGCATATAGCTAATTTAATTTTAGTATTTGAATTTAAGTTTTTTCTTGTATTAATTTAGAATAATTAAAATGAATTAATTTTTTTTAATGTAAATAGTTAAAAATCACTGAATTTTCAATGTTTTTGTTTATAAACGCATATAATTTTAATAATATTATAAGTTATAAGATAAAATTAAGTACAATGAATTTTTTATATTTATTTATGTACATAAAAGAGAAAAGAACTGCATTAAAGAAATAAAAAGTAAATAAAAACTGAAACATCCACAAAATTTTATTAATTTAGAATATAATACTAATTGGACCCCAAAAATATTCAAAAAAAATTTTCACATTAATGTCACAAAATTTCTTAAATTAATGTGACAAAAATTCGCACATAATTGTGACAAATATTTTAACATAAATGTGACAAAATTTCTTACATTAATGTGGCAAAATTTCTCACATAAATGCGACAAATTCGAACACAAAAATGTGACAATTTCTTCCACAAAAATGTCACACTTTTTCCGACCAAAATGTCATAAAAATGTCGCAATTCCGGTAAACCAGAGTCACCATTTTTCCACCGTATTGTGACAATTTTTTGTCGATTTTTTTGTGACATTTTTGTCACAATTAATTCACATTTGGTTGCTGGGGATGCTGCTTTGCTGCCGACATGAAATAAATAATTTTTACAAAGCATACTAAAAATTATTATTTTCAATAGAAATTATTTGACAGATTTGCTGCTGCTGCCTACTGTTAGCTGCTACTTTCTGTTTTAAAACTGTTTTAGCTGTTGCTGCCGATGCTCTTGTTGCTAGGTTGTGTTACAGCCTGGTGGTATGGCCGAAACACAAAGTACACAGTGTACTGGCACACAAAGCCAGCTCGCTTTAACCGTATTGTAGCGTTGAAGCAATTTTCGTGAGATGGCGAACAAGTAAGACGTGTTCATTTGACGTGCTATTAAATATTATTTTTTGTACATTAAATGTCTCTTTAAAAATGGTAAATGTGTCTAATTATCATTAACCTTAACTTTAATTGTTGGGAGGGTAATGGGTAGCAACGCGTAATACAGTTGATGGGTTCCAGATTGCATCAACCGAGCCTCTTCTACTCAACGCCACATCTCACCTTCACGAGGTCCCTCCTGTCAAGCTGAGCAACCTAAATGAAAGAACTGGCAACCAACCCAGTTGGTGTAGTTTAGGTCAGCGAGCAAACGAGATTGGCAGAAAAAAAAAACAAAAGCGTATGTTCCACATTGGGCGGCTTTCTGGTCTGCGTCTGACCCCAGAGGGGTGGCAGTTATAATACCTGGTGGAAGGTTAAAAACACATCCAAAACATTTTGTATTGTACAATTTGTAAAGATGAATAACACAAAACCAAAAGAAAAACTGGCAGGGATATCTGCCAAAGTGTCGTCAGACTCCACGACTGACGGCGAGGGCTTGGCTAATTGCGGAAGGCATTTAGCTAAGTCGCCAGTGGAAAAGAACATCGGGGACAATCCCTCTGCACACATGGTGGGGTCGCAGGCCATGGTGCTAGATAACATTACTGTAATAAAACAACAACAACAGAATCAACAGCCTCTTGCAGCTGATCTATTTAAGGGTAGCAAACAAATTGTTAGATCGCCACCTAAAAGCCTATCGCTATCTAACTTGAATATTCAAGCAGCAGGGGATTGTTGTGTTCAAATGTTTATGGATATATTATATTCTGGCTATAGCCAATCTATATAATATATTTTCCTATTGAACTGGGAGCGTACTAAGTAATAGTAATAAATAAAACTTCAAATATATTTATTTAAGTCTAATTTTACTATTTATTTATTCAAAGCTTATAAGTTAAACAAATTAGCCTTGTACAAAACTTTCTGTTTTGAAAGCTCTTAACTGTAAGCTGAATAAATTTCGACTCCCTGAATTACCAAAAAATCCAAGTATTTATACGCAAATTTTAATTTGCCGGCCTTTGTTTACATAAAAAATGTAAACAACTTTGATTTACTAATAACATAATTAATTTATGATTGAGTAATTGCACTCAATATTAATTATTATTAATTGTTTGTTTTCATACCCAAAATTGCATAGTCGACAAAATTGCGCACTAAGCATTATTAAATTATTGACACAGTTTAATAATACAAATTTAACTAGAACAATATTTTATATTTGAATAAATATTGTTCTTGTTACGCAATGCGAAAAGCAAATATTTTATGGTACAAACAATTAGTTATCGTTTATTACAAAGACGGTGTTCTTATTCCACAACACCTCCCCCTTTGAAGTACAAAAAATGGATACATTTTTTGAATGTTGGGCAATTCAGAGTTGTTCAATTTATTCAGTTTTATTTTTTTCAATTTTTTAATCTTATTTTCTATACATTTTATTTTCATATATATTTTTTTTTCACAATTTTTAATATACAAATTTTTTTAAAATAGGTATAATTTTATATATACCTTTTATATATCAATTTTTTATAAATTTATTCTTTTACATACATTATTTTTATATTTTAACAATATTTTATTTTCAACTTTTAACTTTATTAAACATTTGTCAATTTTATATACATTTCAATTCCTTTTCAACTTTATTTTAATACATTTTTTTTTCAATACAATTATTTTTATTTTCCTTTTATTCTTTCTTTAAGCATTTTGTTTTAAAAACCGAATTATGCACTCTTAACAATTGGTTAAAAAAATTCACCTATCTTTAAGAGATTAGGCTCGGTCGTTTCCCTAAAACATTTTTTATTTTTATACGCATTTTAACAATTGTTTCAATATTTTTTAATTCAATTTTTATACTTTTTTCAAATAACTTTTTAATTCCTTTTACAACAATTTTACATTTAATTTCAACAATTGTTTTAATTAAATTTTCATAACCATGTTGCATTTAATTTTAATAATTTTATATCTCAATTCTACATTTCAATTTTAATCATTTTACAATTCATTCTCAACTTTAACTCAATTTTCATAATTTCTTTTAATATTAAACAATATTTTCCAATACAACATTAATATACAATTTACGTTTTTAATCTTCAATTTTATACAATATTTATTTTTTAAAACATCAATATACGTTTTACATTTTTTCATCTTTGAATAATACTTAATTTTTTCATTTTTTAAAGAACTTTACTTGGAATTCTTTTACATAAAACAATATTAAATATTTCTTCATTTTTAAATATCAATTTTAAATATTTTCATAATAATTTTTTTTATATAATTTACGAAACAACTTTATTATTTTCAATCATTATTTATTTAATATTAACTTTAATAATCTTCTACTTCCTTCCCCTTTTATCCTTTTTTTATATTTATTTACCCAATTTTTTTTGTTTTTATTAATTCTAACAATTATTCATCAAAATTTTACAAATTATTTTTATTCTAAAAAATTTTTTTTTTTTTTCTTTTTTATTTTTATTTTATATATTACAATTTCCTATATATATAATTTTCTATATTATTAAATTTATTTTATTATTTCCTCTACTTTAAATATATCCATTAAATACATCCATTTTCTTTCATTTAAACTTCTTAATTTAATTTAACTCAGTATAAATGTATGCGAATTTAAATTTAGATTATTTTAATAACTTTCAACTATAAATATATATTTTTTACAAGTGCATTTTTTTTTTTTTTTACTGTAATTGGCTAGTTAATTATTATTCTCTAAAAGTTAAAATTTATAATAATAAATTTACTAAAAGTTTAATTTTAAGTACTAACAAAAAATTTTTTAAACTGAAAATTATACCCCCAAAACTTAAAATTATATTTATTATGTTGTATTAATAATAATAAAACTACATTAATTTATATAAAAAATTAATTTGATTTTAAATTTTTCTCCTAAAAATATGCACCTAAAAAAGATTAATTATTCTTATCAAAGACGAAACAATTTTTTTTTTTTTGAAATATAAAAAACGAAAATATTAAGTTATAAAAATCATTATTTTCGAGTTTCCTAATTTTATGCATGTTTCCTAAAATATTTATAATTCCGTGGAATTATAGAAGGATAGTATTTATAGTTTTGTGCGCATTTGCTAGCGAACAATTTTCATTCGATTTTTCCTTTAGTATTTGTATTTCAGTATTTTGAGTTAAATTATTTATTTTTACAACAAAATTTGTATTAAAGTTGGTCCATACTTGACTCTTATCCTTTTGTTGAATCAATTCTGTTTCTATTTTTTCTTCGTGCTTTTCGACATAATTTTCTGCATTTTCATTAAATTCTATTATGTGACAATTTTCCTGCTGTGGAACTATACTCGGTTTAAGTTCCGAAATTGACATTTCTTCGTTTTTATACTGTACTTCTTCATTGTTATACAAAAGTCTAATATGACTTAATGCTTCTTATAAATTTCCTTCGTATTTATGAATCTTTTTATTCTTACTTTTATTTTTTCTACATTGTTTATTTTGTACGTTGCTTATGGTTTTAGTTTTTTTATACTGTATTTCTATAACAGTTCCAAATTCTATTTTTTCTACGTCCAAGTTTTTACTCTCTTCTACTACATTATATTCTTCTATTACTTCGGATTTATTTATTATATTGTTATTTTTTAATTTATTTTCTCCACAAAAATTTACTGGATTTAATTCATTTTCCATTTCTTTTAATTCTGGTTTTGTGAATGCCGAATTCATCAATACTAAATAGTTTGGGTAGTACCTTTGTATATAAATTTATATAGTAGTCCCACTTGACTGATTTTTTTTGAATCGTGGCGACGAGAGAAGTGCTAACTAAAATATAGTAGGGACATAAATCATATTTTTGATTTAACAGGGCCATCTACATTTGAATAACTGAAACAATTCAAAATGGCAAATTTGTGTATATTTGTTATTGTAATTTTTTTTATTTCTTATTCTTGGTACAGAAGTGTAAGGGGGAAGAAAATATATAGAAAAAAATTTTTATATGCGTATTTGAATAATTTTTAATGAATTTTAGAATAGAAAAATTATTTTTTGTAAATTGCTAGGGATGGTGACGTAAGGGGGAAGAAAACATATGAGATTTTTTTTTATGGATGTGCGTATTTTAATATAATTTTCTGAGTTAATTTAAGATTGAAAATATTTTTTTTATTTTTCAATTCTTAAGTTCTTGGGGAAGAAAATATATGAGATTTCTTTCTAGAATGTTCTAGAATGTTCTAGAAATCGAATAATTTTAAGGAATTTATGAATTAAAAATGTTTTTTATGTTATTATTCATTGGCGATGGTGCCGATTTTATAAAATTTCCTAATTTTTTAATTTTTATTGGTCTGGATGAAATGATGAATGGTCATATTTTCATCTGGGATTTTCTATGGTACCACTGGATGGATTGTGCTAAAATTTTGCAACCACATTGAAATTAGTAGTCTGGATGAAATGATGAGTAGCCATATTTTCACCTGGGATTTTCTCTAGCATCCGTGGATGGATTGGGCTGATATTTGGTAAACACATTCATTATAGTGATCTACAGTTAACTATGCCAGTGCTCCTCCATTAGCTGTACTTGAAAGATGGTTATATGATGAAAACCTGATTTCTGATACATTGTGAGATATAATAGAGGAGCACTGGCATAGTTAACTGTAGATCACTATAATGAATGTGTTTACCAAATATCAGCCCAATCCATCCACGGATGCTAGAGAAAATCCCAGGTGAAAATATGGCTACTCATCATTTCATCCAGACTACTAATTTGAATGTGGTTACAAAATATTAGCACAATCCATCCAGTGGTACCATAGAAAATCCCAGATGAAAATATGGCCATTCATCATTTCATCCAGACCAATAAAAATTAAGAAATTAGGAAATTTTATAAAATCGGCACCATCGCCAATGAATAATAACATAAAAAACATTTTTAATTCATAAATTCCTTAAAATTATTCGATTTCTAGAACATTCTAGAACATTCTAGAAAGAAATCTCATATATTTTCTTCCCCAAGAACTTAAGAATTGAAAAATAAAAAAAATATTTTCAATCTTAAATTAACTCAGAAAATTATATTAAAATACGCACATCCATAAAAAAAAATCTCATATGTTTTCTTCCCCCTTACGTCACCATCCCTAGCAATTTACAAAAAATTATTTTTCTATTCTAAAATTCATTAAAAATTATTCAAATACGCATATAGAAATTTTTTTCTATATATTTTCTTCCCCCCTTACACTTCTGTACCAAGAATAAGAAATAAAAAAAATTACAATAACAAAATACACAAATTTGCTATTTTGAATTGTTTCAGTTATTCAAATATAGATGGCCCTGTTAAATCAAAAATATGATTTATGTCCCTACTATATTTTAGTTAGCACTTCTCTCGTCGCCACGATTCAAAAAAAATCAGTCAAGTGGGACTACTATATAAATTTATATACAAAGGTAGTACCCAAACGTGGTACTGCTGCAAGCTTGAAATGAAGATAAATTTACTTCAGGTTTTCTAATTGGGCGTTTAACAAAAGGAACTTCTATCGCCTTTCGTTCATTTGTGGTACTCGAAATTTCTTGTAATTTCGACCTACCCTGAATATTGCATTTTTTATATATATTATTATAATTAGAACAACCATCTCTGGGTATTCTTTTCTCCATATTAATTACTTCATTTTCATTCTCTACTTCATTATTATTACAAAAATCTTCATTACTATTTCTCAATGTTTTACTATGCCCTTGTGGCGTATTATATGCAATATTTTGACTACTTTTTTCCTCAATTTTAAATGAATTTCTATTCATTATGATAACCTGAGCTCCATTGTCAGTTGGGAACTTTGCTTTTTCTATGTTTGATGTATTCAGTGGTAATTCAGTATTTTCCTGTAAATTTTGTCTTCTTAATAACATAATGGTTTGGGATGAATCAGGGCGTTTTGATTCATCACTTATTAAAGCACGCGATTCATATTTTTGCTTAGCAGGGCAGTGAAATATACTGTGTCCTGGGCTGTCGCACCAGTCACAATTTTGTGCCACTAAATTTTCTTGATACATTATACAAAAACGGGTAGTATGACCTAGATCTCCACAACTATAACATTTTAAATTATTTGTTCTATAATTATTTTTATTATTTGTCCCAAAATTGCTATTATAGCTATTGTAGCTATTTATATTTTTCCTGTAATTTATTTTGTTATTTGGTACCGAGTCATTATTTTTATTTTTATGATAACCTGTCTTTTGATCATCCATTTTCATTAATAATTTCCTTAATAATGTGGAAATATCATTATCATTAGGCAGATTTTCTGTTAAATTGCTCCTTGTATAGTTTTCCCTGGCGTATTCGATCGCCTTTTTTGTTGCTATATTTAAATTTGAGCAATTTTGTGATCTCACGTAATTTTTTAAGGATTCCGAATGTAAACCCCTTATGAAGGTTCGTTTCGCAACCTTCATCATTTCTTCCGTTAATACCCTACCTTCTCCTGGATAGGTATTTTCGACCATTATTGTATAGGCCTCAAGTTTTTGTAATAGCCTACTCCCAAAATTTTCTACTCCCTCGTCCGGCCCTTGATAACATTCCTCCAATTCCCTGGCTAATTGAGGAAGGTCCTTATAAGGTACAAAGTAATCCCACAAAACATTTTTAAATTCCTCAAAATCTATAATATTTCTATGTTGGAAAAGAGCATTCGCTTTTCCTTTTAATTTACTTCTTATAAGATTGTTTAGGACAAAACTTCTTCCCCTAAATTCAGTTATATAATAAGCTTCTTCAGCCAGATATAGAAAATTTTGTAAATCCAGAGTCGGATTCTCCCCTGACCCTGAAAATACTGGTACATGTACTAAAAAAGTTTCAAATGTCTCAGTGACGGACAGCATTCCGTCGCTAAAAGACATTTTTTATAAAAAATGAAAGCTACATTAAACACATAAAATTTTTGGAAAACCCAATATTACCAAATTAAAAATTATATAGAGCAAACTCTTTAAAAAAACGCGAGACTCTTAAGACAAAATAAATCTTCCTATTCACTAACATTTTTTGATACCTTTTTTTTTTTTATTAACTAGCCAAAAAAAACATATTTAAGAAATTTATTTTCTCAATACAAAAATATTTTCAATAAACAATAATTAAAAAAAACCTTTCAAAAATAAATACTTTTAATATATACATAATTTAACTAATAATTTTAATTTTTTTTTCATATTAAATAAAAATACAATTATACATATTGAAATTTCTATCAATATCAAATTTACTTTAATCAATCTACATAATTATATTAAAAGCAAAAAAAATATGTTTTACTTTTTTCACCCATAAAGGGGTTTTATTGCAGATTATGCAATGATAAGGTTTCTTTTCGAATTCCATATAAAAATAATTTTTCGCCAAATACAAAAAATAATAAATTTTGATAAACAAAATATATACAAAATATATTTGTCCTTTGTAAGTTTTTATTAATAAATTTTCGTCAAATACCGAATACTATTTTTTATATTAACAAAATATATACAAAATAATATTTTGTTCCATACAAAAAATATACGTTCTACAAGAGAAATTAGGACAAAAACATTTCTAAAAAAATTACACAGAAATATATATATATTTGTATTTTTGTATATATTTGTATATATAAAAAATTGATTTTTAAAACAATATCTTTTTTTTTTCAAAAAAAAAAAAAAGACTAATTATATACATCTATTTTTATATATTAAGAAAAAAAATTAATTTAGAACCGTATTTTTTCTTCCAAAATTAATTATACATCTATAAAAAAATGTACAAAGACTAACCCAACAAAAAAAATTCAACAATTTTAAACAAAAAAATAATAATTATACAATTTAAAAACAGAAGCTACGCAAAAAATTAACTAGCCAAATACAAAAAAATTAATTTCCTTTAAATTTAGATCTAAAGATCCCAAACAAAATAAACTATTTATAAAAAACGATTTATATCAATCATGTATAAGAAAAAAAACTATAATTTTATTTTCATTTAATTTTTTTTTTTATTTTATGCTCTCATAATAATATATATACCGTATTAGAAAAAAAAATTATTTATACATAAAAAAAACAATGGTATATTACAAGAAAAATGGTATATTATTTATTCTTTTAACCAAAGAAGAGTTTTATTACAAACTATACAACTGTATGGTTTTTTCTCGAATTTGGGATAAGTAATACTTTGCCAGTTGCGTATACAATTATTGCATACCTTACCGTGCTTAGTATTATGTATTGTTCCCACCGTATAAAAAGTGACCGGCATTACTTTGTTTAAATAAAAAACGATAAAAAATAAAAAAAAATGGATATACCTAAAGTAAATATATATTTTTTATATCCTTCTTTTGTGAAAACAAATTATATTTGTAATGAAACTAAACTATTTAAAACTACTAACAGTAAAAACAATTGCAAATATAACAAAAAAACTACTACTTTGATTCAAAAAAATTATTACAACAAAATAATATACAAATTAAACAGAAACTACGCAAATTTGCGTCGTGTTTGTCCCTTGTTCGCTTCACGCGAAGTACAAGGGTGTTTATTTGTATTTTTTTTGTTTTTCGTTGTATTTTACTGACGTAACGTACTCGATCTCGTTGTAGGCTGCTATTTATAATAAAATTGCTCTCGACTTGATTTCCAAAAAAAAACTGCTTTTGCTCTTCCTTCGATTTTTTTGTCCGTGAACAAAATCCTGATTTTTTTGATTTTCTCAAAAATTTCCAATAGTGGTCCAAAAAAAATGGTGGTTCTACCAAGAAACGTAGTACTTGGTTAACCGGCTGCGCCAATGTTGTGTTTTATATCCTACCGGCTGCGCCAATGTTATGTTCAAATGTTTATGGATATATTATATTCTGGCTATAGCCAATCTATATAATATATTTTCCTAATGAACTGGGAGCGTACTAAGTAATAGTAATAAATAAAACTTCAAATATATTTATTTAAGTCTAATTTTACTATTTATTTATTCAAAGCTTATAAGTTAAACAAATTAGCCTTGTACAAAACTTTCTGTTTTGAAAGCTCTTAGCTGTAAGCTGAATAAATTTCGACTACCTGAATTACCAAAAAATCCAAGTATTTATACTTCCTCTACTTTAAATTTTAATTTGCCGGCCTTTGTTTACATTTCCTCTACTTTAAATTTTAATTTGCCGGCCTTTGTTTACATAAAAAATGTAAACAACTTTGATTTACTAATAACATAATTAATTTATGATTGAGTAATTGCACTCAATATTAATTATTATTAATTGTTTGTTTTCATACCCAAAATTGCATAGTCGACAAAATTGCGCACTAAGCATTATTAAATTATTGACACAGTTTAATAATACAAATTTAACTAGAACAATATTTTATATTTGAATAAATATTGTTCTTGTTACGCAATGCGAAAAGCAAATATTTTATGGTACAAACAATTAGTTATCGTTTATTACAAAGACGGTGTTTTTATTCCACAACACCTCCCCCTTTGAAGTACAAAAAATGGATACATTTTTTGAATGTTGGGCAATTCAGAGTTGTTCAATTTATTCAGTTTTTTTTTTTTTCAATTTTTTAATCTTATTTTCTATACATTTTATTTTCATATATATTTTTTTTCACAATTTTTAATATACAAATTTTTTTAAAATAGGTATAATTTTATATATACCTTTTATATATCAATTTTTTATAAATTTATTCTTTTACATACATTATTTTTATATTTTAACAATATTTTATTTTCAACTTTTAACTTTATTAAACATTTGTCAATTTTATATACATTTCAATTCCTTTTCAACTTTATTTTAATACATTTTTTCTTCAATACAATTATTTTTATTTTCCTTTTATTCTTTCTTTAAGCATTTTGTTTTAAAAACCGAATTATGCACTCTTAACAATTGGTTAAAAAAATTCACCTATCTTTAAGAGATTAGGCTCGGTCGTTTCCCTAAAACATTTTTTATTTTTATACGCATTTTAACAATTGTTTCAATATTTTTTAATTCAATTTTTATACTTTTTTCAAATAACTTTTTAATTCCTTTTACAACAATTTTACATTTAATTTCAACAATTGTTTTAATTAAATTTTCATAACCATGTTGCATTTAATTTTAATAATTTTATATCTCAATTCTACATTTCAATTTTAATCATTTTACAATTCATTCTCAACTTTAACTCAATTTTCATAATTTCTTTTAATATTAAACAATATTTTCCAATACAACATTAATATACAATTTACGTTTTTAATCTTCAATTTTATACAATATTTATTTTTTAAAACATCAATATGCGTTTTACATTTTTTCATCTTTGAATAATACTTCATTTTTTCAGTTTTTAAAGAACTTTACTTAATATTCTTTTACATAAAACAATATTAAATATTTCTTCATTTTTAAATATCAATTTTAAATATTTTCATAATAATTTTTTTTATATAATTTACAAAACAACTTTATTATTTTCAATCATTATTTATTTAATATTAACTTTAATAATCTTCTACTTCCTTCCCCTTTTATCCTTTTTTTTTTATATTTATTTACCCAATTTTTTTTGTTTTTATTAATTCTAACAATTATTCATCAAAATTTTACAAATTATTTTTATTCTAAAAATTTTTTTTTTTTTCTTTTTTATTTTTATTTTATATATTACAATTTCCTATATATATAATTTTCTATATTATTAAATTTATTTTATTATTTCCTCTACTTTAAATATATCCATTAAATACATCCATTTTCTTTCATTTAAACTTCTTAATTTAATTTAACTCAGTATAAATGTATGCGAATTTAAATTTAGATTATTTTAATAACTTTCAACTATAAATATATATTTTTTACAAGTGCATTTTTTTTTTTTTTACTGTAATTGGCTAGTTAATTATTATTCTCTAAAAGTTAAAATTTATAATAATAAATTTACTAAAAGTTTAATTTTAAGTACTAACAAAAAATTTTTTAAACTGAAAATTATACCCCCAAAACTTAAAATTATATTTATTATGTTGTATTAATAATAATAAAACTACATTAATTTATATAAAAAATTAATTTGATTTTAAATTTTTCTCCTAAAAATATGCACCTAAAAAAGATTAATTATTCTTATCAAAGACAAAACAATTTTTTTTTTTTGAAATATAAAAAACTAAACTATTAAGTTATAAAAATCATTATTTTCGAGTTTCCTAATTTTATGCATGTTTCCTAAAATATTTATAATTCCGTGGAATTATAGAAGGATAGTATTTATAGTTTTGTGCGCATTTGCTAGCGAACAATTTTCATTCGATTTTTCCTTTAGTATTTGTATTTCAGTATTTTGAGTTAAATTATTTATTTTTACAACAAAATTTGTATTAAAGTTGGTCCATACTTGACTCTTATCCTTTTGTTGAATCAATTCTGTTTCTATTTTTTCTTCGTGCTTTTCGACATAATTTTCTGCATTTTCATTAAATTCTATTATGTGACAATTTTCCTGCTGTGGAACTATACTCGGTTTAAGTTCCGAAATTGACATTTCTTCGTTTTTATACTGTACTTCTTCATTGTTATACAAAAGTCTAATATGACTTAATGCTTCTTATAAATTTCCTTCGTATTTATGAATCTTTTTATTCTTACTTTTATTTTTTCTACATTGTTTATTTTGTACGTTGCTTATGGTTTTAGTTTTTTTATACTGTATTTCTATAACAGTTCCAAATTCTATTTTTTCTACGTCCAAGTTTTTACTCTCTTCTACTACATTATATTCTTCTATTACTTCGGATTTATTTATTATATTGTTATTTTTTAATTTATTTTCTCCACAAAAATTTACTGGATTTAATTCATTTTCCATTTCTTTTAATTCTGGTTTTTTGAATGCCGAATTCATCAATACTAAATAGTTTGGGTAGTACCTTTGTATATAAATTTATATAGTAGTCCCACTTGACTGATTTTTTTTGAATCGTGGCGACGAGAGAAGTGCTAACTAAAATATAGTAGGGACATAAATCATATTTTTGATTTAACAGGGCCATCTACATTTGAATAACTGAAACAATTCAAAATGGCAAATTTGTGTATATTTGTTATTGTAATTTTTTTTATTTCTTATTCTTGGTACAGAAGTGTAAGGGGGAAGAAAATATATAGAAAAAAATTTTTATATGCGTATTTGAATAATTTTTAATGAATTTTAGAATAGAAAAATTATTTTTTGTAAATTGCTAGGGATGGTGACGTAAGGGGGAAGAAAACATATGAGATTTTTTTTATGGATGTGCGTATTTTAATATAATTTTCTGAGTTAATTTAAGATTGAAAATATTTTTTTTATTTTTCAATTCTTAAGTTCTTGGGGAAGAAAATATATGAGATTTCTTTCTAGAATGTTCTAGAATGTTCTAGAAATCGAATAATTTTAAGGAATTTATGAATTAAAAATGTTTTTTATGTTATTATTCATTGGCGATGGTGCCGATTTTATAAAATTTCCTAATTTTTTAATTTTTATTGGTCTGGATGAAATGATGAATGGTCATATTTTCATCTGGGATTTTCTATGGTACCACTGGATGGATTGTGCTAAAATTTTGCAACCACATTCAAATTAGTAGTCTGGATGAAATGATGAGTAGCCATATTTTCACCTGGGATTTTCTCTAGCATCCGTGGATGGATTGGGCTGATATTTGGTAAACACATTCATTATAGTGATCTACAGTTAACTATGCCAGTGCTCCTCCATTAGCTGTACTTGAAAGATGGTTATATGATGAAAACCTGATTTCTGATACATTGTGAGATATAATAGAGGAGCACTGGCATAGTTAACTGTAGATCACTATAATGAATGTGTTTACCAAATATCAGCCCAATCCATCCACGGATGCTAGAGAAAATCACAGGTGAAAATATGGCTACTCATCATTTCATCCAGACTACTAATTTGAATGTGGTTACAAAATATTAGCACAATCCATCCAGTGGTACCATAGAAAATCCCAGATGAAAATATGGCCATTCATCATTTCATCCAGACCAATAAAAATTAAGAAATTAGGAAATTTTATAAAATCGGCACCATCGCCAATGAATAATAACATAAAAAACATTTTTAATTCATAAATTCCTTAAAATTATTCGATTTCTAGAACATTCTAGAACATTCTAGAAAGAAATCTCATATATTTTCTTCCCCAAGAACTTAAGAATTGAAAAATAAAAAAAATATTTTCAATCTTAAATTAACTCAGAAAATTATATTAAAATACGCACATCCATAAAAAAAAATCTCATATGTTTTCTTCCCCCTTACGTCACCATCCCTAGCAATTTACAAAAAATTATTTTTCTATTCTAAAATTCATTAAAAATTATTCAAATACGCATATAGAAATTTTTTTCTATATATTTTCTTCCCCCCTTACACTTCTGTACCAAGAATAAGAAATAAAAAAAATTACAATAACAAAATACACAAATTTGCTATTTTGAATTGTTTCAGTTATTCAAATGTAGATGGCCCTGTTAAATCAAAAATATGATTTATGTCCCTACTATATTTTAGTTAGCACTTCTCTCGTCGCCACGATTCAAAAAAAATCAGTCAAGTGGGACTACTATATAAATTTATATACAAAGGTAGTACCCAAACGTGGTACTACTGCAAGCTTGAAATGAAGATAAATTTAATTCAGGTTTTCTTATTGGGCGTTTAACAAAAGGAACTTCTATCGCCTTTTGTTCATTTGTGGTACTCGAAATTTCCTGTAATTTCGACCTACCCTGAATATTGCATTTTTTATATATATTATTATAATTAGAACTACCATCTCTGGGTATTCTTTTCTCCATATTAATTACTTCATTTTCATTCTCTACTTCATTATTATTACAAAAATCTTCATTACTATTTCTCAATGTTTTACTATGCCCTTGTGGCGTATTATATGCAATATTTTGACTACTTTTTTCCTCAATTTTAAATGAATTTCTATTCATTATGATAACCTGAGCTCCATTGTCATTTGGGAACTTTGCTTTTTCTATGTTTGATGTATTCAGTGGTAATTCAGTATTTTCCTGTAAATTTTGTCTTCTTAATAACATAATGGTTTGGGATGAATCAGGGCGTTTTGATTCATCACTTATTAAAGCACGCGATTCATATTTTTGCTTAGCAGGGCAGTGAAATATACTGTGTCCTGGGCTGTCGCACCAGTCACAATTTTGTGCCACTAAATTTTCTTGATACATTATACAAAAACGGCTAGTATGACCTAGTTCTCCACAACTATAACATTTTAAATTATTTGTTCTATAATTATTTTTATTATTTGTCCCAAAATTGCTATTATAGCTATTGTAGCTATTTATATTTTCCCTGTAATTTATTTTGTTATTTGGTACCGAGTCATTATTTTTATTTTTATGATAACCTGTCTTTTGATCATCCATTTTCATTAATAATTTCCTTAATAATGTGGAAATATCATTATCATTAGGCAGATTTTCTGTTAAATTGCTCCTTGTATAGTTTTCCCTGGCGTATTCGATCGCCTTTTTTATTGCTATATTTAAATTTGAGCAATTTTGTGATCTCACGTAATTTTTTAAGGATTCCGAATGTAAACCCCTTATGAAGGTTCGTTTCGCAACCTTCATCATTTCTTCCGTTAATACCCTACCTTCTCCTGGATAGGTATTTTCGACCATTATTGTATAGGCCTCAAGTTTTTGTAATAGCCTACTCCCAAAATTTTCTACTCCCTCGTCCGGCCCTTGATAACATTCCTCCAATTCCCTGGCTAATTGAGGAAGGTCCTTATAAGGTACAAAGTAATCACACAAAACATTTTTAAATTCCTCAAAATCTATAATATTTCTATGTTGGAAAAGAGGATTCGCTTTTCCTTTTAATTTACTTCTTATAAGATTGTTTAGGACAAAACTTCTTCCCCTAAATTCAGTTATATAATAAGCTTCTTCAGCCAGATATAGAAAATTTTGTAAATCCAGAGTCGGATTCTCCCCTGACCCTGAAAATACTGGTACATGTACTAAAAAAGTTTCAAATGTCCCAGTGACGGACAGCATTCCGTCGCTAAAAGACATTTTTTATAAAAACTGAAAGCTACATTAAACACATAAATTTTTTGGAAAACCCCATATTACCAAATTAAAAATTATATAGAGCAAACTCTTTAAAAAAACGCGAGACTCTTAAGACAAAATAAATCTTCCTATTCACTAACATTTTTTGATACCTTTTTTTTTTTTATTAACTAGCCAAAAAAAACATATTTAAGAAATTTATTTTTTCAATACAAAAATATTTTCAATAAACAATAATTAAAAAAAACCTTTCAAAAATAAATACTTTTAATATATACATAATTTAACTAATAATTTTAATTTTTTTTTCATATTAAATAAAAATACAATTATACATATTGAAATTTCTATCAATATCAAATTTACTTTAATCAATCTACATAATTATATTAAAAGAAAAAAAAATATTTTTTACTTTTTTCACCCATAAAGGGGTTTTATTGCAGATTATGCAATGATAAGGTTTCTTTTCGAATTCCATATAAAAATAATTTTTCGCCAAATACAAAAAATAATAAATTTTGATAAACAAAATATATACAAAATATATTTGTCCTTTGTAAGTTTTTATTAATAAATTTTCGTCAAATACCGAATACTATTTTTTATATTAACAAAATATATACAAAATAATATTTTGTTCCATACAAAAAATATACGTTCTACAAGAGAAATTAGGACAAAAACATTTCTAAAAAAATTACACAGAAATATATATATATTTGTATTTTTGTATATATTTGTATATATAAAAAATTGATTTTTAAAACAATATCTTTTTTTTTTTCAAAAAAAAAAAAAGACTAATTATATACATCTATTTTTATATATTAAGAAAAAAAATTAATTTAGAACCGTATTTTTTCTTCCAAAATTAATTATACATCTATAAAAAAATGTACAAAGACTAACCCAACAAAAAAAATTCAACAATTTTAAACAAAAAAATAATAATTATACAATTTAAAAACAGAAGCTACGCAAAAAATTAACTAGCCAAATACAAAAAAATTAATTTCCTTTAAATTTAGATCTAAAGATCCCAAACAAAATAAACTATTTATAAAAAACGATTTATATCAATCATGTATAAGAAAAAAAACTATAATTTTATTTTCATTTAATTTTTTTTTTATTTTATGCTCTCATAATAATATATATATACCGTATTAGAAAAAAAATTATTTATACATAAAAAAAACAATGGTATATTACAAGAAAAATGGTATATTATTTATTCTTTTAACCAAAGAAGAGTTTTATTACAAACTATACAACTGTATGGTTTTTTCTCGAATTTGGGATAAGTAATACTTTGCCAGTTGCATATACAATTATTGCATACCTTACCGTGCTTAGTATTATGTATTGTTCCCACCGTATAAAAAGTTACCGGCATTACTTTGTTTAAATAAAAAACGATAAAAAATAAAAAAAAATGGATATACCTAAAGTAAATATATATTTTTTATATCCTTCTTTTGTGAAAACAAATTATATTTGTAATGAAACTAAACTATTTAAAACTACTAACAGTAAAAACAATTGCAAATATAACAAAAAAACTACTACTTTGATTCAAAAAAATTATTACAACAAAATAATATACAAATTAAACAGAAACTACGAAAATTTGCGTCGTGTTTGTCCCTTGTTCGCTTCACGCGAAGTACAAGGGTGTTTATTTGTATTTTTTTTGTTTTTCGTTGTATTTTACTGACGTAACGTACTCGTTCTCGTTGTAGGCTGCTTTATATTTATAATAAAATTGCTCTCGACTTGATTTCCAAAAAAAAACTGCTTTTGCTCGATTTTTTTGTCCGTGAACAAAATCCTGATTTTTTTGATTTTCTCAAAAATTTCCAATAGTGGTCCAAAAAAAATGGTGGTTCTACCAAGAAACGTAGTACTTGGTTAACCGGCTGCGCCAATGTTGTGTTTTATATCCTACCGGCTGCGCCAATGTTATGTTCAAATGTTTATGGATATATCATATTCTGGCTATAGCCAATCTATATAATATATTTTCCTATTGAACTGGGAGCGTACTAAGTAATAGTAATAAATAAAACTTCAAATATATTTATTTAAGTCTAATTTTACTATTTATTTATTCAAAGCTTATAAGTTAAACAAATTAGCCTTGTACAAAACTTTCTGTTTTGAAAGCTCTTAACTGTAAGCTGAATAAATTTCGACTCCCTGAATTACCAAAAAATCCAAGTATTTATACGCAAATTTTAATTTGCCGGCCTTTGTTTACATAAAAAATGTAAACAACTTTGATTTACTAATAACATAATTAATTTATGATTGAGTAATTGCACTCAATATTAATTATTATTAATTGTTTGCGCACTAAGCATTATTAAATTATTGACACAGTTTAATAATACAAATTTAACTAGAAGAATATTTTATATTTGAATAAATATTGTTCTTGTTACGCAATGCGAAAAGCAAATATTTTATGGTACAAACAATTAGTCATCGTTTATTACAAAGACGTTGTTTTTATTCCACAACAGGATGAACACAGCTCGCTAAACATCCACCAGCGTTCAGTTATGAATCTCTTATACAGCAGCAGTCCACAACTGCATTCAAAAACTAAATCTACAGATAGAATCATAATTGAACAAAACTCTAAAAGGAAAAAGCGGTCCTCAGAAGAAATCTCTCCGGAGTACGAAAATCAACAGAGTAGATCAGACGAAGACAAAGCTACAATAAATGAACTCGAAAACGAAATTAAACGTATCAAACAAGAAAAAAACGATCAAAGAGACTTAGTAATAAAATTAAAAAAAGATCTTGACGAAGCCAAAAAAGAAATCGACGATATGAAAAATATATTATTAGCTATTCAGAGCAAAGAAATAGTTACACCTGTATTACCTGAAACAAATAAGTTTAATAACATCGAAATAACATCAGAAAAGGAATGGATAATACCAAAACTAAAAAGAAAAGAAAAACAGGAAAGCAGCGAAAAATCCAAAAACGGAACACCAGTAATCCAGAGATGTATCATCAAGAAACCTGAAAATAAAAATAAATTATTAGTACAATCATATAATGAATTCTTACCAATAAACCAAAATAAATTCCAGCTTCTGGATACACCAAAACTGCAACACAATACGGAAAGTAAAGACCAAAAGGACACGCCGTCAACATCCCCCAGCGGAAATATAATCAATTCTATAACGACCCAAAATATTAAAAACAGACAAGCCAGAAACCTCAAACCCCCCCCGGTAATCGTCAGCAACCTAAAGAACTACAACAAACTTGCACAAGACCTAAAAAAATAACATAAATTACGACGCCAATACGCTAAATAACAACCAGCTAAAAATAAATGTAAACATTGAAGGAGAATATAGAACACTAACAAAAATAGCAAATGACCTTCAACTAGAGTGGCACTAATTTGAAAACAAACAGCTAAGACCAATCCGAGTTATGGTAAGACATCTGCACCCATCATGTGACACTGACTTAATAAAAAACGAATTGATAGAAAGAGATTACAAAATAATCAACGTAAGATAATCAAAAATAAGATAATCAAAAAAAAAGTAAACGGAATAGACTACATCACTAAACTTCCACTGTTCATGCTAACCTTCGATCATACAGAAGACATCCAAAAGATTTTTGAAATTAAAAATTTACATAACATGAAAGTCAAAATGGAATCGCTAAGAACAAATAACCAAATTCCCCAGTGTAAGCGCTGTCAAAGCTATGGTCATACTACTAAGTATTGCCAGAGGAACCCACGCTGCGTCAAATGCGCTGGAAACCATCTCACATCGAGTTGCACAAAAAGTCGGGATATACCAGCAACATGCTTCAACTGCGCTGAAGCCAATCCAGCTAACTACAGGGGATGTTTAATAGCCAAGGAATTACAAAAAATAAGAAGAAACCAAACCACAAATAACGCAAACAGCCAAAGAAAATCAAATACGGTACATGATCTAAGAACAACGGACACTTTTTCATACGCACAAATTCTAAAAAACAACACACCAAATAATACAAACACAACGTCAAACACTAATGATACAACAACCCTATTAACAGATATATACACCATAGTTAGGAATCTATCCAACAGACTAGACAAACTGGAGTTAAATAACCCTAAATCACAAGCCCAGAAAAAACAATTATGACCCAGAAGACTTTTAAAATAGCAACCTGGAACGCGAACGGTGTAATACGTAAAGACAAGAGAATTGGAAATATTCCTCAACACTCAAAGAATTGACGCATGCCTACTATCAGAGACACATCTAACAAACCAAATGTTCATCACAATAAAAGGATACAAAACATACTTAACAAATCACCCAGACAACAATACAAAAGGAGGAAGTGCAATACTGATCAAAGAAAACATTAAACATTATCTTGACCATAATTTGAAAAAAGAAGAAGTTCAACTGACAACAGTAGTAGTTTACACAGTCAAGCTAAAATTGACGGTAGGAGCAGTCTACTTACCACCAAGATATAACCTGAAAAAACAAGACTATATGGATATAATTAATAAATTAGGAGACAGATTTGTGATGGGAGGAGATTTCAACGCAAAGCACACAGAGTGGGGTTCCAGACTTACAACTACGAAAGGCAGAGAACTTAAAAACGCTATAACAGAATTAGGATGTAAAACGCACTCGACAGGTATGGCAACATATTGGCCCACAGATAGTAATAAGATACCAGACCTCCTAGACTTCTTTGTATTCAAAAAGATCTTGAACAACTATATTGATATTGAAGACAATTTCGACTTAAATTCCGACCATTCTGCTGTGATACTAACCATTAGTGATAAAATAGCGACCAGAAAGAGAAATCCTGAACTTACTAACTCCACCACTGATTGGGAAAGCTTCAGAATTGACCTAGATAACTTGATCGACCTGAAAACCAAAATAGAAAATAAGCAACAGCTAGAAGAGGAAACTGGAAAACTTACAATACACATCCAGAACGCGGCTTGGAAAAACACAAAAACGACGTCCATCAGAAACACAACTACTACCCACCCCACGTACATCAAAGCACTTGTTGTAGAAAAACGCAGAGCAAGACGTAGATGGCAACTAACAAGAGATCCAGAGGACAAGAATAATCTGAATAGAATGACGCAACATCTGAAAAGAGAAATAATTAAGTTCAAAGAAGAAAAATGAGTACCTACCTGGAAAACTTGACGCCCACGGAAAGGACAGACTACTCGCTGTGGAAAGCAACAAAGTATATAAATAAACCCATAACGCACAATCCACCAATCAAAAACAAAGATGGAGAAGGGCCCGAGACAGTAAAGAAAAAGCTAAGGCTTTTGCAGTACAACTAGCCGAACTCTTCCAACCAAATGATAGCACAAGAAGCGTTCCTCTAGAAGAACAATTTCAAATAACTTCACAAGACATTCCACTAGTGACGCCACGAGAAGTAAAGACAACAATAAGAAAAAAATTCAACAGGAGAAAAGCTGCCGGATATGACCTTATCACACCAGAGATCATAAATAACTTACCAAAAAAAGCCATAATAATGTTGACGAATATAGTGAACGCTTCATTTAGACTAAAACATTTTCCCGACAACTGGAAGGTGGCAGAGGTAGTCATGATACAAAAGCCAGGAAAACCACCAAACGACGTTAAATCATACAGACCTATATCATTACTACCAGTCATTTCAAAATTAACAGAAAGACTATTCTTAAACAAACTTAAACCATTAATTGACAACAATCAGCTGATTCCTAACCATCAGTTCGGCTTCAGACAGAAACATTCAACAATTGACCAAATTCACCGCATTACAAACGAAATAGAGAAAGCGCTCGAAGAAAAAAAAGTATGCTCCGCCATTTTTATTGACATTGCACAAGCTTTTGACAAAGTGTGGCACAAAGGATTAATCTAAAAACTAAAGAGAATTTTACCAATACAATACGTCAAATTCCTGACATCATACTTGGAAAATAGACTTTTTAGAATTAAACAAGACGATGAATTTTCAGATCTAACAGAAATAAGAGCAGGCGTTCCACAGGGTAGCAACTTGGACCAACTCTGTATGTTTTATTTACCAGCGACCTACCAGAACAAGGAGATATTCTGACTGGAACATTTGCAGACGATACAGCTATGTTAGCAATGGACAATAACCAACAAGAAGCCACAAATAAATTGCAGTTAGCAAATAATGACATCAAATGAATGGACTATCAAAACTAGTGGAAAATGGAATATCAAAATAAATGCGACAAAATCATCACATATTAACTTTACCTATAAAAAAATAAATAGCAATAGCTCAGTTCAATTAAACGGAAACACTGTTCCGTACGGATCCACGGTGAAATATTTAGGCCTAACATTAGACGAAAAACTAAAGTGGAAAGTACACATTAACAACAAACTATACCTTTACAACTTCAAATTGAGACTAAACAACTTCAAATTGAGACTAAACAATTCCAAATTGAGACTAAACAATTTCAAATTGAGACTTAACAATTTCAAAATGGGAATAAACAATTTCGTGTCTAATAGATATTCTCATTTATCTATCTATATAATTCCTTTTAATATATTTATATATTAAAACCAAAGACAATAGACATAGACATTTGGAGATGTGATCTCCCTTTAACATTCAGGACAGAAAATAAAGTTATCTGAAGAGTCCCAAAATGATATACCACCCAAAATTCATACTATACCTAGGTTATTTACTGTTAATTCCCATTTTGAAATTGTTTATTCCCAATTTGAAATTGTTTATTCCCAATTTGAAATTGTTTATTCCCAATTTGAAATTGTTTAGTCTCAATTTGAAGTTGTAAAGGTATAGTGGAACTAAACTTGAAATATAGAAAAATATATTGGCTAATAGGACGAAAATCTAAATTGACAATTCACAATAAAATATTAATATACAACCAGATTATAAAACCGATCTGGCTTTACGGCATACAGCTCTGGGGCTGTGCCAGCAGATGCCACATAGAAAAAATTCAAAGATTTCAAAACAAAGTAATCCGCAACATGATTAACGCTCCATGGTATGTGAGAAATTCTGACATTCATAGTGACCTGAAAATAAAAACAGTCAACGAGGAAATTGCACGATTCGCAGTAAAGCACCGCATCAGATTAATAGATCATGACAATGTAGAGGCAGCTAACCTCCTAAATGACAATTCGATAAGAAGATTGAAGAGGAAAAGACCATTAGACTGGACATGAGTCCTAAAAATAAAATATAACTTAAAACTATGATGCTCAAATGACATCAAGTTAAACAACAAACGTAGACTAAGATTCTCCAGAATAAAATTAATGGTTGGTCCGCAGAGACCAGTTTTAATCGTACCTTTGACAATGTAGTTACAGTTTAAAAAAAAAAAAAAAAAAAAAACTTTAATTGCTGCATAATTGTAACGAGCTGAATTTTTGCTGTGAAAAGAATATATATTAGTTTTCTTAACTTTAATTTTTGGAAACTTAAAAGAACTTCTAACAAAGAACAGGAAATTGTAAAATCTGCTCAATTGGCAACATGCATACTTCATACTTCTGGATGCATACTTCAAAATCAGTGTGCTGTCAAAAAGTTAAAATGTGTAGATTTTAAAAGAATAATTTTGCATCATATTCGTATACATCGATAAACATTCTTTCTCCGTTTTATTGTGCTATTTTGGAGAAAATTCTGGAGGATTACTGATATATAATTCAATATCATATTTCTTGTATTTAATCTTCAATCATCCGGTGCATCGTTCTATTTTGAATTATTTTTGGACTTTCCTCGTGACTGTTTTTGGAGTTTCATCGTGACTGTTATACATCTAACACCTATTTGCTGTGGCTAAGCTGGATTAGTGCATCCTGGAGGATTACCAATTATCCACTTTGATTCATCGTCAGTATATATTTCAATTACTGTGTAAATCTGAATTTGTGCAATTATGAGTGAAGCCTCTACCTAGTCAGCTACCTGCCCGGATTGCAATAAAACTGTTAAAAATAGTATTTATTCTGACATCTGTAACAAATGGTTCCATGAGAAATGTAGTGGATTGTCATCTGATGAATATCAGACTGTGAAACGTAATACTGCGGAAACTTAGGCATGTCCAGTGTGTGTTGCAAACTAAAAGTCCCAGCTGCTATGTTTAATGTGCTGTTGTTGAAGTTTTGTAAGCTGCAAAATGTTTGTGAGGGTTCAGTCCAAAAATTCAATGTTACGTCAGATGTTGTTACGACCATCAAAGAGTCACAAAAAAAGCTGTCTACAGAGTCTATTAATGGGGTTTGTCTGGCTGAAAATTTAAAAAAAAGTTAAGATTACAATGATAGACTGCAGAGGCTAGCCAAACGCAACGACATTCTTATTTCTGGTTTACCTAAAACCGAGAAAAACCTTATCAATTTGTTGATCGAATTTTTTTGCTACTTTCATCTTACTTTAAAGCTGATATGATATCCAATTGCTGCTGGCTCAGTGAAAAAAAAGTTATCGTGCTTGTGCCTTCCTATCTCTAGCAACCACAAACAAATTTATGGCGCTTTACTTCAAACAAATTTGAGGTATGCGAGTTATGTTGGATTCTTTAATTGAAAGTAGGATTTTCTTCAATGACAATTAACCAAGTAAGTTATTTTTAATGGTGTCACATCCTAGGAAACTTAAGAAGAGCTCAATTATAAAGAGCTTTCATACTGCTTTGACAAATATAACGGTCAAGCTCAATAATGATTGTCAAGATGGATAAAACGATTGTGGATATCAATTATATTTTAAAATAAAACACGATGTTTTCAATAACAAAATAAAATAAAAATATATTTCTTTTCTTTTACAAACTTCGACTATACATCACGACGGATATAAACAAAACTAAAACCAACGTCTTTCTTAATTTGACAGTTCAGGGTTGTGTGACAGTTCGGCCAAACCTGACGTTGAATCGTCCTCGATTATACTATCATCGTAGTCGTCGTCATCTTTATCAGAAGTAATACCATCAAGATCAAAAGGGCTGCCACACCAACGCTTTATTTTATCAGCGGCATAAATTGAATTAAATTTCTTTTGGGTAATTTGCATACCATCGATATCACTAATAAGAAAACGATCATTTCGGAGCACCTTCTTGACTACGTATGGACCTCTATATTTTGGCTCAAGTTTACGCGATTCACCGGGAGATGGACTTTCATTTGCCAGTACTATTAAATCACCTTCTTCATATATTGTAGGTTCAATATGCTTTCCGTCAAATCTTTTTTTCCATTTTTCTCGTTCTTTCATTATATGTTGTACAGCTATATTACGTTTTGTTTGTATATCAATATGTGTTGATGGTGTTTCAATATCGTCATGTAGAGCGGCAACCAATTTATTTTGTACTACATCAATTAATTTAAAATCAAAAACCAAATCATTCGGACTGAAACCAGATGTTGCATTTTGTTGAGAATTAATGGTCCATTGAAGTTCTCGTAAGTGTTTGTCCCAATCTTTTGGGCATTTTTAATGTGTTGGATGTTATTATTTACACAAAATTCAGTAAAAGCTCTAGAGGTGAACGATGTTCCTCGATCGGTGACGATTCGCTTTGGTAACCCAAAATAACTGGTCAGCTCATTTAATACATTTAATACAGGAGTTGTTTTAGTATTGCGTACACCTTTCATAACTAAGAATTTGCTGAAAGCGTCCGATATTGCAATAACATATGTATTACCGCTTTTGCTTTTAATAAATGGACCAAGATGATCGATATGGATTAACCTAAACTGTATAGGTCCCATTTCTTGATAATGTAAACGTCCCTCAGGTTTACCATCTGGTGTTTTGTTATAGCAACATTCTATACACGATGCGATATAATCTTTGACATATTTGCGTGCTTTTTTTCATCCGTGGATTGTAATAGAACACCAGCAAGACCAATACTACTAGCGTCTGTATGCACTTCGTGATGAGCCGTAAAACTATAAATAGAAAGAACAGGTTTATTACAAATTATATTAATTAATTTGTCAAAAGCTTCTTTTTGCTGCTCTCCCCACACGAAGTTATTATTTAACTTTTTCTAACTAAATTGGTCAAAGGTTTCGGTATCAACGAATAATCAAGAACAAACTTTCTAAAAAATCCAGTCAATCCCAGAAATCTCCTAATTTCGGTTATATTTGAAGGTGAATCAAAATTGTTTATAGCACTAACCTTTTCTTTGCCAGGTGATATTCCGTTTTCATTTATAATATGCCTAGATACGATATTTCTGAAACCAAAAAATTACATTTATCTAATCTCAGCGTTAATCCAGTACGTTCCAAAATTTTTAACCATTTTTCCAAACGATACATTCCTTCGGGTACAGTTTTACTGGGTAATATTACGTCATCAAGATAAGCATTAATTTCATCGTTATCCATTTCTTTCGTTAAATCATTAATTATCTCTTGAAAAACTGATGGTGCATTGACCAATCCAAATGGCATTCGATTATATTCGTAGTGACCTTCGTTAATCACAAATGCTGTATATTTTTTTTACGGTTCTTCAATTTCGATTTGATGATAACCATTTTTTAAGTCCAAAGTCGTAAAATATTTATTTTCAGCTAATTTTGTTAACTGTTCATCAATCAAATGCATTGGATAGGGTTGCTTCACAGTTATTTTATTTAACTGTCGATAATCGACACACATCCGACTTTCACAATTTTTCTTCTCGATTAAAACAATTGGTGACGCATACGGTGAACTAGATGGTCTAATAATATCAGCTGTTAATAATTGTTCAATTATTTTTTTCACAATTGGACGTTTGGCAAATGCCATTCTATATGGTTTTATGTTCACCGGTATTTCGCTTGTTAATTTAATTATCATTTTTTAATAGAATATTTACCTAATTCATTAACGTTTTCAGAGAAACAGTTACGAGACGTGATTAATAAAGTTTTGAGTTCAATAACTTCGGATATATTTAAATTTTCATCAATATTTATTTTTTTTGAGTCTTCGATACAACAATCATTTCCATCGATAATTAAACGAGTTCCCTCCTTACACAGAAAATCTTTTCCTAATAAAACGTTTTTATTGATATATTCGTCATCAACCACTAATAATTCATGGTTAAATTGTTTATTATCGATTTCAATAATTGATAATATTTTCTTTGAACAAATATATTGGCCACCAGCAAATCCATTAAGCACTACGTGACATTCAACTTGAGAACCAATTTCTGTTGCGATCGATTTACGAATTAGAGTGCTACTACTACCAGGATCGACAAACGCAACGATTTCATTATTATTTATTTTAATAATTTTTTTTATAAAATTATTAGTAACTGTTGGACAATTATCATTTCCAATTTTGTTGACGTTTGATTTCGGTTGTTGAAAATTCATTTTTGTTTTTGGTTCAGGACAATTATTTGTTTGATGTGTTATTCGTGGACAATTTTTTTAATTTTTCGATTCGTTGAATAAATTGTAACGAGTTTATTGAAGTAGACAACGATGGATTAAATTCCGGTAATACGGTTATAATGTCTCTGACATTTCCATAAATATTATTATTAATATTATTATTATTATTAATAAACGGCGGTGTACAATATTGATATTGACTCGATGGAATATAATTAATATAATTATAAGTATTGGAAACGTTATGCAATGGTATCTGATTTGAAATTGACGCATAAATATTCGGTTGCGTCGGTACGTATACATGTTGCACCCTTTGTTGGGAATTATTAGGTTGTGTTGCACATGGCGAATAGGCTTGTGTTGACGGTGTTTTTATTCCACAACAGGATGAACACAGCTCGCTAAACATCCACCAGCGTTCAGTTATGAATCTCTTATACAGCAGCAGTCCACAACTGCATTCAAAAACTAAATCTACAGATAGAATCATAATTGAACAAAACTCTAAAAGGAAAAAGCGGTCCTCAGAAGAAATCTCTCCGGAGTACGAAAATCAACAGAGTAGATCAGACGAAGACAAAGCTACAATAAATGAACTCGAAAACGAAATTAAACGTATCAAACAAGAAAAAAACGATCAAAGAGACTTAGTAATAAAATTAAAAAAAGATCTTGACGAAGCCAAAAAAGAAATCGACGACATGAAAAATATATTATTAGCTATTCAGAGCAAAGAAATAGTTACACCTGTATTACCTGAAACAAATAAGTTTAATAACATCGAAATAACATCAGAAAAGGAATGGATAATACCAAAACTAAAAAGAAAAGAAAAACAGGAAAGCAGCGAAAAATCCAAAAATGGAACACCAGTAATCCAGAGATGTATCATCAAGAAACCTGAAAATAAAAATAAATTATTAGTACAATCATATAATGAATTCTTACCAATTAACCAAAATAAATTCCAGCTTCTGGATACACCAAAACTGCAACACAATACGGAAAGTAAAGACCAAAAGGACACGCCGTCAACATCCCCCAGCGGAAATATAATCAATTCTATAACGACCCAAAATATTAAAAACAGACAAGCCAGAAACCTGAAACCCCCCCGGTAATCGTCAGCAACCTAAAGAACTACAACAAACTTGCACAAGACCTAAAAAAATAACATAAATTACGACGCCAATACGCTAAATAACAACCAGCTAAAAATAAATGTAAACATTGAAGGAGAATATAGAACACTAACAAAAATAGCAAATGACCTTCAACTAGAGTGGCACTAATTTGAAAACAAACAGCTAAGACCAATCCGAGTTATGGTAAGACATCTGCACCCATCATGTGACACTGACTTAATAAAAAACGAATTGATAGAAAGAAATTACAAAATAATCAACGTAAGATAATCAAAAATAAGATAATCAAAAAAAAAGTAAACGGAATAGACTACATCACTAAACTTCCACTGTTCATGCTAACCTTCGATCATACAGAAGACATCCAAAAGATTTTTGAAATTAAAAATTTACATAACATGAAAGTCAAAATGGAATCGCTAAGAACAAATAACCAAATTCCCCAGTGTAAGCGCTGTCAAAGCTATGGTCATACTACTAAGTATTGCCAGAGGAACCCACGCTGCGTCAAATGCGCTGGAAACCATCTCACATCGAGTTGCACAAAAAGTCGGGATATACCAGCAACTGCTTCAACTGCGCTGAAGCCAATCCAGCTAACTACAGGGGATGTTTAATAGCCAAGGAATTACAAAAAATAAGAAGAAACCAAACCACAAATAACGCAAACAGCCAAAGAAAATCAAATACGGTACATGATCTAAGAACAACGGACACTTTTTCATACGCACAAATTCTAAAAAACAACACACCAAATAATACAAACACAACGTCAAACACTAATGATACAACAACCCTATTAACAGATATATACACCATAGTTAGGAATCTATCCAACAGACTAGACAAACTGGAGTTAAATAACCCTAAATCACAAGCCCAGAAAAAACAATTATGACCCAGAAGACTTTTAAAATAGCAACCTGGAACGCGAACGGTGTAATACGTAAAGACAAGAGAATTGGAAATATTCCTCAACACTCAAAGAATTGACGCATGCCTACTATCAGAGACACATCTAACAAACCAAATGTTCATCACAATAAAAGGATACAAAACATACTTAACAAATCACCCAGACAACAATACAAAAGGAGGAAGTGCAATACTGATCAAAGAAAACATTAAACATTATCTTGACCATAATTTGAAAAAAGAAGAAGTTCAACTGACAACAGTAGTAGTTTACACAGTCAAGCTAAAATTGACGGTAGGAGCAGTCTACTTACCACCAAGATATAACCTGAAAAAACAAGACTATATGGATATAATTAATAAATTAGGAGACAGATTTGTGATGGGAGGAGATTTCAACGCAAAGCACACAGAGTGGGGTTCCAGACTTACAACTACGAAAGGCAGAGAACTTAAAAACGCTATAACAGAATTAGGATGTAAAACGCACTCGACAGGTATGGCAACATATTGGCCCACAGATAGTAATAAGATACCAGACCTCCTAGACTTCTTTGTATTCAAAAAGATCTCGAACAACTATATTGATATTGAAGACAATTTCGACTTAAATTCCGACCATTCTGCTGTGATACTAACCATTAGTGATAAAATAGCGACCAGAAAGAGAAATCCTGAACTTACTAACTCCACCACTGATTGGGAAAGCTTCAGAATTGACCTAGATAACTTGATCGACCTGAAAACCAAAATAGAAAATAAGCAACAGCTAGAAGAGGAAACTGGAAAACTTACAATACACATCCAGAACGCGGCTTGGAAAAACACAAAAACGACGTCCATCAGAAACACAACTACTACCCACCCCACGTACATCAAAGCACTTGTTGTAGAAAAACGCAGAGCAAGACGTAGATGGCAACTAACAAGAGATCCAGAGGACAAGAATAATCTGAATAGAATGACGCAACATCTGAAAAGAGAAATAATTAAGTTCAAAGAAGAAAAATGAGTACCTACCTGGAAAACTTGACGCCCACGGAAAGGACAGACTACTCGCTGTGGAAAGCAACAAAGTATATAAATAAACCCATAACGCACAATCCACCAATCAAAAACAAAGATGGAGAAGGGCCCGAGACAGTAAAGAAAAAGCTAAGGCTTTTGCAGTACAACTAGCCGAACTCTTCCAACCAAATGATAGCACAAGAAGCGTTCCTCTAGAAGAACAATTTCAAATAACTTCACAAGACATTCCACTAGTGACGCCACGAGAAGTAAAGACAACAATAAGAAAAAAATTCAACAGGAGAAAAGCTGCCGGATATGACCTTATCACACCAGAGATCATAAATAACTTACCAAAAAAAGCCATAATAATGTTGACGAATATAGTGAACGCTTCATTTAGACTAAAACATTTTCCCGACATCTGGAAGGTGGCAGAGGTAGTCATGATACAAAAGCCAGGAAAACCACCAAACGACGTTAAATCATACAGACCTATATCATTACTACCAGTCATTTCAAAATTAACAGAAAGACTATTCTTAAACAAACTTAAACCATTAATTGACAACAATCAGCTGATTCCTAACCATCAGTTCGGCTTCAGACAGAAACATTCAACAATTGACCAAATTCACCGCATTACAAACGAAATAGAGAAAGCGCTCGAAGAAAAAAAAGTATGCTCCGCCATTTTTATTGACATTGCACAAGCTTTTGACAAAGTGTGGCACAAAGGATTAATCTAAAAACTAAAGAGAATTTTACCAATACAATACGTCAAATTCCTGACATCATACTTGGAAAATAGACTTTTTAGAATTAAACAAGACGATGAATTTTCAGATCTAACAGAAATAAGAGCAGGCGTTCCACAGGGTAGCAACTTGGACCAACTCTGTATGTTTTATTTACCAGCGACCTACCAGAACAAGGAGATATTCTGACTGGAACATTTGCAGACGATACAGCTCTGTTAGCAATGGACAATAACCAACAAGAAGCCACAAATAAATTGCAGTTAGCAAATAATGACATCAAATGAATGGACTATCAAAACTAGTGGAAAATGGAATATCAAAATAAATGCGACAAAATCATCACATATTAACTTTACCTATAAAAAAATAAATAGCAATAGCTCAGTTCAATTAAACGGAAACACTGTTCCGTACGGATCCACGGTGAAATATTTAGGCCTAACATTAGACGAAAAACTAAAGTGGAAAGTACACATTAACAACAAACTATACCTTTACAACTTCAAATTGAGACTAAACAACTTCAAATTGAGACTAAACAATTCCAAATTGAGACTAAACAATTTCAAATTGAGACTTAACAATTTCAAAATGGGAATAAACAATTTCAAATTGAGACTTAACAAATTTTAATTTATTTTATTTTTTTTGGTATGTATCATCTGGTTATTCAGCAGAATTATCTGTTTGCTGAATTTTTTCTGTTGTACATTAGAGAGATTGGGCAATCATAACATTATTATCGTTTAGATAGTTATGGTTCGCATTCAGTCATAAGACAAACAAGGGATGTAAAAATATCAAGTCGTGTCTAATAGATATTCTCATTTATCTATCTATATAATTCCTTTTAATATATTTATATATTAAAACCAAAGACAATAGACATAGACATTTGGAGATGTGATCTCCCTTTAACATTCAGGACAGAAAATAAAGTTATCTGAAGAGTCCCAAAATGATATACCACCCAAAATTCATACTATACCTAGGTTATTTACTGTTAATTCCCATTTTGAAATTGTTTATTCCCAATTTGAAATGGTTTATTCCCAATTTGAAATTGTTTATTCCCAATTTGAAATTGTTTAGTCTCAATTTGAAGTTGTAAAGGTATAGTGGAACTAAACTTGAAATATAGAAAAATATATTGGCTAATAGGACGAAAATCTAAATTGACAATTCACAATAAAATATTAATATACAACCAGATTATAAAACCGATCTGGCTTTACGGCATACAGCTCTGGGGCTGTGCCAGCAGATGCCACATAGAAAAAATTCAAAGATTTCAAAACAAAGTAATCCGCAACATGATTAACGCTCCATGGTATGTGAGAAATTCTGACATTCATAGTGACCTGAAAATAAAAACAGTCAACGAGGAAATTGCACGATTCGCAGTAAAGCACCGCATCAGATTAATAGATCATGACAATGTAGAGGCAGCTAACCTCCTAAATGACAATTCGATGAGAAGATTGAAGAGGAAAAGACCATTAGACTGGACATGAGTCCTAAAAATAAAATATAACTTAAAACTATGATGCTCAAATGACATCAAGTTAAACAACAAACGTAGACTAAGATTCTCCAGAATAAAATTAATGGTTGGTCCGCAGAGACCAGTTTTAATCGTACCTTTGACAATGTAGTTACAGTTTAAAAAAAAAAAAAAAAAAAAAAACTTTAATTGCTGCATAATTGTAACGAGCTGAATTTTTGCTGTGAAAAGAATATATATTAGTTTTCTTAACTTTAATTTTTGGAAACTTAAAAGAACTTCTAACAAAGAACAGGAAATTGTAAAATCTGCTCAATTGGCAACATGCATACTTCATACTTCTGGATGCATACTTCAAAATCAGTGTGCTGTCAAAAAGTTAAAATGTGTAGATTTTAAAAGAATAATTTTGCATCATATTCGTATACATCGATAAACATTCTTTCTCCGTTTTATTGTGCTATTTTGGAGAAAATTCTGGAGGATTACTGATATATAATTCAATATCATATTTCTTGTATTTAATCTTCAATCATCCGGTGCATCGTTCTATTTTGAATTATTTTTGGACTTTCCTCGTGACTGTTTTTGGAGTTTCATCGTGACTGTTATACATCTAACACCTATTTGCTGTGGCTAAGCTGGATTAGTGCATCCTGGAGGATTACCAATTATCCACTTTGATTCATCGTCAGTATATATTTCAATTACTGTGTAAATCTGAATTTGTGCAATTATGAGTGAAGCCTCTACCTAGTCAGCTACCTGCCCGGATTGCAATAAAACTGTTAAAAATAGTATTTATTCTGACATCTGTAACAAATGGTTCCATGAGAAATGTAGTGGATTGTCATCTGATGAATATCAGACTGTGAAACGTAATACTGCGGAAACTTAGGCATGTCCAGTGTGTGTTGCAAACTAAAAGTCCCAGCTGCTATGTTTAATGTGCTGTTGTTGAAGTTTTGTAAGCTGCAAAATGTTTGTGAGGGTTCAGTCCAAAAATTCAATGTTACGTCAGATGTTGTTACGACCATCAAAGAGTCACAAAAAAAGCTGTCTACAGAGTCTATTAATGGGGTTTGTCTGGCTGAAAATTTAAAAAAAAGTTAAGATTACAATGATAGAATGCAGAGGCTAGCCAAACGCAACGACATTCTTATTTCTGGTTTACCTAAAACCGAGAAAAACCTTATCAATTTGTTGATCGAATTTTTTTGCTACTTTCATCTTACTTTAAAGCTGATATGATATCCAATTGCTGCTGGCTCAGTGAAAAAAAAGTTATCGTGCTTGTGCCTTCCTATCTCTAGCAACCACAAACAAATTTATGGCGCTTTACTTCAAACAAATTTGAGGTATGCGAGTTATGTTGGATTCTTTAATTGAAAGTAGGATTTTCTTCAATGACAATTAACCAAGTAAGTTATTTTTAATGGTGTCACATCCTAGGAAACTTAAGAAGAGCTCAATTATAAAGAGCTTTCATACTGCTTTGACAAATATAACGGTCAAGCTCAATAATGATTGTCAAGATGGATAAAACGATTGTGGATATCAATTATATTTTAAAATAAAACACGATGTTTTCAATAACAAAATAAAATAAAAATATATTTCTTTTCTTTTACAAACTTCGACTATACATCACGACGGATATAAACAAAACTAAAACCAACGTCTTTCTTAATTTGACAGTTCAGGGTTGTGTGACAGTTCGGCCAAACCTGACGTTGAATCGTCCTCGATTATACTATCATCGTAGTCGTCGTCATCTTTATCAGAAGTAATACCATCAAGATCAAAAGGGCTGCCACACCAACGCTTTATTTTATCAGCGGCATAAATTGAATTAAATTTCTTTTGGGTAATTTGCATACCATCGATATCACTAATAAGAAAACGATCATTTCGGAGCACCTTCTTGACTACGTATGGACCTCTATATTTTGGCTCAAGTTTACGCGATTCACCGGGAGATGGACTTTCATTTGCCAGTACTATTAAATCACCTTCTTCATATATTGTAGGTTCAATATGCTTTCCGTCAAATCTTTTTTTCCATTTTTCTCGTTCTTTCATTATATGTTGTACAGCTATATTACGTTTTGTTTGTATATCAATATGTGTTGATGGTGTTTCAATATCGTCATGTAGAGCGGCAACCAATTTATTTTGTACTACATCAATTAATTTAAAATCAAAAACCAAATCATTCGGACTGAAACCAGATGTTGCATTTTGTTGAGAATTAATGGTCCATTGAAGTTCTCGTAAGTGTTTGTCCCAATCTTTTGGGCATTTTTAATGTGTTGGATGTTATTATTTACACAAAATTCAGTAAAAGCTCTAGAGGTGAACGATGTTCCTCAATCGGTGACGATTCGCTTTGGTAACCCAAAATAACTGGTCAGCTCATTTAATACATTTAATACAGGAGTTGTTTTAGTATTGCGTACACCTTTCACAACTAAGAATTTGCTGAAAGCGTCCGATATTGCAATAACATATGTATTACCGCTTTTGCTTTTAATAAATGGACCAAGATGATCGATATGGATTAACCTAAACTGTATAGGTCCCATTTCTTGATAATGTAAACGTCCCTCAGGTTTACCATCTGGTGTTTTGTTATAGCAACATTCTATACACGATGCGATATAATCTTTGACATATTTGCGTATTTTCGGGAACCATAGCAACTCAGATATGCGTAAAATAATCTTTGACATATTTGCGTATTTTCGGGAACCATAGCAACTCAGATATGCGTTGTAGACCAAAATGTCCCATGTCATCATGAAATGAACGAACAACACGCCACCTTACGGCTTTTGGCACGACAAATTTTATTTTATCACCAACTTTTCTATATAATCTATGGTTTTTTATACAGTATTCTTTATTATACTGTTTTTCATATTCCGATTTTATATTTCCGGTGATAATATTAATAATATTTGCCAAATTTTCATCTTGGAGCTGCATGGTTAATAGCCAGTCTGATTGTTCTGAATTAATTTTCATAATAAATCCAGCTGGTTCAATTTCTGTAGGTGGTTCATCTGGTGATCGACTCATGCCATCGACATGTGACATACGATTTCCACTTAGATGAACTGCTATAAAGTCAAATTCAAGTAATTTCATCCACCATCGTGCTATTCGAGGTTTAATTTCTGTTTTATCTTTTAAATGTGCAATAGCGGAGCAATCGGTAATTAATCGAAATCTTTTACCCAACAAATATATTCGGAAACGTTCCAGCGATTCAACAACGGCTAACACCTCAAGTTCGTAACTACGGTACTTTTTTTCCATATCAGTACAGTGCCGACTATAAGAGAAAGCTGGATGCTTTTTTTCATCCGTGGATTGTAATAGAACACCAGCAAGACCAATACTACTAGCGTCTGTATGCACTTCGTGATGAGCCGTAAAACTATAAATAGAAAGAACAGGTTTATTACAAATTATATTAATTAATTTGTCAAAAGCTTCTTTTTGCTGCTCTCCCCACACGAAGTTATTATTTAACTTTTTCTAACTAAATTGGTCAAAGGTTTCGGTATCAACGAATAATCAAGAACAAACTTTCTAAAAAATCCAGTCAATCCCAGAAATCTCCTAATTTCGGTTATATTTGAAGGTGAATCAAAATTGTTTATAGCACTAACCTTTTCTTTGCCAGGTGATATTCCGTTTTCATTTATAATATGCCTAGATACGATATTTCTGAAACCAAAAAATTACATTTATCTAATCTCAGCGTTAATCCAGTACGTTCCAAAATTTTTAACCATTTTTCCAAACGATACATTCCTTCGGGTACAGTTTTACTGGGTAATATTACGTCATCAAGATAAGCATTAATTTCATCGTTATCCATTTCTTTCGTTAAATCATTAATTATCTCTTGAAAAACTGATGGTGCATTGACCAATCCAAATGGCATTCGATTATATTCGTAGTGACCTTCGTTAATCACAAATGCTGTAAGTAGTAAGTAGACACTTGTTAATCAAAATCGTTCTACGTACGATAGGGAGCCAAGATAATCGGGCCACTCGTAAAGGGGTTATAATGCGATAGACAATGTAACCACATATCCATTAATGTTAGAAGATATACGAAATGTATGTATTTTCTTAAACTCCACATTAAAAAACAAAATAAACTTGTTCTATAGGAATATATGTTATCTAAGTAGAATAAGCATGGCAAAAAATTGTTGTGAAACATATAAACAACAACAACAACACAAAAAAAGACCATAGTTAAATATTTTTTCTGTTTTCTTTTTGTATACAAGAAACTTGATACTAATATCTTATACATAACATCATGGCAGTGTATAGCATGTATTTGTTTTTGTAAAATTGCAATAACAAAAACTGTATACATATTTCTCTTATTGCATAAAGAAAAAATCTGTATGAAATAAGTTGTATAGTATATAGCAGATCTGATATTACGTATTTTTAAAAACAACAACAAAATACCTGTAATTATAGGTCCACTATTGTATACAAAAATAAATGCGTATGAAATAAGTTGTATAGTATATAGCAGATCTGATATTACGTATTTTTAAAAAACAAAAACAAAATACACGTAATCAGGGCCACTTTCGTTTAAAAAAATGTGTATGCAATAAGTTGTATACTATACTATATAGCAGATCTGAGATGATATAATAGGCATACATCTCAACAAAAATAAAAAAATGTGTGCTAGTATAGTATCTGTTTAAATGATCGTGCTTATAAACAAAAGTTGTGTATACAAAAACTTGTTATCAAAAAAAAAAAATATCAAACGTGTTGTTTATATTTAAAGTTTATTAACATTATTGTATAAATCTTATGCAATAAAAAAAAATTGTTTTCGTAATGTTAATAAATTGCTTTTGTTAAGAATGATTTTTTAATATCAAGGTTATCAATATTATTATTAAAGACACATGCAAAAAAATGTATGAAGCATATATTTGAACTTACTTTATTTCAAGATCAAATTTTTCAAAGTTTATCAACATTATTTTTCTATATGAGAATTTTATAAAAACCCTTACATACATATATTAAAATATTTTAATATAAGTAAAAAAAAGTTAGCGTAACTTGACCTTTAGGAATTTTTCAATTCTATAAAATTTGCGCGTGCATATAAAAAATATTTTTACTTTGCTATATAAAATTATATATACCCCCTATATTTAAATTCTTATGATATACAGTCAAACTCTTATAAATCGAACACACATTTCTCTTAGACAAATATATGAAAAAGATCGTTTACTAACATGTATGACGGAGATACATATTGAAAAAAAATCCATATGTTAAAATTTGATTAATTATAGATTTCTCAAAATCAAATTCATCTTATAGGAGTTTTACTGTATATAAATATATATTTTTGCAAAGGTAAGTATAAATTTATTAATTAAAAATTTAATTAAATTAAATTGAATAATTATCAAAACGTGTGAAAAATATATTGCTAAAGACAGCATTTATAGGGTATATATTCAAGTTTTGATTTCAATTAAAATCAATTCAAATTAAAAGTTCTAATAAAGTACTTTAAAATTTTAATATTTAAAAATGTTTTTTACGAGAAATTTTAGTGTTTGCTTATATCTTTGGTACTCCTTTACAGGAGGTCAAGATATAAAGCATATTAATTTAAATTTTTTCGAACACAACAACCAGGGGGTTGTCAATTTCAATCATAATATATGGGCTAATCTGAAAATAGCCCATATGGACGACCAGAAAAGCTCAAGTGAGGAAGATCAACTTATACCAGTGTCAGAAAAGCCGAAAATAAGATCAAGACCATCAAGACGTCGGACCCCAACAACAACAACAAAAGATGATAGATATATTCCTGAAGACAGATCAACGGAAAGGACAACAAATCAAAACATATATATGACGAGAAATACAATAGCCCCAAAGATGACGACAACAACAACAACAACAACCCAGGCCCCAAAAATAAACCAGTTAGAATCTTTTGAGGATGAATCGAGGTCTTCAGAAGAAAATATAAAAACAAAGTTTATAGAGTAAGTTAATTTTATAAATTAATTTTTATTATTTTTATTATTTTTATTACAGCAAAAATTGCTCTTGTTGCAGGAAAGGATCTGGAGACTACGATCACGAACATTACGCCAGAGTAAGATCAGGGAAATATCAGCGTTTAAGAAAAAATTAAAAATATAAAAAATATTTTGTTATATAGAATATAAACATTTATTTTTGTCTAAATAAAAATTGCCATTGTATAGTACAAAAATTTTTAATTCTTTGTTTTTATTTATAATTTTGATTTCTACATAGAATTTATTGGTTATTATGAGGTTTTCGTTATGATGTTTACTTTGGCGTTTTATTTTCAAACTTTTTGAAGATTTTTTAACATAGGATGTATTGATTCTAATGTGCTTTTGGTTTGATGTTTTCATATGTCTCTTTCAAGAGGTCTTCTACAATGTCTTCTTATTCCTAGCCTCAATAGCCTGTTAAATATTTTTGGATAATAAAAATTAATATATATATATATATATTAAATAAATATGTTAAAAATATAAAAAATATAAATAAAAACGCAAATTTGTAGAAAAAATAATTGTTTTTATTCGTTTTAATTTTACAGAGATTTTAATTTTTTTTCTTTTTCTTTCTGGAAGGTTCCGCCGCTGTGTCATCTTCTGATTCCGATGAAGCCTCGCAGGACAAATCTGTTTTTATTTTGAAATCGAATACAGGGGTGTTGTATTCGTTGTCCTCTCTTCTTAATAAAACCATTACTAAATTTTTAGGGACATCGGTGTCCTTAAAACCCTTAAGTACTTTGCAAATACGGTCTGGGAAAAAGAATTGGTAACAGTCTAAATCTGCTACCAGCTTTTTACCGTATTTGGTCTTAATGGTTTTAACAGATAAAATCGGATACTCTTTTCCGACTATTAATTCTGCATTTCTAATGAGAGGTTTAAATTGTGTCGGGCCTGACACAGATTTTAATGCTTGCAAAAAATCCTAGAAAATAAAAATTATATTAGATATTTTATATTATATATTATATATTAAATAATTTTTATTATTTTAGCAAAAATAACATCTTACCATTACAAATTGGTAAATATATCTGATAAAACTTCAGAAAAGTTCCACTCTTTTATACCCTAAAAAAGGGGTTTTTAATAAAAAAATAATTAATTATATTTAATAACATGAAAACCAATTAACTCAGATAAAAATATTTGTTCTTATTTTGCTAACGTCTAACAAATTTATTATTTTAAATTATTATTCTAGGAATACTTTAATAGAAAAATCTTATTAATGATACTCCTAAAGACATATCGTGTTTAAGATGTTCCTATATAAAAAATACATTATAAGTGCAGAATAAGACTATATTTATATTCAAAGAAAAAATGTATCAAAAAACAATAATAAATAACTTAAAATAATGATTGCGGTCTTTAAAAAAGATTATTTTTTAAATTTCGCTTGGATGCAATTTAACTTTACAGAACGCCTTTTATTATTAGAACATATTAAATCTGGTTCATATTTTTAATTAAAAAATTCCTATTTAATAATATATTTTCTTTGATTATAAAGTTTGCTATTATTTATTTAGAAAAAACATTGCAAAACTCCTTTAGATATATAGTATACTTAAAAGAATAAGTCTATGTTTATATTCAAAGAAAAATGTATCAAAAAAAGAATAATAAATAACTTAAAATAATGATTTTCGGTTTTAAAAAAGATTATTTTAAATATTGCTTAGATACAATTTAACTTTTCAAAACGTCTTTTTATTATAAGAACATGTTAAATCTTGTTCATATTTTAATTAAAAAATTCCTATTTAATAATATATTTTCATTGGTTATAAAGTTTGCTATTATTTATTATAGATATAGTATACTTAGAATTTTATATTTATATATATAAAATATTTTATTTTATATATATAAATATAATATTTTATATTTATATTTTAGAAAGTATCTATGTTAGAAACATGAACAAGAATTAGTTGTTTGAAAACATCTTTTTATAAGTCAAAATAAGTATAAAAGGATCCTTTTTAAAGAAACTTATTTCAAACGTTGTTTAAGAGTGTAAACGACGCTGTTTTAAAAGTTTTACCAAAGTGTAAAAATAGTTTTACAAAGTGTAAATATAAATATAATAAATATAAAGCGTAAAATTATAAAAACATCAACATAATTATGGATCAAGTAAGTTAAATTTATTTAAAATGAGCAATAATTTGTTAATTACATTAGAAAGATCAATATAGGTAATTTTTGTGTTTTTTTCTTTCAGAATAATGCTTTACTTTTAACACAATTCGCACAACAACTTGCTACAATGATAATGAATTTTACACAGAGTTTTGTAGCAAATTATCCAGGGCCAAATAGTAATACCTGTGCAGAAATACTCAACACAGATGTTCAAGGCAACGATCAACAACAACCGCAACAACAACTACTACCCAATCCATCAGAGATCCAGATAGGTCAAGGTCATGAAAACCGTCCATCAACTTCATCATCACGAGACCATGAAAACCGTCCATCAACTTCATCATCACGATCCCATACCTCTAGTAATAAAAAGTATGTAATTTTATATAAGAAATTTCAAAGTTATAGCAATAAGTTTAAAGTTAGCAGTAATAATTTAGTTTTTAAATTAAGTGACTATAATGAAGACTTTGAAACGATAGTTGACTGGTTGGACGCTTGTTTTAAAAATATTTTAGAAATCGTAAAAGCAGATTGTTCAGAAAACGATTTGCTCGGTATAACCATTTCAATTCCCTCTATAGAAAATACGCGTCCAATAGGCATATCATTTAAAAAAGTTTCTGATATAACTTCTAATATGGTAACAGATTTAATTGCTGCAGTTATTCAATCAAACGAAAATTTTCTTTCAACTAACTTGATTGAAATAACTGCTAAAATCATTAATATCCCTTCGGGTAGGGGACGTATTTGTCCTAGCTCTTTAAGCGTATCGGAAATACTTAAACGTAAAAATAGTATAATTAATATTGGAGAAAAAACTAATACACATTGCTTACCACAAGCTATTGTAATCGGTAAATATCTTGTGGATAATAATACTAAAGTTTTTAAAAGAAATAAAAAATCATTAATATTATTATCACAAGACGTACAAAAACTTGTGAGAAAAGCAAATATAGTTGTAGATAAGAATACAGGATGCAATATCGGGGATATATACAAAATCCAAAAAATTATTCCTAATTATAATATTACCGTTTATATCGATAAAAAAAATTCCGAAAATGTTTATCGTTTCAATACAAATAATACAAAAAGTATTAATTTGTTTTATTTTGAAGAAATAAAACATTTTGTTACTTTAAAAAATGTCAAAGGATTTTTCGGTAAAAAACATCATTGTAAATATTGTAATGTTTTATATAAAGACTACCATTCTTGCAAAGAACTGTGTAAATATTGTAAGATTCAACCTCCTTGCAGTTACATTGAAAATGTATGTAAATGTGATACATGTTTTCGAACATTTCGTGGAATTCAGTGTTTTGAAAACCATAAAAAAAATGTATATGGGGAAGGCACAGTATGCTCCCAAATAAAAATTTGTGATAAATGCCTAAAATATTATGATCTTTACAAACGTAAAGGTCAAACTCATTCATGCGATGAAAAAATTTGCAGCATTTGTTACAAATTAACAGACCAATCCCACCAATGTTACGTACAACCTTATAAAAAAAAAGTACCTAAAATTTTTACTATAATATTTTATGACATTGAATGTACACAAAATAAGGAAATTGGTATAAATAGTTTTCAACATGTACCAAACCTTTGTGTTGCAAGTCAGGTTTGTCATATCTGCTATTTAGATAATGAAGATTCTGCTCAATGTAAGAATTGTAAAAAACGTATCCACGTTTTTGAAAATGATCCTAATGAAAATTGTATAGAAAAATTTATTTCATATATACTAAAGCTTAACGCAAATTCAACAAAAAAAATTTGTTGTATAGCCCATAACTTTAAAAGTTATGACAGTCAGTTTGTCGTTACTGAATTGTTGAAAAGGAACAAGCCAATTGTCCCTATCATAGGGGGTCTAAAAATTTTAAAAATAACTTATAATAGTTATATCAGTTTTATAGATTCATTAAATTTTCTACCAATTGCATTGGCAAAATTTCCAAAAACTTTTGGTCTAAAAGATGTTGAAAAGGGCGATTATCCCCATTTTTTTAATACGTCTGAAAACTATGATTATATAGGGGAAATTCCTGATATAAATATGTTTTCAACGGAAAATTTAAGTAGCGAAAAATTAGAGCATTTAAAAAAATGGTGGAGGGAATTAAAAAATTCTGGTTACGTTTTCAATAACCGTCACGAATTAATAAAATATTGTAAAATGGACGTGAAATTACTTCAACAAGGCTGTCTTAAATTTATGTCTGATTTTGTATCTCTTCTCGATGTAAATCCCTTTTTAGAAAGTTTTACTATTGCTCAAGCTGTAATGCTTGTATATAGAAAACAATTTTTACAAAAAAATACATTAGGGGTCATCCCTACTAATAACTTCAATTCTCATAAAATGCAATCGCTTATTGGTAAAAAATGGCTAGAATACGAGAACGAAAAAGTAAACGGAAATATAGAATATGAAGTCACATTGAAAAATTGTGGCTTTAAAGTTGATGGGTACAATAAAAATACCAACACTGTTTATGAATTTTTAGGGTGTTTTTATCATGGTTGTCCGTCTTGCTTTTAAATAAGAAATATTTCAAAACATGGAATTTCTCTTGAAGACAAATATGATAATATTATATTAAGACTTGAGTTTTTAAAGGAAAAAAAATATAATGTTATACACATATGGGAATGTACTTTTAAAATATTTTTATCAAAAAATCCTACTATAGATAATAAATTAAATAATAAACCTCTTATTTTATTCAATTCTTTACAACCACGTGATGCTATATTCGGAGGGCGTACAGAAGTATTTAAACTGTACCATAAAGTAAAAACGGGTGAAAAAATTCGCTATTTAGATTTCACCTCTTTGTATCCTTTTGTCAATAAAAACTGTAAATATCCTATAGGTTTCCCCAAAATTTATAATACAGAAGAATGCAAAAATATTACAGATATTAACAAAATTGAAGGTATTATAAAATGTCGTATTTTACCTCCTCAAGATTTGTTTATACCTGTTTTACCCTGTAAAATAAATAACAAACTATTATTTGCACTTTGTCGGACGTGTGCGGAAAATGAGCTTATATTAAAAAAATGTTACCATAATGACACAGACAGAAGTTTTGCGGGGACATGGGCTGCAATTGAAATTCATTTAGCTTTAAGTAAAAATTATAAAATATTAGAATTACATGAGGTATGGTCATATGAAACAAGTATATATGATCCAATTTCAAAAACTGGGGGTTTGTTTTCTGATTATATGAACACGTTCATAAAAATGAAGCAAGAAGCAAGTGGTTATCCCCACGAATGTAATACAGAAGAAAAAAAACGTCTGTATGTACAACAATATTTTGAAAAAGAAGGTGTTCTATTAAAACAAAATAATATAGAGTCGAAACCATCGTATCGTAATATAGCTAAAATTTGTCTAAACTCTTTATGGGGCAAATTTATACAAAGGAACTTAATGAATAACACTAGTGTAGTTTCTTCAGTCGATGAATTCAATAAATTGGTTCATTCACCTGGTGTTGAAATAACCGATTTATATATGGCTGGTAAAGAACACATATGGGTTTCATGGAAGTATGTAGATTCAGACCTAGCTGAACCCTTAAAACATGTTTCATTAACCGTGGGTATTTATACAACAGCCCACGCCCGTATAAAACTTTATGAAGAACTCTATAAATTTGGAAAAAAAATATTATTTTGCGATACCGACTCAGTTATATTTGTTGAAGATGAAAATTCTCCTTACAAACCTGTTACAGGCAACTTTTTAGGAGAATTTACAAACGAGTTGGAAGAATATGGCCCTGAAACATATATCGAAGAATTTGTATCTACAGGACCTAAATGTTATTCCTATAAATATTACAACCCTTCAACAAATAAAAGAGGAGAAATTGCTAAATGTAAAGGTATAACATGCAATGTATCGAATAAAAAAATATTAAATTTTGAAAATCTGAAAAAACTTGTTATAGATCCCTTCAGTAATGGCTTTTATAATATACATACAGAGAAGAAAATAAAAAGAAAAAAACCGTTTACTGTGGTAACGGAAAGCGAAATAAAAAAATTCGGCTTCACTTTTACAAAACGTGTTTGTACTGCGAAGGATTTTGAAACGATCCCTTATGGCTTTATTAGTAAATAAAAATATAAGAAAAAAAGTAATATGTAATATGTATTAAGCAACATTTAAAGAAAATAAATTCATAAAGAATAAGAAAAATTTTTATGTATATTTTATGTATTAAGTAATATGTTAAGATTTAAAAGTATATATTGTATTAAAATAATATTTAAAGATTTTAATTTAATTTTTTTGTGTATTAAGAAATATTTTAAGGTATTAATTTTTGTATATATATATATATATATATATATATTGTATTAATTAATATTTTAAGGTTTTAATTTATATATTTTGTATAATTTTTAAATTGATAGAAAGAATAAAAAATAATCTATATAAACCCTAGTAATGGCTTATTATTTTCATTAGTTTGTTACAATTGGTCTATTTCAGATAAACAATAATAATGGAATTGTTTTTAGATATTCAATTTGTGTTAGGAAATGGGAATCAACTTTTTGCAAAAGAATTGGCAATACTTCAACAAGGTTCACTAGTTCCAATAGTTTATTTTTTCAAACCCCCTTATCCTGAAGAAGAACTCAAAGATAATATCAAACGTCAAAACGTATTTAATTCGAAAAATATCAATAGTTTTCAATGGAATAATGGAACAATTCCTTACAACGACATCTCCGGCATTTTACAAATTTATTCGGATCATAAAATATATGTAAAAGGCACCCAAAAGAAAACATTTTTACAACAATATTTACAAGCATCAACGATGATTATAGAGCTGGAAAATGAGATACCCAAACTGAGTTCTTTACGAAATTATAACAGTTATTGTGAAATACATGCCGATAAGAATAAAATTTATAAATGTTCTGTTCAAAATTGTATCAATATGTATATGTATATGCTAAGAAATAAAAAAATTGATTTTTAAGAAAAAATATTTTATTTTATTAATTTAATACCAAAAAAAAAGTTTTTTACATTTCAATCTTAATACTATTTATTACATTTTCAAATAATTTGTTCGAGCAATATAGGGGTATTTCGTAAAATAATCTGGCATAGTTGCAGTGAACATGAGATAATTGCATAGGTATATAATAGTGTTTAAAAGTCAATTTAAACACATTGTTTTCTTTACATTTTTCCAAATACTTGTGGAAATATTCTCGTACGTTGACAACCGCATTGTTGTTGTAACACATGACCACATTTAGGAATTCAATTATATCCAAAAATTGTCCATGTTCATACTTTGACATTTCGAAAACTTTTTTGTTGTCATCATCAAATGTAAAGTTTACTTTTGTAATTGGAGCATCATAGGCTTCTAAGATATCCTCCAATATCTGAGCTTCATTACTTAAGCGTTTTTCTTCTATTTCTTTAAAATTAAAGAAAAATTTCGCCCATTCTGTATAAGACATATACAAAGGTTCTTCTTTAAAACGATGGAAAATTATTTCGGCTTCCAAAGTTTCAGTACTATAACCAATATTAATTTTACAAGTTTGAGCCTCATCCAAGAAGTATGTGTAGGCTAACAACAAATTTCGGGGTATTAAGTTTTTGCTGCACTTCTTCTTTTTAACTTCTGATTTATTTTTCCCAGATGAATTGCGTTTTTTAGTTTCTTTGAGGGTAATCATTTTTAAAAGAATAAACTGAAATGTTTATAGCAACGTCTCCCTCATTTATACGCGAAAGGATTCACATTTTTGAATTTTTTTGTGTTTAGAATTTGTAAAACCTGTTTTGTGTGTAAAAGCATGTTTGAACATGTTCAAAATTAGATTATCGTTTCTATCAAAACGATTGTTGTGAAACTCTTGTAAAAAGGCTTGCATACTTTTTCCAATACAACGATACCACAAATAAACGCAACAATAATGCCCACACACATTAGAAAATATACCTTGTAATTGACGTCCATTAGCAATATAACAATTTGAGTTACGAATTAAAAAGTCAACAAACTCTTTTTGACGAGGTCGTCGCCCGTACGAATCAAAAAATTCTATACAGCCCACTAACGGACAATATATAGCAATCCAGTGAGTTCCAGGTTTAGTTGAAGGATCTGTATTGACAACAATTATTGCAGGTTTTTTAATAATTTTGGGTATTTTATTTAAGGGAAAAACTCCTTTAAATCGTTTTCTGGTATAATTGTTGCATTTTAATATATTTATTATTTGTTTTGTATCCATATTATTCCAAAGTGGAGAAATCAAAAATTTTTGTCTCTCCTTCAACGAAATGTTGTAAAAACTCTTTTTTTATTTTACCATTAAGTAGTATGATGTCGATTTTCTTTAACGTTTGATGAAGCTCTTTAGTAATTTGTTCGTTTAATAAATTTCCAAATGAAAAGTTGGTATTTTTATCAATATCATTTAATTCGTCTATTGTCGGATATTTATATTTTAATTCTTTATTGAAGATTTTACAAGACTCTTTTATGCCTGTAATACTAATGGATTTCACAAAAATAGTATTCTTATTAGCAGAGCAAAAGCTCATATCTACTAATGCATAATTTTTATAAACCATTGTTGTTTACTTAACTGTCTATTTTAAAATGTGTAAAATAAGATATGGTAACCTATTTATAGGTTTGTATATACGTTTCGTTTTTTATCGATTTGTAAGCTACCATCAAATTCTCCATAAACAATACATGTTACTGTCGTATTTAAAGATCTTGAAAACTTGGCTTCAATTCTAACAGTTCCTTGGTTCAATAAACTTTGACACGAATTATTTCCTGATAAATCTGGAGTTAAATCGAATGCAAGAATGTAAAAACCTTTGCTGAACATTGATTTTGTGATTTGATGGCCTCTGTCCGAATGATGAATTCCAGTTCCATTAAAAAGAGTATAATATGCACGTGTATCAAAACGATGTTTGTCAGCAAAACTAGTTTCAATGGGTAAATTCGGTATTTGAACGCCATTAACATATAGCATAAATTGAGTCATTTCAAAATGTTTAAAATAAAACGGATTTTTTGAACGCTTCCCAGGAAAAGCATCATTATCTGTCATACAAAATAGTATAGTATTTGGGAGTTGTCCTATGAAAACATTGTCAAGCGATATATTAGTACTACTTGATGGTACTGTGAATGATTTTATTTCAACACGTTTGTAATTGTATTTTGCATTCGCCTTTTCTAAAACAGCATTATGTGCAAGTAAAATACTAGGATTTACTGTGACATGTCTCATAAATAATGTAGCTTCAATTATTTTCATTTGACTTTCATCATTATCGTCAGCGAAAAAGTAAAAATCTGGTTTTTCCAAAGTTAGCAAAACTCTGACATCCACACCATTTATTAATAATGTGGGTTGATTAAACATATCAACATGAAGTTTACCCATCAATTCAACAACACCACTATTATTATATTGTTTTTTACGTTCTGAGGCACCAGTATTTCCAGATTTTCCTACATCATGTTTATCTAACAACCAACCAGCACATTCTAAATGGGTATTGGCAGCATCATTTCCATAGTTAAGTAAAGACTCGATGTAAGCTCTATAATTATAATTGTTGTCAGATGAAGTAATATTTTTACCATTTAACTGAACATTGCATTGTTTAATCATAGAATGTAATAAATTGTTAACAATTGCCGGCTGGGCTATTAATTTAGGAGGTGTAGAAGTATCTTTATCATCATTCCACACTGATCCATCTTTCTTTAATATTTGTATTTTTAATTTTAAATATGTTGATGACAAATCTCTATATGTATCGCCATGACCCAAAGAAACAAATTCTATAGTTGAAGAATTATCTAAAGAAGCAATTGGGTTATAAGCAACTTCTTCTGATTTTAAGATACTTGATTGAATAGGTGGTGAACTAAATATATCTAACTCTGATTTCATACACTCCAACATCTTTAATCAAAAATGTCTAATACACGTTTTCTGTTTTTACTACTTTTTTTAACTTTACGTCTCTTCAATTTCAAACGTAAATGACGCGGTTTTGTAGAATTCTTTCTTTTTATAGCTCTCCTTTTTCCAGAACCATACATGGAATGCATTTTATTTACAGCTTCACGTCTCAAATTTTTCAGGGCTTCTGTACCCCTATCTTTTAATACTTCTGTGGGATTTGCTCCAGAAGCAATATCTGATAAAACACCAATTCCACTTGAAACTGCTTGTTTTTGTAAAAAATTTAGACCTGATGATAATATAGGTTTTATATAGCGGAATAACCCTCCGAAAACGTCTCCTAAACCTCGGCCTCTCTGATAATTTACAGCCGAATGAAACAGGGGTCCTATTTCTTCAATATTACCCCCTGTTTGAGATAAATAGTATTTAATATAATGACGGTTCATTGATTAATAATTAGAGTGTAACGATTTCTCTTTATTTATATTAATTTTTTATAAAATGTAATAATATTTTTGTTGGTATTACACTCCTGCTAAAATTTATATCAAATCCAAATTTATCAGCTAGTTTTATGGATATGTTATCAAAAACTTTTTTTTCGACATTATGATATTGTACGCTTTTATATTTGATTATTGTTGATTCAAAAGAGTTTTTTGTTTCAATAATATTAACAACTCGTACCTTTGAATCACCCACAAAACATGGTTCTATTATATCAGTGTACATAAACAACATTGCTGCTTTTGATATTGAAGTAAAATCGTTTAAAAATACTTCAAAAGCTTTGACAATTTTTGTTTTATGTGATCTAATATTTTTAACTTGGGAAAAAATAGTTTTCATAAAGCTTTTGACTGAATATGATCTGCTAATAGGAATCTTCACATCTATTTTAGGGCTAGTTACACACACTTCAATATATTTTGACTCTTTAATATCTAGAATTTTGTCCGGATCCTTATAATTTTCATCATCAGTGATAAAAGTGTAAATCTCCGAAATCAAGTATCGTTCACATTCTTTTTTGTTTAAGCCTGGTCCCCCAGATATATTTTCAAGAAGTATTGGTAAAATAGAGGCTTTCCAGTCACATTTTACATCATCTTTGTTATATGGAATATATGTTTTCCCTACGCCTAATTTATTTTTTTCCGTACTTCCAATTATTATAAATGCGCTTTCTTCATAATTTTCGTTATACCTATTCGGTATAAAATCGTTAATATATACTTCTGAAACACCTACTTTCCAATTATTATGTGTTAAGTTAATTTCAGTTGGAAATTTATTTGTAAAACGTGTCAACGAGTTATTGTTATAATAATTATTAGAAGCATCACTCAAGAGAGTAATGAAAAAATCATCTGTTTGATTCATTTTTTTTATTTATAAGTTGTCCACTGTGAAAGATTTAATGGAGTTGTCGTTTTAGGTTTTAACTTATCTTTTTCTGATTTGGCTTGTAAATTATCCTTTTCCGATTTTAATATTTTTTTACGAACTGGGAATCTCAATAAAGTTTGAGCGGATGCTTTCTTAGTAGAAGAACGTAATTGACGATTTATACTCGTATCTTTTTTAGGTCTATCAAATATAGGCACTGAAATAATATCACCTTCATCTGTTTCAAACATACGTACATCTGCTGAACCAATAGATTTCCTTTCTTTTATACGTTTTCCTGTTGGTGTTGCTGAGAGTGCTAAATTGCGTATTTCGGCATCATTATCAAAAACTTCGTCATCCGTTTCAGAAGTAGCATTATCTTTATCAGATGTTGCAATTATCTTACCAGGTGTAAATGTATACATATCGTTTTCGAGGTTTTGGTGTTGCACATCAACATTTTCAGGTTTTTGGTGTTGCACAACAACATCTTCAGGTGTAATTAAGACCCTTTGTGTTCTTTTTGCTTTGCTAACCGGTTCCGTTTGGGTGCTCATACTAGAAAATATTTTTTTTGTAAAATTACTTGTGTTTATAGAAGGTGGGTGTTCTAATTGTTGTGGCTGGGAGTTATTATAAGCTCTTTGCTGTAATTGATGCCTTCTTTTGTTGGCAAATTTTATTAGTTTTTGTCGATATGTATACCATTTTTCATTATCTGATAATTTTTTATTTAAAAGTATTTCTTTCATACTTTTGTCAAGGTGTGAAAGCTCTGCATCATTATTGAAATTCTCTTTCAGCTTGTTATAAAGTTCTGGAGGTATAACAATCATCCGTTGTAAATTATTCATGTTTCTAAAAAACTATTTTGATAATAAACTTCCAAGTAAGCCTGATAGTACTGAACCTATCAACATAGGTAAAAACCCTCCTTTCTGTATAATAACTTTTCTTTTTACTTTCAAAGATTTTTTGGGACAAGCTAAGCAACGCAACACTTTTTTATTTTTATTTAATTTATTATAAATCTGATTAGACACTTTGTGGTTTCCATTAAGGGTGTTTATAGCTATTTCACAAATAGTTTTAATAACTTCTGGATCACAGTTTTTAAGCAAAATTTGACGAAATTTTGGTTTAGATTTTTTTAATACGTGTAAGATATGACGGTTTGTTGTCAAACGTTTCATGTTTTTCCGATAACTCTGTTAATTGTTTTAATGTACAAAAACATTCAAAATAATTTGAATTAAGTATATTTGATCTGAAGCGAAATATATCGTTGATATCTTGTGTCATATCTAGAATAATATAACCATAAGGAACTGATGTTACTTCATTATATACTTTTAGAAATTCCTTTGAATTTTCAGGATAAATTTGTTTTGCCAAAGGAATTATTTGTGCCTTGTCTCGGGGGTTTTTAAAAAGAACCAAATATTTGCAGTTAAGTGATATATCACGACAATGTTTTCCTTGATGAAAAACATTTTGTGTAATTAAAATAACTGATAAATTTCGATGGTGTGATCCTTTTGTAAATAATTCACATACTTTGCTGTTGTAAGCATTTAACATTAAGTCATCCAAAACAATTAGTATTGGTTCATTATTTACATTACTGATATTTTCTGGAACTTCATTATGATATTCCAAATTTCTTATACTTTTTGGTACTGCACTGAATTCAGGATTACACCATAAAATTTTTGTCGGTACAGGTTTAATAAATTGATCCATTTTTCTTATCAATTTACAAATAAATGTTGTTTTACCGCAACCCGAGGGTCCAGCAATCATCATTGTAAATGGATGATTAAAAACTATCATTTTTTTTTATAAACTTTCTGAAGTTCTTGATAATAAAATCTACCTTCAACTTCTCGACCTTTCAAGTCTTTCAAAATGAATAAGGGATATGGTTCTCTATTTATAACTTTATCAACTTGAAAAATTTCTTTTGTCCATTTCTGTGTATAGCCATGTTCAAAAATTGCTTTTTTTCTAACAATGCGTACATAGTCGTCTTTAAATATATTTAAATTAATTTGGGGGTCTTTTTTATGTATATTCTTGTAAATTTCATAAATTTGCTTCACATGTTTCTGATTAACTTCTGATGGTTTCATTTTTATTGTACTGTGATACGATTTATTATAAGAATTGACAAGATTGGGTAATATATCTATATATCTTTTAGTAGAACTTTCCGTAAAATATTTAAACATCTTTTCCTTTATTGTACGATTAAATCGTTCAACAACTGCGGCTTTTTGTGTAGACAAAATAGTTGGGAATCGTTGTCTGATATTATTTTGTTTCAGATAATTTTGAAAATTCGAATTCTTGAATTCTTTACCTTTGTCTGATTGAACTGTTATAGGCTTTCTACCACTTTGTTCAAGGATTTTATGAAAGGCTTTAGTTATTTCTTTACCTGTTTTATTTTTTAGGGGTACTACCCAACCGTATTTTGAAAAAACATCAATCACCGATAACAAGAATGTATAATTGTCATTAACGTTTTTATACATTTTCATATCGCATAGGTCAATTTCCCATAACTGATCAATATCTTGTAATACATAGTGATTCCTGGGGAATTTTTTTTTGGCAGGATAATGTAATGTATAAACATCCTCAGATTTCAGCCAATTTTTTATTTGATTTTGACTTATTTTTTTATTTCTTAAGGCAGCATGGATTTTTGCTACAGAACCATATATATTAACTCCTTCTTTGTCGTAGTACACCCTTTTAATTTTTGAATTAGTATTACTCATATTAAAATAAAAAACGGTATAAATACGACACACTTCTTTACGATTTCTTTTGTATTAAATTAACCTTGCAATGACTTTATTAAGTGAAAACCAAGAACGTCTTAAAACATTTGAAGGTTGGCCTAAGTCTTTTATAAGCAAAGAAGATCTAGCATCAAATGGCTTTTTCTATTTAAATACGGGCGATATTGTACAGTGTTACTACTGTAACGTTCAGATATATCATTGGCAGAAACACGATAGCATATTGAACGAACATAAAAAATATTCACCTAATTGTTATATATTTACCGATCAGTATAAAAAAACGGAATCTAAAAATCAAGGCATGGATGTATGTGGTTTAACAGATAGAGGATCATCGAAGATATTACACATAGTACCAAATATGCAACAAAATATAAAACGCTTTTCTCATTTCATATCATTAATTTCATTATTATGTAATATTAGTATATTAGCTCATATAATGTATAAATAAAAAATTATTATGTAACCATATTTCTTTTATTTACAAAGACGGAACTGAAACAGCTGCCATGCTGCTATGCTATTTCATTCATATCTCATCTAACACATAATGCATTTTTTTTTTGTTTTTCTTTATCCCAGTAAGTTCAAATATATGCTTCATAAATTTTTTTTTGCATGTGTCTTTAATAATAATATTGATAACCTTGATATTAAAATCATCTCAGATCTGCTATATAGTATAGTATACAACTTATTGCATACACATTTTTTTAAACGAAAGTGGCCCTGATTACGTGTATTTTGTTTTTGTTTTTTAAAAATACGTAATATCAGATCTGCTATATACTATACAACTTATTTCATACGCATTTATTTTTGTATACAATAGTGGACCTATAATTACAGGTATTTTGTTGTTGTTTTTAAAAATACGTAATATCAGATCTGCTATATACTATACAACTTATTTCATACAGATTTTTTCTTTATGCAATAAGAGAAATATGTATACAGTTTTTGTTATTGCAATTTTACAAAAACAAATACATGCTATACACTGCCATGATGTTATGTATAAGATATTAGTATCAAGTTTCTTGTATACAAAAAGAAAACAGAAAAAATATTTAACTATGGTCTTTTTTTGTGTTGTTGTTGTTGTTTATATGTTTCACAACAATTTTTTGCCATGCTTATTCTACTTAGATAACATATATTCCTATAGAACAAGTTTATTTTGTTTTTTAATGTGGAGTTTAAGAAAATACATACATTTCGTATATCTTCTAACATTAATGGATATGTGGTTACATTGTCTATCGCATTATAACCCCTTTACGAGTGGCCCGATTATCTTGGCTCCCTATCGTACGTAGAACGATTTTGATTAACAAGTGTCTACTTACTACTTATATTTAATAAAAAACCATAGTTTAGTTGACCTTTTTTGGCGATTTTTTTAAAAATTTCTTAAATTTTATAACGAAAAATTAAAAATAACAACTTTATTCAGCTATATTTATATTTCTAAACATGTTATTCATAACTTAACATATAATTCAACATAAATTTAACAAAAAACATAATTTAGTTGACTTTTTTTGCCAATTTTTTTAAAAATTTCTTAAATTTTATAACGAAAAATTAAAAATAACAACTTTATTCAGCTAAATTTATATTTCTAAACATGTTATTCATAATTTAACATATAATTCAACATAAATTTAACTAAAAACATAATTTAGTTGACTTTTTGGCAATTTTTTTAAAAATTTCTTATATTTTATAACGAAAAATTAAAAATAACAACTTTATTCAGCTAAATTTATATTTCTAAACATGTTATTCATAATTTAACATATGATCCAACATAAATTTAAATAAAAACATAATTTAGTTGACTTTTTTTGCCAATTTTTTTAAAAATTTCTTAATTTTTATAAAGAAAAATAAAAAATAAAAACTTTATTCAATTAAATTTATATTTCTAAATATGTTAATCATAATTTAACATATAATTCCACATATATTTAACAAAAAACATAATTTAGTTGACTTTTTTTGCCAATTTTTTTAAAAATTTCTTAATTTGTATAAAGAAAAATTAAAAATAAAAACTTTTTTCAGCCAAATTTATATTTCTAAACATGTTCATCATAATTTAACAAATAATAGAACATACATTTAACAAAAAATATAATTTTGTTGATTTTTTTTGCCAATTTTTTTAAAAATTTCTTAAATTTTATAAAGAAGTATTAAAAATTACAACTTTATTCAGCTAAATTTATATTTCTAAATATGTTGATATGTTGAGTTTAGTTGACTTTTTTTGGCGATTTTTTTAAAAATTTCTAAAATTTTATAACGAAAAATTAAAAATAACAACTTTATTCAGCTAAATTTATATTTCTAAACATGTTATTCATAATTTAACATATAATTCAACATAAATTTAACTAAAAACATAATTTAGTTGACTTTTTTTGCCAATTTTTTTAAAAATTTCTTAATTTTTATAAAGAAAAATTAAAAATAAAAACTTTATTCAGTTAAATTTATATTTCTAAATATGTTAATCATAATTTAACATATAATTCAACATATATTTAACAAAAAACCATAGTTTAGTTGACTTTTTTTGGCGATTTTTTTAAAAATTTGTTAAATTTTATAACGAAAAATTAAAAATAACAACTTTATTCAGCTATATTTATATTTCTAAACATGTTATTCATAACTTAACATATAATTCAACATAAATTTAACAAAAAACATAATTTAGTTGACTTTTTTTGCCAATTTTTTTAAAAATTTCTTAAATTTTATAACGAAAAATTAAAAATAACAACTTTATTCAGCTAAATTTATATTTCTAAACATGTTATTCATAATTTAACATATAATTCAACATAAATTTAACTAAAAACATAATTTAGTTGACTTTTTTTGCCAATTTTTTTAAAAATTTCTTAATTTTTATAAAGAAAAATTAAAAATAAAAACTTTATTCAGTTAAATTTATATTTCTAAATATGTTAATCATAATTTAACATATAATTCCACATATATTTAACAAAAAACATAATTTAGTTGACTTTTTTTGCCATTTTTCTTAAAAATTTCTTAAATTTTATAAAGAAGTATTAAAAATAACAACTTTATACAGTTAAATTTATATTTCTTAACATGTTAATCATAATTTAACATATAAATCAACATATATTTAACAAAAAAAATTATTTAGGTGAAATTTTTGTGACAATTTTTTTAAAAATTTCCTACATTTTATAAAGAAAAATTCAAAATAAATACTTTATTCAGCTAAATTTATATTTCTTAACATGTTATTCATAATTTTACATATAAATCAACATATATTTAACAAAAAACATAATTTTGTTGACTTTTTTTGGAATTTTTTTTAAAGTTTCTTACATTTTATAAAAAACAATAAAAATAAAAACTTTTTTCAGCTAAATTTATGTTTCTAAGCATGTTAATCATAGTTTAACATATAATTAAACATATATTTAACAAAAAACCATAGTTTAGTTGACTTTTTGGCAATTTTTTTAAAAATTTCTTATATTTTATAAAGAAAAATAAAAAATAACAACTTTCTTCAGCCAAATTTATATTTCTAAACATGTTCATCATAATTTAACAAATATTAGAACATACATTTAACAAAAAACATAATTTAGTTGATTTTGTTTGCCATTTTTTTTAAAAATTTCTTAAATTTTATAAAGAAGTATTAAAAATAACAACTTTATACAGTTAAATTTATATTTCTTAACATGTTAATCATAATTTAACATATAAATGAACATATATTTAACAAAAAAACATTATTTAGGTGAAATTTTTGTGACAATTTTTTTAAAAATTTCTTACATTTTATAAAGAAAAATTCAAAATAAATACTTTATTCAGCTAAATTTATATTTCTTAACATGTTAATCATAATTTTACATATAAATCAACATATATTTAACAAAAAACATAATTTTGTTGACTTTTTTTGGAATTTTTTTTAAAGTTTCTTACTTTTTATAAAAAACAATAAAAATAAAAACTTTTTTCAGCTAAATTTATGTTTCTAAGCATGTTAATCATAGTTTAACATATAATTCAACATATATTTAACAAAAAACCATAGTTTAGTTGACTTTTTGGCAATTTTTTTAAAAATTTCTTATATTTTATAAAGAAAAATAAAAAATAACAACTTTCTTCAGCCAAATTTATATTTCTAAACATGTTCATCATAATTTAACAAATAATAGAACATACATTTAACAAAAAACATAATTTAGTTGATTTTTTTTGCCAATTTTTTTAAAAATTTCTTAAATTTTATAAAGAAGTATTAAAAATTACAACTTTATTCAGCTAAATTTATATTTCTAAATATGTTGATCATAATTTAACATAAAATTCAACATACATTTACACAAAAACCATAGTTTAGTTGACTTTTTTTGGCGATTTTTTTAAAAATTTCTTAAATTTTATAACGAAAAATTAAAAATAACAACTTTATTCAGCTATATTTATATTTCTAAACATGTTATTCATAACTTAACATATAATTCAACATAAATTTAACAAAAAACATAATTTAGTTGACTTTTTTTGCCAATTTTTTTAAAAATTTCTTAAATTTTATAACGAAAAATTAAAAATAACAACTTTATTCAGCTAAATTTATATTTCTAAACATGTTATTCATAATTTAACATATAATTCAACATAAATTTAACTAAAAACATAATTTAGTTGACTTTTTGGCAATTTTTTTAAAAATTTCTTATATTTTATAACGAAAAATTAAAAATAACAACTTTATTCAGCTAAATTTATATTTCTAAACATGTTATTCATAATTTAACATATGATCCAACATAAATTTAACTAAAAACATAATTTAGTTGACTTTTTTTGCCAATTTTTTTAAAAATTTCTTAATTTTTATAAAGAAAAATTAAAAATAACAACTTTATTCAGCAAAATTTATACTTCTAAATATGTTAATCATAATTTAACATATAATTCCACATATATTTAACAAAAAAACATAATTTAGTTTACTTTTTTTTTGCAATTTTTTTAAAAATTTCTTACATTTTATAAAGAAAAATTCAAAATAAATACTTTATTCAGCTAAATTTATATTTTTTAACATGTTAATCATAATTTTACATATAAATCAACATATATTTAACAAAAAACATAATTTTGTTGACTTTTTTTGGAATTTTTTTTAAAGTTTCTTACATTTTATAAAAAACAATAAAAATAAAAACTTTTTTCATCTAAATTTATGTTTCTAAGCATGTTAATCATAGTTTAACATATAATTAAACATATATTTAACAAAAAACCATAGTTTAGTTGACTTTTTGGCAATTTTTTTAAAAATTTCTTATATTTTATAAAGAAAAATAAAAAATAACAACTTTCTTCAGCCAAATTTATATTTCTAAACATGTTCATCATAATTTAACAAATAATAGAACATACATTTAACAAAAAACATAATTTAGTTGATTTTTTTTGCCAATTTTTTTAAAAATTTCTTAAATTTTATAAAGAAGTATTAAAAATAACAACTTTATACAGTTAAATTTATATTTCTTAACATGTTAATCATAATTTAACATATAAATCAACATATTTTTAACAAAAAAACATTATTTAGGTGAAATTTTTATGACAATTTTTTTAAAAATTTCTTACATTTTATAAAGAAAAATTCAAAATAAATACTTTATTCAGCTAAATTTATGTTTCTAAGCATGTTAATCATAATTTAACATATAATTCAACATGTATTTAATAAAAAACCATAATTTAGTTGACTTTTTTTGCCAATTTTTTTAAAAATTTCTTCAATTTTATAACGAAAAATTCAAAATAACGACTTTATTCAGTTAAATTTATATTTCTAAATATGTTGATCATAATTTAATATATAATTCAACATATATTTAACAAAAAACATAATTTAGTTGACTTTTTTTGCCAATTTTTTTAAAAATTTCTTAATTTTTATAAAGAAAAATTAAAAATAAAAACTTTATTCAATTTATGTTTCTAAGCATGTTAATCATAATTTAACATATAATTCAACATATATTTAATAAAAAACCATAATTTAGTTGACTTTTTTTGCCAATTTTTTTAAAAATTTCTTAAATTTTATAACAAAAAATTAAAAATTACAACTTTATTCAGCTAAATTTATGTTTCTAAGCATGTTAATCATAATTTAACATATAATTCAACATATATTTAATAAAAAACCATAATTTAGTTGACTTTTTCTGGCAATTTTTTTAAAAATTTCTTAAATTTTATAACGAAAAATTGAAAATAACAACTTTATTCAACTAAATTTATATTTCTAAACATGTTATTCATAATTTAACATATAATTCAACATAAATTTAACAAAAAACATAATTTAGTTGACTTTTTTTGCCAATTTTTTTTAAAATTTCTTAAATTTTATAACGAAAAATTAAAAATTACAACTTTATTCACCAAAAATTATATTTCTAAATATGTTGATCATAATTTAATATATAATTCAACATATATTTGACAAAAAAACATTATTTAGGTGAAATTTTTGTGACCATTTTTTTAAAAAATTCTTAAATTTTATAACGAAAAATTAAAAATAACAACTTTATTCAGCTAAATTTATATTTCTAAACATGTTATTCATAATTTAACATATAATTCAACATAAATTCAACATAAAACATAATTTAGTTGACTTTTTTTGCCAATTTTTTTAAAAAATTTCTTAAATTTTATAACGAAAAATTAAAAATTACAATTTTATTCAGCTAAATTTATATTTCTAAATATGTTGATCATAATTTAATATATAATTCAACATATATTTAACAAAAAACCATAATTTAGTTGACTTGTTTTGGCAATTTTTTTAAAAAATTCTTAAATTTTATAACGAAAAATTAAAAATAACAACTTTATTCAGCTAAATTTATATTTCTAAACATGTTATTCGTAATTTAACATATAATTCAACATAAATTTAACAAAAAACATAATTTAGTTGACTTTTTTTGCCAATTTTTTTAAAAAAATTCTTAAATTTTATAACGAAAAATTAAAAATTACAACTTTATTCAGCTAAATTTATATTTCTAAATATATTGATCATAATTTAATATATAATTCAACATATATTTAACAAAAAACCATAGTTTAGTTGACTTTTTTTGGCGATTTTTTAAAAAATTTCTTAAATTTTATAACGAAAAATTAAAAATAACAACTTTATTCAGTTAAATTTATATTTCTAAACATGTTATTCGTAATTTAACATATAATTCAACATAAATTTAACTAAAAACATAATTTAGTTGACTTTTTTTGCCAATTTTTTTAAAAATTTCTTAATTTTTATAAAGAAAAATTAAAAATAAAAACTTTATTCAGTTAAATTTATATTTCTAAATATGTTAATCATAATTTAACATATAATTCCACATATATTTAACAAAAAACATAATTTAGTTGACTTTTTTTGCCAATTTTTTTAAAAATTTCTTAATTTGTATAAAGAAAAATTAAAAATAAAAACTTTATTGAGATAAATTTATATTTCTTAACATGTTACTCATAATTTAACATATAAATCAACATATATTTAACAAAAAACATAATTTTGTTGACTTTTTTTGGAATTTTTTTTAAAAGTTTCTTACATTTTATAAAAAAAAATAAAAATAAAAACTTTTTTCAGCTAAATTTATGTTTCTAAGCATGTTAATCATAATTTAACATATAATTCAACAAATATTTAACAAAAAACCATAGTTTAGTTGACTTTTTTTGGCAATTTTTTTAAAAATTTCTTAAATTTTATAAAGAAAAATAAAAAATAACAACTTTCTCCTGCCAAATTTATATTTCTAAACATGTTCATCATAATTTAACAAATATTAGAACATACATTTAACAAAAAACATAATTTAGTTGATTTTTTTTGCCAATTTTTTTAAAAATTTCTTAAATTTTACAAAGAAGTATTAAAAATAACAACTTTATACAGTTAAATTTATATTTCTAAACATATTAATCATAATTTAACATATAAATCAACATATATTTAACAAAAAAACATTATTTAGGTGAAATTTTTGTGACCATTTTTTTAAAAAATTCTTAAATTTTATAACGAAAAATTAAAAATAACAACTTTATTCAGCTAAATTTATATTTCTAAACATGTTATTCATAATTTAACATATAATTCAACATAAATTTAACATAAAACATAATTTAGTTGACTTTTTTTGGCGATTTTTTAAAAAATTTCTTAAATTTTATAACGAAAAATTAAAAATAACAACTTTATTCAGCTAAATTTATATTTCTAAACATGTTATTCATAATTTAACATATAATTCAACATACATTTAACAAAAAACATAATTAATTGACCTTTATTGCCAATTTTTTTAAAAATTTCTTAATTTTTATAAAGAAGTATTAAAAATAACAACTTTATACAGTTAAATTTATATTTCTTAACATGTTAATCATAATTTAACATATAAATCAACATATATTTAACAAAAAAACATTATTTAGGTGAAATTTTTGTGACCATTTTTTTAAAAAATTCTTAAATTTTATAACGAAAAATTAAAAATAACAACTTTATTCAGCTAAATTTATATTTCTAAACATGTTATTCATAATTTAACATATAATTCAACATAAATTTAACATAAAACATAATTTAGTTGACTTTTTTTGCCAATTTTTTTAAAAAATTTCTTAAATTTTATAACGAAAAATTAAAAATTACAATTTTATTCAGTTAAATTTATATTTCTAAATATGTTGATCATAATTTAATATATAATTCAACATATATTTAACAAAAAACATAATTTAGTTGACTTTTTTTGCCAATGTTTTTAAAAATTTCTTAATTTTTATAAAGAAAAATTAAAAATAAAAACTTTATTCAATTTATGTTTCTAAGCATGTTAATCATAATTTAACATATAATTCAACATATATTTAATAAAAAACCATAATTTAGTTGACTTTTTTTGCCAATTTTTTTAAAAATTTCTTAAATTTTATAACAAAAAATTAAAAATTACAACTTTATTCAGCTAAATTTATGTTTCTAAGCATGTTAATCATAATTTAACATATAATTCAACATATATTTAATAAAAAACCATAATTTAGTTGACTTTTTCTGGCAATTTTTTTAAAAATTTCTTAAATTTTATAACGAAAAATTGAAAATAACAACTTTATTCAGCTAAATTTATATTTCTAAACATGTTATTCATAATTTAACATATAATTCAACATAAATTTAACAAAAAACATAATTTAGTTGACTTTTTTTGCCAATTTTTTTTAAAATGTCTTAAATTTTATAACGAAAAATTAAAAATTACAACTTTTTTCAGCCAAATTTATATTTCTAAATATGTTGATCATAATTTTATATATAATTCAACATATATTTAACAAAAAACCATGGTTTAGTTGACTTTTTTTGGCGATTTTTTTAAAAATTTCTTAAATTTTATAACGAAAAATTAAAAATAACAACTTTATTCAGCTAAATTTATATTTCTAAACATGTTATTCATAATTTAACATATAATTCAACATATATTTAACAAAAACCCATAACTTAGTTGAAATTTCTTAAATTTTTTTCTTAAATTTTATAAATAAAAATAAAAAATAACAACTTTCTTCAGCCAAATTTATATTTCTAAACATGTTCATCATAATTTGACAAATAATAGAACATACATTTAACAAAAAACATAATTAATTGACTTTTATTGCCAATTTTTTTAAAAATTTCTTAATTTTTATAAAGAAGTATTAAAAATAACAACTTTATACAGTTAAATTTATATTTCTTAACATGTTAATCATAATTTAACATATAAATCAACATATATTTAACAAAAAAACATTATTTAGGTGAAATTTTTGTGACCATTTTTTTAAAAAATTCTTAAATTTTATAACGAAAAATTAAAAATAACAACTTTATTCAGCTAAATTTATATTTCTAAACATGTTATTCATAATTTAACATATAATTCAACATAAATTTAACATAAAACATAATTTAGTTGATTTTTTTTGCCAATTTTTTTAAAAAAATTCTTAAATTTTATAACGAAAAATTAAAAATTACAATTTTATTCAGCTAAATTTATATTTCTAAATATGTTGATCATAATTTAATATATAATTCAACATATATTTAACAAAAAACCATAATTTAGTTGACTTGTTTTGGCAATTTTTTTAAAAAATTCTTAAATTTTATAACGAAAAATTAAAAATAACAACTTTATTCAGCTAAATTTATATTTCTAAACATGTTATTCGTAATTTAACATATAATTCAACATAAATTTAACAAAAAACATAAATTAGTTGACTTTTTTTGCCATTTTTTTTAAAAAAATTCTTAAATTTTATAACGAAAAATTAAAAATTACAACTTTATTCAGCTAAATTTATATTTCTAAATATATTGATCATAATTTAATATATAATTCAACATATATTTAACAAAAAACCATAGTTTAGTTGACTTATTTTGGCGATTTTTTAAAAAATTTCTTAAATTTTATAACGAAAAATTAAAAATAACAACTTTATTCAGTTAAATTTATATTTCTAAACATGTTATTCGTAATTTAACATATAATTCAACATAAATTTAACTAAAAACATAATTTAGTTGACTTTTTTTGCCAATTTTTTTAAAAATTTCTTAATTTTTATAAAGAAAAATTAAAAATAAAAACTTTATTCAGTTAAATTTATATTTCTAAATACGTTAATCATAATTTAACATATAATTCCAAATATATTTAACAAAAAACATAATTTAGTTGACTTTTTTTGCCAATTTTTTTAAAAATTTCTTAATTTGTATAAAGAAAAATTAAAAATAAAAACTTTATTCAGTTAAATTTATATTTCTTAACATGTTACTCATAATTTAACATATAAATCAACATATATTTAACAAAAAACATAATTTTGTTGACTTTTTTTGGAATTTTTTTTAAAAGTTTCTTACATTTTATAAAAAAAAATAAAAATAAAAACTTTTTTCAGCTAAATTTATGTTTCTAAGCATGTTAATCATAATTTAACATATAATTCAACATATATTTAACAAAAAACCATAGTTTAGTTGACTTTTTTTGGCAATTTTTTTAAAAATTTCTTAAATTTTATAAAGAAAAATAAAAAATAACAACTTTCTCCTGCCAAATTTATATTTCTAAACATGTTAATCATAATTTAACAAATATTAGAACATACATTTAACAAAAAACATAATTTAGTTGATTTTTTTTGCCAATTTTGTTAAAAATTTCTTAAATTTTACAAAGAAGTATTAAAAATAACAACTTTATACAGTTAAATTTATATTTCTAAACATGTTAATCATAATTTAACATATAAATCAACATATATTTAACAAAAAAACATTATTTAGGTGAAATTTTTGTGACAATTTTTTTAAAAATTTCTTAAATTTTATAAAGAAAAATTTAAAATAAAAACTTTATTCAGCTAAATTTATGTTTCTAAGTTCTATATTTAACTAAAAACCATAATTTAGTTGACTTTTTTTGGCAATTTTTTTAAAAAATTCTTAAATTTTATAACGAAAAATTAAAAATAACAACTTTATTCAGCTAAATTTATATTTCTAAACATGTTATTCATAATTCAACAAATAATTCAACCTAAATTTAACAAAAAACATAATTTAGTTGACTTTTTTTGCCAATTTTTTTAAAAATTTCTTAATTTTTATAAAGAAATATTAAAAAATAAAAACTTTATTCAGTTAGATTTATATTTCTAAGCATATTTATCATAATTTAACAAATAATTCAACATATATTTAACAAAAAACCATAACTTAGTTGACTTTTTTTGGCAATTTTTTTAAAAATTTCTTAAATTTTATAACGAAAAATTAAAAATAACAACTTTATTCAGTTAAATTTATATTTCTAAACATATTATTCATAATGTAACATATAATTCAACATAAATTTAACAAAAAACATAATTTAGTTGACTTTTTGCCAATTTTTTTAAAAATTTCTTAATTTTTATAAAGAAAAATTAAAAATAACAACTTTGTTCAGCTAAATTTATATTTCTAAATATGTTAATCATAATTTAACATATAATTCCACATATATTTAACAAAAAACATAATTTAGTTGACTTTTTTTGCCAATTTTTTTAAAAATTTCTTAATTTGTATAAAGAAAAATTAAAAATAAAAATTTTATTCAGTTAAATTTATATTTCTTAACAGGTTAATCATAATTTAACATATAAATCAACATATATTTAACAAAAAACATAATTTTGTTGACTTTTTTTGGAATTTTTTTTAAAAGTTTCTTACATTTGATAAAAAAAAATAAAAATAAAAACTTTTTTCAGCTAAGTTTATATTTCTAAGCATGTTAATCATAATTTAACATACAATTCAACATATATTTACACAAAAACCATAGTTTAGTTTACTTTTTTTGGCAATTTTTTTAAAAATTTCTTAAATTTTATAAATAAAAATAAAAAATAACAACTTTCTTCAGCCAAATTTATATTTCTAAACATGTTCATCATAATTTAACAAATAATAGAACATACAATTAACAAAAAACATAATTAATTGACTTTTATTGCCAATTTTTTTAAAAATTTCTTAATTTTTATAAAGAAGTATTAAAAATAACAACTTTATTTATGTTTCTAAGCATGTTAATCATAATTTAACATATAATTCAACATATATTTAACAAAAAACCATAGTTTAGTTGACTTTTTTTGGCAATTTTTTTAAAAATTTCTTAAATTTTATAAAGAAAAATAAAAAATAACAACTTTCTCCTGCCAAATTTATATTTCTAAACATGTTCATCATAATTTAACAAATATTAGAACATACATTTAACAAAAAACATAATTTAGTTGATTTTTTTTGCCAATTTTTTTAAAAATTTCTTAAATTTTACAAAGAAGTATTAAAAATAACAACTTTATACAGTTAAATTTATATTTCTAAACATTTTAATCATAATTTAACATATAAATCAACATATATTTAACAAAAAAACCATAGTTTAGGTGAAATTTTTGTGACAATTTTTTTAAAAATTTCTTAATTTTTATAAAGAAAAATTAAAAATAAAAACTTTATTCAGCTAAATTTATGTTTCTAAGCATGTTAATCATAATTTAACATAAAATTCAACATATATTTAACTAAAAACCATAACTTAATTGACTTTTTTTGGCAATTTTTTTAAAAATTTCTTAAATTTTATAACGAAAAATTAAAAATAATAACTTTATTCAGTTAAATTTATATTTCTAAACACATAATTCATAATTTAACATATAATTCAACATAAATTTAACAAAAAACATAATTTAGTTGACTTTTTTTGCCAATTTTTTTAAAAAATTATTAATTTTTATAAAGAAAAATTAAAAATAACAACTTTATTCAGCTAAATTTATATTTCTAAATATGTTAATCATAATTTAACATATAATTCCACATATATTTAACAAAAAACATAATTTAGTTGACTTTTTTTGCCAATTTTTTAAAAAAATTTTTAATTTGTATAAAGAAAAATTAAAAATAAAAATTTTATTCAGTTAAATTTATATTTCTTAACAGGTTAATCATAATTTAACACATAAATCAACATATATTTAACAAAAAACATAATTTTGTTGACTTTTTCTGGATTTTTTTTTAAAAGTTTCTTACATTTGATAAAAAAAATAAAAATAAAAACTTTTTTCAGCTAAGTTTATGTTTCTAAGCATGTTAATCATAATTTAACATACAATTCAACATATATTTACACAAAAACCATAGTTTAGTTGACTTTTTTTGGCAATTTTTTTAAAAATTTCTTAAATTTTATAAAGAAAAATAAAAAATAACAACTTTCTTCAGCCAAATTTATATTTCTAAACATGTTCATCATAATTGAACAAATAATAGAACATACATTTAACAAAAAACATAATTAATTGACTTTTATTGCCAATTTTTTTAAAAATTTCTTAATTTTTATAAAGAAGTATTAAAAATAACAACTTTATACAGTTAAATTTATATTTCTTAACATGTTAATCATAATTTAACATATAAATCAACATATATTTAACAAAAAAACATTATTTAGGTGAAATTTTTGTGACAATTTTTTTAAAAAATTCTTACATTTTATAACGAAAAATTAAAAATAACAACTTTATTCAGCTAAATTTATATTTCTAAACATGTTATTCATAATTTAACATATAATTCAACATAAATTTAACAAAAAAACATAATTTAGTTGACTTTTTTTGCCAATTTTTTTAAAAAATTTCTTTAATTTTATAACGAAAAATTAAAAATTACAACTTTATTCAGCTAAATTTATATTTCTAAATATGTTGATCATAATTTAATATATAATTCAACATATATTTATCAAAAAACCATAGTTTAGTTGACTTTTTTTGGCGATTTTTTAAAAAAATTCTTAAATTTTATAACGACAAATTAAAAATAACAACTTTATTCAGCTAAATTTATATTTCTAAACATGTTATTCGTAATTTAACATATAATTCAACATAAATTTAACTAAAAACATAATTTAGTTGACTTTTTTTGCCAATTTTTTTAAAAATTTCTTAATTTTTATAAAGAAAAATTAAAAATAAAAACTTTATTCAGTTAAATTTATATTTATAAATATGTTAATCATAATTTAACATATAATTCCACATATATTTAACAAAAAACATAATTTAGTTGACTTTTTTTGCCAATTTTTTTAAAAATTTCTTAATTTGTATAAAGAAAAATTAAAAATAAAAACTTTATTCAGTTAAATTTATATTTCTTAACATGTTAATCATAATTTAACATATAAATCAACATATATTTAACTAAAAACATAATTTTGTTGACTTTTTTTGGAATTTTTTTTAAAAGTTTCTTACATTTTATAAAAAAAAATAAAAATAAAAACTTTTTTCAGCTAAGTTTATGTTTCTAAGCATGTTAATCATAATTTAACATACAATTCAACATATATTTACACAAAAACCATAGTTTAGTTGACTTTTTTTGGCAATTTTTTTAAAAATTTCTTAAATTTTATAAAGAAAAATAAAAAATAACAACTTTCTTCAGCCAAATTTATATTTCTAAACATGTTCATCATAAGTGAACAAATAATAGAACATACATTTAACAAAAAACATAATTAATTGACTTTTATTGCCAATTTTTTTAAAAATTTCTTAATTTTTATAAAGAAGTATTAAAAATAACAACTTTATACAGTTAAATTTATATTTCTTAACATGTTAATCATAATTTAACATATAATTCAACATATATTTAACAAAAAAACATTATTTAGGTGAAATTTTTGTGACAATTTTTTTAAAAAATTCTTAAATTTTATAACGAAAAATTAAAAATAACAACTTTATTCAGCTAAATTTATATTTCTAAACATGTTATTCATCATTTAACATATAATTCAACATAAATTTAACAAAAAAACATAATTTAGTTGACTTTTTTTGCCAATTTTTTTAAAAAATTTCTTTAATTTTATAACGAAAAATTAAAAATTACAACTTTATTCAGCTAAATTTATATTTCTAAATATGTTGATCATAATTTAATATATAATTCAACATATATTTATCAAAAAACCATAGTTTAGTTGACTTTTTTTGGCGATTTTTTAAAAAAATTCTTAAATTTTATAACGACAAATTAAAAATAACAACTTTATTCAGCTAAATTTATATTTCTAAACATGTTATTCGTAATTTAACATATAATTCAACATAAATTTAACTAAAAACATAATTTAGTTGACTTTTTTTGCCAATTTTTTTAAAAATTTCTTAATTTTTATAAAGAAAAATTAAAAATAAAAACTTTATTCAGTTAAATTTATATTTATAAATATGTTAATCATAATTTAACATATAATTCCACATATATTTAACAAAAAACATAATTTAGTTGACTTTTTTTGCCAATTTTTTTGAAAATTTCTTAATTTGTATAAAGAAAAATTAAAAATAAAAACTTTATTCAGTTAAATTTATATTTCTTAACATGTTAATCATAATTTAACATATAAATCAACATATATTTAACTAAAAACATAATTTTGTTGACTTTTTTTGGAATTTTTTTTAAAAGTTTCTTACATTTTATAAAAAAAAATAAAAATAAAAACTTTTTTCAGCTAAATTTATGTTTCTAAGCATGTTAATCATAATTTAACATATAATTCAACATATATTTAACAAAAAACCATAGTTTAGTTGACTTTTTTTAGCAATTTTTTTAAAAATTTCTTAAATTTTATAAAGAAAAATAAAAAATAACAACTTTCTCCTGCCAAATTTATATTTCTAAACATGTTCATCATAATTTAACAAATATTAGAACATACATTTAACAAAAAACATAATTTAGTTGATTTTTTTTGTAAATTTTTTTAACAATTTCTTAAATTTTATAAAGAAGTATTAAAAATAACAACTTTATACAATTAAATTTATATTTCTAAACATGTTAATCATAATTTAACATATAAATCAATATATATTTAACAAAAAAACATTATTTAGTTGAAATTTTTGTGACAATTTTTTTAAAAATTTCTTAAATTTTATAAAGAAAAATTTACAATAAAAACTTTATTCAGCTAAATAATGTTATTCGTAATTTAACATATAATTCAACATAAATTTAACTAAAAACATAATTTAGTTGACTTTTTTTGCCAATTTTTTTAAAAATTTCTTAATTTTTATAAAGAAAAATTAAAAATAACAACTTTATTCAGTTAAATTTATATTTATAAATATGTTAATCATAATTTAACATATAATTCCACATATATTTAACAAAAAACATAATTTAGTTGACTTTTTTTGCCAATTTTTTTAAAAATTTCTTGATTTGTATAAAGAAAAATTAAAAATAAAAACTTTATTCAGTTAAATTTATATTTCTTAACATGTTAATCATAATTTAACATATAAATCAACATATATTTAACTAAAAACATAATTTTGTTGACTTTTTTTGGAATTTTTTTTAAAAGTTTCTTACATTTTATAAAAAAAAATTAAAATAAAAACTTTTTTCAGCTAAATTTATGTTTCTAAGCATGTTAATCATAATTTAACATATAATTCAACATATATTTAACAAAAAACCATAGTTTAGTTGACTTTTTTTGGCAATTTTTTTAAAAATTTCTTAAATTTTATAAAGAAAAATAAAAAATAACAACTTTCTCCTGCCAAATTTATATTTCTAAACATGTTCATCATAATTTAACAAATATTAGAACATACATTTAACAAAAAACATAATTTAGTTGATTTTTTTTGTCAATTTTTTTAAAAATTTCTTAAATTTTATAAAGAAGTATTAAAAATAACAACTTTATACAATTAAATTTATATTTCTAAACATGTTAATCATAATTTAACATATAAATCAACATATATTTTACAAAAAAACATTATTTAGGTGAAATTTTTGTGACAATTTTTTTAAAAATTTCATAAATTTTATAAAGAAAAATTTACAATAAAAACTTTATTCAGCTAAATTTATGTTTCTAAGCATGTTAATCATAATTTAACATAAAATTCAACATATATTTAACAAAAAACCATAATTTAGTTGACTTTTTTTGCCAATTTTTTTAAAAATTTCTTAATTTTTATAAAGAAAAATTAAAAATAAAAACTTTATTCAGCTAAATTTATATTTCTAAACATATTATTCATTATTTAACATATAATTCAACATAGATTTAACAAAAAACATAATTTAGTTGACTTTTTTTGCTAATTTTTTTAAAAATTTCTTAATTTTTATAAAGAAAAATTAAAAATAAAAACTTTATTCAGTTAAATTTATATTTCTAAATATGTTAGTTATAATTTAACATATAAATCAACATATATTTAACAAAAACACATTATTTGAGTGAAATTGTAGTGACAATTTTTTTAAAAATTTCTTAATTTTTATGAAGAAAAATTCAAAATAACGACTTTATTCAGTTAAATTTATGTTTCTAAAGCATGTTATTCATAATTTAACATATAATTCAACATATGTCAAATAAAAAATATAAATAAAAAAAAATTTTTAAAAATACTTTCCCTTAAAGAAATATTCAACTAAAAAGTAATAAACAAGCAAATAATACCACATCAATGTACTTTCCCGTTGAGTTTAAGCCACTGTCAGCAGTAGTAAGGGTAAGTAGACCTCCTTATAATGGCCTTAATTCTGATAAGATCTACTTTCCCTTACTACTGCTGACAGTGGCTTAAACTCAACGGGAAAGTACATTGATGTGGTATTATTTGCTTGTTTATTACTTTTTAGTTGAATATTTCTTTAAGGGAAAGTATTTTTAAAAAACTTTCTTTTATTTATATTTTTTATTTTACATTTTTTAGTCGGTCAAATATTTATTAATTTGACCGACTAAAAATATTTAAATACTTTGACAACTTGGGAATGATTTGTTTGAGCTCCTCATGGCCCACTATTTGGAATTCCACATGTGGCCGATGTTTTGGGCCTTCCATGGCCCCCGGTGCTCCACATATATTTTTTTGTATAACTGGCTCCACATGACCCAGGGTACTGCTCGGACTACTCTTCAAGACCATTCATTTGATGCTCCACATGATTTTTTTATTATGGGCCTCCACATGACACAGGTTTTGGGCCCTAACATGAATTATGAAGCTCCACGGACTGTGCAACGAGATGTATTTTTCAATACCTTTTATTTGGTACCTCTCATGTCTTTTTGCATTATGGGCCCCACAAGAGCCAGAGTACCTCTCGGAACAGATTTTGGGCCCACTTGACCCACGCACTACGAAACGATATGTACTCTGCACGACCTTTCATTTGATACCCTACACGATATTTTTATGATTTAAGGCCTTGTTGACCCACATGACCCCCTTTTGGAACCTCGTGTAACCCAGTGTGCCTTTACGGACTACGCTCATTTAAATATACTCTTCAAGACCTTTCATTTAATACCCCACATGATTTTTGTATAATGAGCCCACATGACCCACCTTTGGGGCCCCGTATAATCGAATGTGCCCCACGGACTACCCTCATCGAGATGTACTCTTCAAGACCTTTCATTTGATACCCCACATGATTTTTTGTATTATAGGGCCCAACATTGCCCCGTTTTGAGCCCGACATGATCCACGGCGCCCCCGGACTACCGCTTAATGAGATGTACTCCTCAAGACCTTTCATTTGATGCCCCACATGATTTTTTGTATTATGGGGCCCCACATTGCCCCGATTTGCGCCCGACATGACCCACGGCGACCCCCGGACCACCGTCCAATGAGATGTACTCGTCAAGACCTTTAATTTGATACCCCACACGGTTTCTTTGGTACATTCAAAAATTAAACAGCCCTCCGCGCCCCCTTCCCCCTAATCAAAAATGCCCAGGTGAGGAGATACCGAAATACCGACATAATGGAAGTGTTAATTCATAAAAGGGCAAGTAATAAATATACTGGAAGTGTGAATTCATAGAAGGGAAAGTAATAAATTTTACATTTTTTGTAAAATTTTTAATTTTCTGTTAAATTTTGCATTTTGCAATATATTTTACATTTCTTTTAAAATTTTACATTTTCTGTTAAATTTGCATTTTCTGTTATATTTACTTCTTCTGTTAAATTTTACAATTTAAATTTTATATTTTTCTGTTAAATTTGACACTTTCTATTAAATTTTCATTTTTCTGTTAAATTTTACATTTTCTGTTAAATTCCACATTTTCTGTTAAATTTTACATTTTCTGTTAAATTTAAATTTTCTGTTAATTTCAACATTTAACATTTTCATTTTCTGTTAACTGGTCTTGGGCCCGTTAACTGGTCTTGGACCCGTTTGACCTAAGATGTACTCTTCATGACCTTCCATATGCTACCCAACATGATTTTTTTTTATTTTAGGCCCACTTGACCCACGGTGCCCAATGGACCACCCAACGATATGTACTCTTCAAGACCGTTTATTTGATACCCCACATGATTTTTGTATGATGGAGCCCAACATTGCCCCCATTTTAGCCCCTACATGACACACGGCGCCCCACGAAATACACCCCATTGAGATGTACACTTCAAAACCTTACATTTGATACCCCTCACGATTTTGTGTAATATGGGGTCCAACATGGCCCCCGTTTTGGGCCCCAGCATGACCCTCGTCCCCCCGACTACCCCCATTGAGATGTACTCTTGAAGACCTTTCATTTGATACCCCGATTTTTTGTATTATGGAGCCCAATATTGCCCCCGTTTTGGACCCGACATGACCCATGGCGCCCCCTGGACTACCGTTCAATGAGATGTACTCGTCAAGACCTTTCATTTGATACCCCACATGATTTTTTGTATTATGGAGCCCAACTTTGCCCCCGTTTTGGGCAACATGACCCACGGCGCCCCCCGGACTACCGCTCAATGAGATGTACTCGTCAAGACCTCTCATTTGATACCCCACATGATTTTTTGTATTATGGGGCCCCACATTGCCCCGATTTGCGCCCGACATGACTCACGGCGCCCCCAGACCACCGTCCAATGAGATGTACTCGTCAAGACCTTTCATTTGATACCCCACATGGTTTTTTTGGTACATTTAAAAATTAAACAGCCCTCCGCGCCCCCTTCCCTATAATTATATGGTACCAAGCCATTGATGACACGAGCTCAACTTCCAAATTTGAGCTCAATCGGTCAAGCCGTTTAAGAGTTATGGCCAGGTGAGGAGATATATATATATATATATATATAAATATACCGACATATATACTGGAAGTGTGAATTCATAAAAGGGAAAGTAAAAAAAACCATAGTAAAGTTGACTTTTTTTGGCACTTTTTTTAAAAATTTCTTAAATTTTATAAAGAAAAATTAAAAATAACAACTTTATTCAGCAAAATTTATATTTCTCAATATGTTGATCATAATTTAATAAATAATTCCACATATATTTAACAAAAAAACATAATTTTGTTTACTTTTTTTTGCAATTTTTTTCAAAATTTCTTAAATTTTATAACGAAAAATTAAAAATAACAACTTTATTCAGCTAAATTTATATTTCTAAACATGTTAGTCATAATTGAACATATAATTCAACATAAATTTAACAAAAAACATAATTTAGTTGACTTTTTTGCCAATTTTTTTTGAAAATTTCTTAATTTTTATAAATAAAAATAAAAAATAACAACTTTCTTAACCCAAATTTATATTTCTAAACATGTCCACCATAATTTAACAAATAATAAAACATACATTTAACAAAAAACATAATTTAGTTGATTTTTTTTGCCAATTTTTTTAAAAATTTCTTAAATTTTATAAAGAAGTATTAAAAATAACAACTTTGTACAGTTAAATTTATATTTCTTAACATGTTAATCATAATTGAACATTTAATTCAACATAAATTTAACAAAAAACATAATTTAGTTGACTTTTTTGCCAATTTTTTTAAAAATTTCTTAATTTTTATAAAGAAAAATAAAAAATAACAACTTTCTACAGCCAAATTTATATTTCTAAACATGTTCATCATAATTTAACAAATAATCGAACATACATACACGAACATACATACATACAAAACATAATTTTGTTGATTTTTTTTGCCAATTTTTTTAAAAATTTCTTAAATTTTATAAAGAAGTATTAAAAATAACAACTTTATACAGTTAAATTTATATTTCTTAACATGTTAATCATAATTTAACATATAAATCAACATATATTTAACAAAAAAACATTATTTAGGTGAAATTTTTGTGACAATTTTTTTAAAAAATTTCTTAAATTTTATAAAGAGAAATTCAAAATAAATACTTTATTCAGCTAAATTTATGTTTCTAAGCATGTTGATCATAATTTAACATATAATTCAACATATATTTAACAAAAAACCATAATTTAGTTGAAATTTTTGTGACAATTTTTTTAAAAAATTTCTTAAATTTTATAAAGAGAAATTCAAAATAACAACTTTATTCAGCTAAATTTATATTTCTAAACATGTTATTCATAATTTAACATAAAATTCTACATAAATTTAACAAAAAACATAGTTTAGTTGACTTTAGTAGTAATGGATGCACTACAGCGTGAGAACCAAATTGCGTGGGTGGTTAATTAATGGTGTCATTAATGGTGTAATTAATGGTGTAATTAATGGGTGTAATTAATGGCTTTTTAATGGTGTGATTAATGGTGTGATTAATGGGCGTTGCTAATTGGTGTGATTAATGGGCGTTGTTAATTGGTGTTCTTAATGGCTGTTTTTAATGGCTGTTTTTAATGGCTGCTCTTAGTGGCTGCTCTTAGTGGCTGTTTTTAGTGGCTGCTCTTAGTGGCTGTTTTTAATGGCTGTTCTTAATGGCTGTCGTGTGCGGCCGTGGTAATTAGGTCATCTGGTTATTGCTCTTTCGTCACCTGTGTATATGCTGTTGCGCACGGTTAGTTTTGTCTCTCTCTGTTCTGTATTCTGCTACTTCCTGTAAGTGTAAATGGATTAGGGGCTTAGGGGTATTTCTCGTGTGGCTTGTGTATACTGGTTTTCGTAAGTATGGGTGAGGTTAAAATTAATTATGAAATAAAAGTTGTGGCTTTGTGAGGATTGAACTGGGGACATTGTCTTTAATAAGATTGCGCTCTACCTGCTGAGCCATCAACTTATTTTGATGGTTTATATTTGATATATAATCTACATTGATATATAATCTACATTCATGGTTTATATTTGATATATAATCTACATTTATTCGTTCCATGTTCTTTATATACAGATATAAAGTCTGTATAATAATAAGTA